>JBAMHV010000012.1:18763884-18818574 GCA_037177535.1 Pseudomugil gertrudae
CATCCATCCATCCATCCATCCATCCATCCATCCATCCATCCATCCATCCATCCATCCATCCATTTTCTACCACTTATTCCCTGAATGGGGTCGCGCGCGGGGGGGCCAATCCCAGCTCACAATGGGCGAGAGGCGGGGTACACCCTGGACAGGTCGCTAGTCCATCACAGGGCCACATTTGCTCATATTTAAATGAATTATTTAACCAATATACTGTTTTCTACCATTAAATGAAAATATAAAAAGTAGCTCACAAGTTTTTTTTAGTGCTGTTATTCGGACTTTTTTTATGTTTTGTTGCCAAGTATGAAATGACCTGACTGGTTTTGTTACTGACTGCATCTTGTAGTTTTAGCTGAGATAAATTGTTATTTTTCCAGAGTTCACAGACACACAATGCGACCACATGGTGGTGTAGGTCTACCGCCATCCGCTACTCACATACTCAGATGATTTTGTGTCACATTTGCAAAGACGTTTGACTAAATAACAGCAGGTCTAATCAGATTACAGTCATTTAAGATTTCATTTCTTTTTATTTGGTTTTGATTATTTGTCAACTATTACTTTGTAGTATTTATTACAGTACTGGTGCTACTGTGGTGGGAGTTCATCAGTGTTTTGTCTTTTACTGTGTGATGTAGTCAATCAATGGAACCAACATGGTTTTCATTGAATATCAAGACACAAAATAAATTTCAGCCTGTTTAAGCTAAGGTCAAACAGGAAGTATATATACCAATGATAGTGTGACCCATTTAAACTTTTTTTTCCCAATTGAGAAAAAAAAAGATTATATGTTGCCTTAAATTCCAGTCTGTTATCATAACACAGATGCGGGGCTCAAAGAGGTTATTATGCCTGTCTCCACTCAAGATAATGATTTGCTCCATGTATAAATCAATTATTGTATATATTGCAGAAACAGCTGCATTGAAATTTTGCATTTAATTCTCCATTTGCCCTTCCATATTCCTTTGTAAAAAGGATTTGCTCTGTCAAAATATTTTGGCTGATAAATTTTATGCAGGGTGCAAGGGAGTTTAATCACCATATGGATCAATTTTTTCTTCTACTGAAACTTTTTCATTGCAGACTAAAGTGACTGGTATGCAAAATCCATTTTGCAGGAGGTTTTATGACTGCTCACTCACAAAAGGTCAGTGTAATTTTTAAAGCTCTGCCTGCTTGTTTGCTTGCCAAAAAAAAAAGAAAAAGAAAAAAAAATGTCCATGAGAGCCACACTGTTCCCAACTAAATTCAGTTTTAGTTGGTAGGATGTTAATCTGATCAGTAGAAACATGATTTCATACCCTGTACACATGTTCTGGTATCTCATTGCTATACTGGAAGAATAAGTTTAAATCTGGATAGAAGACCAGAAGCTATTATTGCACAGAGTTTGTCACTGCCTGGCAAATCCATTCACAGGAAAAGATCAGTGTGTTTATACTGATACAGCTTTTAAGAATTTGTTGTTACAAATAAAGGATTTAAGGGCATTACAAGCAAGAGTCTTGTTCTCTTACAGACAGGAGAGAAGACAAGAGGAGGAGCCTTCACGATTTCTTCCCTGAGCCAGGATATTTCTAGAGCTGACCCATTTAAACAGCCTGGAGAATCTGCAAGTACAGGTGCTTCTGGATGGCTGCAACTAGCATAATTACGTACATCTAAATCTCATTAATTCAGAAATGGAGGCATGTGTCAAAACTGATTTGCACAAGTAATTTGATGGGTTGCCATGCAGAGTGCAATGCATTTAAATGCTATGGGGACAAACTTTAAAGAGGTTTGTTCAAATTACAATGTGTTTCATTCAAATGCAAGAGTATATAACAAAAGTCCTTAACATACTTTACTGAATGGATGAAGAAAATCTTTTTTATTCAACTCTCAAAGGGTCATACAAATGAGACAGTGGTTGGTGCAGCTATTATGCATGGCATGCAGCTTTGCACAATTAGTGCAACCCAGTACTACTTTGCTTTGTGCTGCCAAGAGATGGCAGGGGAACAATATCCATATTTAGAAGGCACTCATTGATTCTTCCCAACTGAGGGACAAAAGATTTGTTGTCTGTTCAGTCTTGAATAGCAGGACCTTAATGATAGTCCTGCATTTCGAAATCTCCTACAGACCTTAATCACTGTTTGAAAAGCTCACGAAACTCTAAACTGACGCTGTTTGCTAAAAATGGATATAGCTGCAGTTCGTTCCTGCACTGTTACATAATATCACGGTGACAATGCACTACCACAAATAATTTGCATCACCAGGAGCTCTCAGAGAAAAACGAGCACCCACTGAGAGGCCCATCTCTGCGTTCCAAATGTGTTTTCCCTTTAATAAACGTACACACATGACTGAGTGATTCGTTAGCCAAAATGGCAAATGAAGGATGAGAGAGGAGTGTGTAATAAAGATTTAATTAAGTCTCACCATGGGAAGTCTTACAGCAACTCCAGAGACCAGAAAAGAGGCGTTTGTGTTTGCTCAGAGCAGCTGTGAATAATATCTACACTATTCCTAGGTTGACCTATATGTATAATAAGAGGAATAAAAGAATAGTCTTTTTATCCTACATTCATCAGGAAGCTGTCAAAAGAGGTCTTCTTCTGGTAAACCGTATGTTACACTGATCATTTCTTCTGGAGGACATGCAGGTTGTATGCCTATAAATTTGATATGAGGCTGCACTGTCACTGCAGATGCATGGATCTGCAGATTGTCGAAGATTTATGAGCAATTCTCTGTTTCCTGTATCTCATCTATGTGACGTAGATTTTTATGGTCTCCATGGACGACTCCTATAAACACTTTACTTCATTCCCTTTGAAATCAATCCTGTCTCTTTTGCTCCTGCACAGTGTGGGTTACCATGGATACCACTCCCAAATGGCTTGGCTTGCACATGATTTGTTTATAAGCGGTACTTGGGAGGATTGAAATGTTCTTTTTTTTTGTGCAACCAAGGTAAACATGATTTTTACAATGAAGCAGAAAAAATGTCACAGTTATTGGTTTGTTATGTTTATTTATTTGTCTTATTGTTCTAGTCTACAATTCCAGCACCATGAAATCTCTTCATTTAGCAACTTTTGGACCATATAGTTTCATTTACACAACCAGTAGCGCCTCCAGCAATTTTCTTCACTCGGGATAAACCCAACAATCCTTTCCATCTAAACTAGTCTAATCCAGTAAGAATCAAACGTACGCCAGCATGGCTTCTACATGGCCCCATTGAGTTGAAAAGCATCTAAATGCTTCACATAGTTGCTTCTAAATCCCCAATGAAAACATGCCGTCTGAATGCTCTAAACCTTATGTGAACTGCCACAAATTTCTGGGCCAAGAGGGGTGGACAGAGAGGATTCAGTGGTTTAATTTGCTGAGGGCTTAATCAGGGTTCATTTGGGAATTTAGAGGAAAAATGGGAGCATTTTCCTTTGAGGCTTCAGATTCTCCATAGCTGCACTTCTCTCCCATCTATGAGTCAACTGGGGGTTGATCTGAAGGAACCAACTACATTTTGACAAGTCTATGCAGGGCATCTTAATTTGGCTATGTGAAATATTCAGCACTGCAGTGACTGCAGAGAACATACTGAGTATCTTTGGGTATTTTGTGTGGCAAAGAAGGCTGAATTTCTTTGCTTTACCATTTGTGTATAATGTGTTTTTCTTGTTTTGTCTAACGTGTTACACTCCAAAACGAAAGTCAGTAAGAAAAGAAGGAAGAAAAAGTGTATAGTTCCTCGGCGTTAGCCTGCCACACTAGCTTTTTTTAGCTGGATTTGTACATGTGGAGCTAAACTGTGTGTGTATCCCTACATCTCTTATGTAATTCCTTCCAATGGGAACACAGAGATGAGAAAATAAGTTTGCAAAGTCACTTAATCTAACATAGACTTAATTGGAGACAGCAAAGAGCTCAAGGCTATTTACTGACTTGCATGAAAGCTTGTTTGAGCAGCCAAAGCAGTGTGAAGCAGCACTCGGCTTCAGTGTTGTTACTTTGTGGTGATACAGTCTGATTGATCCCCATCAGTGAGGTTTCTAATCAACAGAGAGCCATTGATTTTCTCTCCATGAACTCTACAAGGTGCCTAATACACCTGCTGGCACCCAGCTGATAGACGCTTATGCCTGCTAACCAACAGCTGACACAAACTGATGCCAGTGCAGTGTGCTGGAGAGGGTGAGTCACACATGCTTGGATAGAGCCCACTTTCAGGGATGCTGCATGCACAATGTGAGACCCACTGTATTCTGAATCATGTCTCATACACGTGGTGTGACACAGATGGAGCCTTGGTTAGCTTTGGTGTTTTGTAACCACTGTGCAGTGAGTGAATGTTACCATAACAATAAAAGGGGTAACACAGGTCATTATGTTACTGTGATAAGGCAGTGGAGAGCAGTGTTTCCTGAGACAAAGTGAGCTCTGACAAAACTGAGTATCATTGCAATCTTCAGCCAGATCAGCACTGTTTGTCTGGAGTGATTTCCATCTGCAGGAAGAGTGCTTCAGTAAGCAGTTCTGCAGCAATCACATGCTTCTGTGGAGCTCACAGCCAGCTGTCCCCATCATCAATTCTGACAATGCGGAAAGAGGAAGGGAGGTGAGAGCTTGGGTCGGTCACGTGCGGCACAGGACAAACTGTCAACTAATAACAACAGACACCCAAAAAATGGAGAAAATGTTGATTCAGAACCACAGAGGTCTAAATATGACTTTATCACTCACTCTGAAAGGCGCAATGGGGTCATATAGTTTAAGTGTTAATAAAAACTTAATTGGAGCTGCAAGAATAAGTTAATAATTGATTAGGTAATTAAATTTGTGAAGAAAAAGTGTCAAATGTTAGTAAGACGTCTATTATGTTTACTGTTTGAGACATGATTAATAGCTCAGTATGTTTACAAGGGTTTTTGTTGTTTAAAAAACATTTTCAGTAAAGAAAAACACACAAACACATACAAAAAACTGAATAAAAAAAGCAGAGATGTGTTGAACTAAAATGTTAACTCTACAATATTTGTACTTCTTCCTAAACTCATGGGCCCCATGGACACCAGTAGATCTGTCAAGTGCAGAAGCTCAAATCTAAAGCCAGGAACAGTTTTGTGCAAACATAATAAAACTGTTGAGTCAGATTTACTTTTTGCCCTGATGAGAACGCACCTTTCACTGCAGGATGACCAAATGACCAGCAGTTTCCCCGGAAAAACCCCCGCAAGAGTTCAAAATGAGCAGACCGCATTGCTACTCTGTAGTCTGCACAGATAAAGCACCCCAGCTTCCCCGACACCCCTCCTTCCTCCCAAAAACACGCACAGCCACGCCTCCAGAGGCACGCGCGCAAGCTCAAGCTGAGACACACCTCCTCCCCCTCCATCACACAAACACACACATCATATACAAAGCCATAGGCGAGAGTGAGCGCATCACCGGGTGATGCAGACAACATTATGAAGGACGAGCGCTGGCTTCTGGGGGACTCACGGCAAAAGCTGCGGGGCTGAAGGGGTCCCTTCACGGGGAAAAGCGTCCGCAGCATCGCGATGTCCGCCGCATCCCATCAACTCACTGGCAAAACGGTAAAGGCCTCTTGTATACTCTCGCAACATCCGAAAGGTCCAAACTTAGCTGAACTCATTTTCTTTAGCTTGTCGCTTCCCCGGGTACCGTTGTCCTCTTATGGATGTGCTGTTTCATTTTTACCCCGCAAATGATGTCATTCCGGGCTGAAAGGCAGGTCAGCAAAGGATGGAGGGCCGTGCGCCCGGTGCCGCAGCACCAAAATAAAAAGGGGCGCATTAAGTGCGTAACAGCAAGTATTTGGTTACCCCCTCAAGCTGAATGAGATATGCGGGCCCTTTGGGAGTTTTCAAGCGAATCTGCGTCAAGATTTGTCACTGTCAAGAAAATACTAATAGCCTACGAGATGGCCGTCCAAGTTGCTTTGACTTGGTCCATACATTATGTTTGATTGTTACTGGTTCATCTTCAGCATCTTCAGTGGGGGGAAATACATTTGCCGGTTATATGTTGGCTTATATTATATATAAAGCATTTAAGCATGCAAAGCAGTTCACGCTGATTATAAGTCAGATTTTCAGACTCAGATCAGTGTGGGCTACAACTGCAGGAGAGCTTAATGGTTTCCTTTCTGTGTGCTGTAGCCATGGAGACAGTATGTGGCATGTGGTTTTATATTGTAGTAAGTTAAGTTCCCACCTGAAAAGGAGATTTGAGCCACAAATGAGAAGGAAGGAATGCACATATTTCATGTCCAAATTTGTCCAAATCTTCTTTGTATAACTAATCACTCAAGTAAAGATTTATAGTTTTGAGGAAGGAAAGTGTGCAGCAGTTAGTCATAATGTTCAGAATAACCATACTAATTAAATCATACATTTTAGTCATGTGATTCATCATCCATGTACAGGAGAAAGTGTTTTGGTGGTGTTTCAGTATTTCAGTTTACTTTTATGACCTCATTTGATTCAACTTGAATTGGTAGTAAGCTAATATCTATTATTTATATCTGTAATTGTCAATGACTGTACCAACTGACTCATCAACATTTGTATTATTATCATGGACACTTTACCACATTTTAATTAAAGTTGAACAGATTTCAAATAAATAGGATGATTATACCCTGTCAAAATATCTTTTTTAATCTCCAATCAAAGAGATGAACCCATTCTTACGATATTTGTCTTGAACCAAATTCTCATTTTACTGACAACCAGCTGTTAAGTGTGTCCCCAATACCCTAAAACATGTGATCATAGTACTCCACAGCAGTAGTCTGTAGTATAATAAACAATAAAGGTTTGTGCAATTAAATAAACAAAAAGTACAGCAGACTGATATATATAAAATAGCTAAAACATAATTACCATGCTTCTCTACTTTTGAACCCCCAGATTTTATTTATGCAAACCTTAACAGCCTTATGTAATAAAACATAATGCAATTAGCCTCTTTTATCATGATAATAACTACATTTACTGCAATATGGATCTAGCAAAACAAGCAAATCAGTCAATGACTGTGTGGATTTGTGTGTTGAGATTGGTTGTGAAAGGACGTGATATTTAGGTGTGTTGTGGAGACATGACAGGGAGATGGTTGGTCATCATCTTCTCTCATCATGATGAACAGATGGTAACTCAGGGTTGGCTTGTGGGTGAGTGCCAAAGAGAAAGCCCATGTGTGTTTGTGAAACACATAAAAAGCCATTGTTGGAACATTTTGTTCATAATGTTGTTTGCAGCGCACCCCCCCCAAAACTAAATAAAAATATATGTTTATATTAATACAAATGTACATATAGTTTTGTGTATTATATATTATTAAGATTTAAGAGCTTTGCCTTTGTGGTGAGAGACACATTGTAGCTTCCCTGATTTAACTTTTATTCAAGACATGATGCATTGATAAAAAAAAAAACATTTTAATCATGACTTATAAACTGCTGTAGCTAAAGCAAAGTTTATTGTTATTATGGACAACCATATATATGAATGATTTCTTTTTTAAAAAACATTGAAAATATGTGCAGACTTTCTGTTACAAGTAGCTTATAGATTGAAAACATTTAAATCACATTAGCTATATTTACACCAGCCCTTAAAAGTATAAGTGTTGCAATGTTACTCCAACACATTGTTTCTCAGCATGAAGTGTTTTTAGTAAATAAGCAACTACCTGCTGCGTTCACACATAGCAACCCAGGTAACCTAGGTAGTAGTTGGTCTGAAGGGTGGATGCTTTTTAAGACTGTTATTCTACATGTATATAAAGTGCCTTCAGCTGTATTTGCCTTATTTCTCATTCACAGGTTGTGTTGATCTTAAATCACACTAACTGGAGAGGATTGGAAGCCCTTCAAGATGACTCGAACTCAACCCCCTGATATACTGGCATCAACTCTATATCAGGACATCGCACTAAACCCCATCTGTGACAACTCAGTTTCTCTCCATTCCTCAAAGCAATGTGACTTGAAAATGATAGATAAACCAGAGATAATCAACAAAAGACACTGCCGTAGTTTTGACTTCATTGAGTCTCTAGACGATCCACAGTCCTTGTCTCTCTCAATGGAGTACCCTTATAAGAGGTCTGAGACTCAGACGTTAAATAAAGATCTTTGGAATGGACTAGATCATCCGGGACATCTTCGCTTTTCCTCCCCTGATCTTTTTAACACCAAACAGTTTCAGCAGAACACCCCCCTCAACAAAACCAATTATTTCACATGGTCAGATTCTAAAAGGAGATTAAGATCTAAAAGTACTCCTCGAGTGAAGGCTACTCTCACACCTGTGCCCATATCTGTATCTCCACCAGGGGTTAGGAAGGGGAGGGATGGCCTTCAGATGCCAGATGCACCGAGAACCTCTGAAACCCAACGGGATGCCTCAAACAGGGTTTTTGTGAATGAGGTACACCCTATCAAACTGCAGCCTCATTCACCACTCTATGTCTCAGACTGCTTTGAGGAGGAAAAGGCAGATAAACCAGCTGTAACTCCTCATGTAAGGTGCCGTGTGGACATTAAACCAGATGCGGCTGTACTGCAACACACATCTAGACAGGTTCCTAATGTACAAACTGAGCATCCTTGGCAAAGGTACTCCCAGGCGAGTAGCAGGGGAGGTTTATATGTTCCCAGGCAGATGATCTCTTCACCAACGCCCACTCCAAGTGACTGCTACAGTGGAGATTTCAGACAAGGATATTACTATACCACGAGTATGTCTCCTATCTCCTACCAGCATTTAGACTTGAACAGGATGTCCTCACCAGCAGTACCATATCTGAGTCAGGAACAAAGAGCTTACTCGAACCCTAACATCCCAACCAAGTTTTTCTATACAGATGATGCTGTTCGGTATCCAGTCCATCCCTATCCAAGGACATATTTTCAGGATGATCGGTCCAGTCTTACAAGCTTTGGTAGTACAATGACTAGTCAGTACGATCCAAGAACTCGATGGGTGCATACACTCCCTGTGAGATCCTGTTACACAGACAACATCACTAACAGAGAGCCATCACACTCTGTTTATAGCAGACCTTACTCCACAAGCGAGGCAGGGTCATACCTTTCTCAAACTCCACTCTCTAGAGCCTACTATGGCGATGACAGTCAGTTTAGTCCATACAATGCAAGTAACTCAAGGTTGTTTTATTCCAAACCACTAAGCTCTCCTGAGGAGCAGTATTTCCCATCGAGGCCATATCATACAGAGAGTCGGCGACGCCCTCGAATGTCACAAGCCTTTTCAGATGACTGGTATCGCTCCAGTATATCTGGTTACTCTAACCAGTCTTCTCAGGCCACACCACCAAGAGTTGGACAAGACCATAGTATATCCCCGTGGTTAACTAACAGCTGTACAGAGACAAGTCGACTAGGGGCAGATGCCAAAAACCATTCCAAGTCTTGGGACAATATTCTTTATCCACGGCATGACAGAGAGCAACCCGTGCCCCGTGGAAGAAGCTATGAGAATCTGTTTTACCAAGCAAGGCATGGGGCATCTTCAGATGTCACATCTAAGCCTGTTATACTTAACCTCTCAAGTTCACCAAGGCGCTACGCTGCTTTGTCTTTGTCAGAAAACTCTTTGGAGAGGGGTACAAGTAATCCATGGAGGAATATCAAAAGTAGGAATTGGTTTGTGACACCAGAAATAACCATAACAGACAATGACATCTGTGCAGGCAACAGCAGGCGACGTGACGTCCACACTGTCAGCTGGAATATATCCGACAATGAGGAGACAACACCTCTGAAGGTATTGCAGAAGCAGGCGTCTGACACAGTAGATATGACCAAAGAAAGGAAACACAACAACTTCTCCCTACAGCAGAGTTTAGAGCAACTGGATGAACTCTTAGCTGATTTGGTTGTGGACTACAAACCACCAACTAGCAGAAAGACAAATGAAAATCTGTTAGACCAGTTAAAACAACTGATCACCGAGGACACTGGCAAAGACAGAGAATCCTCTGGACTTGAAAACTTAGGAAGTCTGAACACACAGCTGCCATCCTCTAAATCCAGCCCAGACACAGTAAAAGACCCCGATAGTGGGTGCGATGCTTTGCAAAGAAGCGCAGAAGAATGTTCTCCAGACCACAGCACAGATGAAGATGACACAATGGTGTGTGCTAACAAGAAGTGCAACCGTGCTGAAAATATGTTCAATGCTTGCTTGTACTATAAATCATGTCACAGTTGCTATACTTTTTACTGTTCAAGAAACTGTCGCAGGGATGACTGGGAAACTCATAAAGAAGCATGTCTGTATGGTCGTGTCACTAGTGTGTGTCGACGCACTCTTAAGTTCTGCAGAGAGAATTCAGAGATTCATAAAGCCTTCTCACGGATTGCTAAAGCTGGCTACCTCTCAAGAGGAAGAGGTGTTCTCTTTCTGGGGTTTGCTAATCCAGAGACAGCTGATAACTTCCTGCAAGTTGGGCTTCAGAGCCTGCTGATGTCTCCTACGTACTTGTCACTCAGAGAGCTGGATGGCTTCAAGGACAACCTTGGTGAATACTGCAAGGAACTGCAGAAAGCGGGTAATGAGTACGACCCCAGTGAATGTTTCCTTTTGAATGTATCTATAGCTGTTGGGGAACTAGTGCCTAACCTACCTTCACCAAGGGTCCAAGCACCAACTGTTCGAAAATATGCAAAGGTGTCACTGGCTTCTTCGAGTCCTGATAAAAAAGTACTGAAGAATGACAATGAGATGGAAACTCTCATCCTCACTCCACCTCCTGGCACACCAGATATCGACAAGGAAGGGGAGGAGGGAAGAAAAGCCAGAGAAGTGTGCTTTATCAATATCCAGCGTGAGCTCAGGACCAGAGGAGTCTTCCTTCGTCACGAGTACCCCAAAATCTATAATCAGCTGTGTGAGTTTGTGGAGAGCAACAAAAGATTCACTCCCACAACCATTTACCCAATAGATAAAAGAACAGGGAAACAATTTATGTGCATGATCATGGCTGCATCTGAGCCAAGAACACTAGACTGGTTGGGTACCCCTCATCTCTTAGATGATATCATATAACACAGCACTAAACAGTAATGATAATGATGTCAGCAATGTACATACTGTAAATATATGGCGTGATTTAGCACACTGAACATGAATTTGGAAACCTGTACATATGTGACTAATCATTCTTTTTGTCTCACTTCTCCTAGTTTTCTACACTCTCAAACAAACACACCACATATATAGCATACATACACTTTTAAAGGTTCATGTATGTTGTTTTTGGCTTGTTTTATTCCTGTTGCAGCAATTCAATAGCCTGCATGTAGACAAGGCTTAAGGCTTATCCCAGATAACCAGGCATTTAAGATGTAGGAGGACACCACAGCACACAATATTCAGCTAAATCCCATATTGTAACAGTAACCTGCTTTTCATTTCTTCGCCAAATTTTATTTAATGAGTTTATATTAGCCCTTTTTTGCAGTGGTTGCAGTATTAAAACTGCAATTAAGTATTTAAGTATTATTTTATTGATATGCTGTGTATGTGTGGATATTTTTAATTATTATAATATATTAGTGATTGTTTTATAGACAAAGAAGTACAATCAAACAATTTGTTTCCCACTTATAAGGGTTTTTGTTGTAGCATATCTCATCATGAAAATGCTTAATGTCATTCCTGTAAAAATGGCTTTTTTTGAAAGTGGCCTTTATTTGAAAATGAACAAAATGCATTTGACACAAAGCAATGTATGGAGATAGATATTTCTAAAGGCTTGACAGATCTAGACGTAGGTTTGAATAACTATTATACATAGATAATTATTTTGCTCAAAGCATGTTATTTATATTCAAGTATTTTAATATAGCTATTGCCTCTAAGTACATTTATTATGTTAATGAGAAACCACTTGATGCTTAGTAATGTAAAAGTATATTATCCATCGTGCATTGAGTATTAAATCACTGAACATCCTGACCCTGAGACCTTATTGAAACTAATGCCACAGTATGTTCTTGATTTAACCATATGCAATGAAAGAGCAACCTTACCATCTATATTGGGAAAAAAACTATTTTATTATAAAGACAAAATAATTCATTTTAATTAAGAAATTTGCACTAAAACATAAATTATTAAACAAGAATGTTCCTGACACAGCTGCAGCACTAAACTCAGACATGCCTGCTTTAATTGCCATTGTTTATTAAACTAAGGTTGCTCTTTTACTTGATTATATATCTTTGTGCAAGACCTTCCTCGAGTTTCTATTTTGTGATGTTTATAACCTATATATAAATATATAATAAATGGGAATTAAAGCGTGATCACATGACTCTGAACTTCTGTTTAAAATATTTAAAAATGTTTAAAGCTTCTATCCACAAGATTGATATTTCCAGTAAGTAACATTTCACAAAAACCAGGAAGGACCCAATTCAGGTCTAGCTTGAGACATGAACATGTATAATTTCAGGCTTATTATTTATGAAAAATGAAGGGATGTTTGACCAAACACATATCAATTCAAGTTAATAGCCCTTGAAATGATTAATTATTATAAGCCATTTTGTTAAAATGCACCCTTGAAACAAATGATTATTTTTAATGCAGTTTTAGAAGAAGAATGAGCAAGTTTGACTTATAATTATGCATTTGTAAGGAGCAAAATGCAAAGTATTTATGTACTTCTGCAGTCACTGTGTATTTTTATAATAATAATGATTAACGTTTGCAGGCTGTCTCTATGTTAGCCCGATCACCAGGATGCTCTCTGTCCCCACCTCCAAATCTGTGTAAGCATTCTTTCTCAGTGGGTGACGATGTAAGGCAAGGCAAGTTTATTTATATAGCACCTTTCATGTACAGGGCAGCTCAAAGTGCTTTACATTGTAAGCAGTGTGTTGTGGATTGCTTAGTTACCTTAACTCATTACTAGCCCAACTGCTAGAGATAATCATTTTCTTACTTCTTTATAGTTTAAGCTCTATGTTGAATGACTGGATTAAGGTTAAATTGAATCAACTGATGGAGAGTTTCCCACTGCTTTTCAATTGTAAACGAGCAACAACATAAATATTTAACATAACTAACTGTACTGCTGAATCAAATCTGGTCGTTAGATTCCATAGTTTTTTTTATTTGCTATTAGACCACCACCTAGTGGTAGAAAACACCCATTACTGTCCAGATTGCATGTATTTCTTTGGCTGAATTTCAATGGATAAATTGCTGCTAATTCTTACATAACCTGAATAGCAAACTGTACTCTCTCATGCTGGCATTCTGCAAAAAGGAAAAAGTAAATAAAAAAAATATGTGGCCATATGGTTTCTGCATTCAATATACAAAACCACACTGAGATGACTTCGAACAGACCCGTTTTAATGAATAGAAATCAAATCTGGAGAACAACAGTAAAAAGGATGGTATTCTATAACCATGTGTAAAAAGGGCCAATATAATAAGACAGACATGCAACACATATGTCTCTGACTGTTTGGTCAAAACCCAAAATGAATATTCATTACAGGAAGGAAGATGGAAGGATGGATGACATAATGTCCCTGTTGATCTATGCGATGGACTTCTCTCATCATTCTATGGGATCTGTATCTGCATTTAGCAAGGCAGGTTTAACTTTATAACACATTGGTGCAGGAAACATTAAAACAAACTTTAGGAAAAAATTAAAGATACTTAAAAAAACACGACAAAAGTTATATTGTGAAGAATTAAAAGTTATTTTGATAAAAGGCAGCAAATAAAAATGTTTTAGTTTAGTTATTTTTAGCAGGCCTGCAGTTTTCTGGAAGTTTGTTCCACATGTCAGGAGCATAGAAACTACACGCTGCCTCCAGGTTTAGATCTAACCATGGGGACAAAAAATAGACCTGTTCCATTATGATCTGAGGGATCTGGTTTATTCATGACAAGATAATCATGAATGTATTTTTGGTTCTAAATTATAAAGTGCTATAGAAACTAACGGCACAATTTTAAAGTCAATGCTCTAACATACAAAAAACTGTAACGCTCCTATAAGACTGGAGTTAGGAACGAGAATGCACCATCCTGGACTATTTGCTGTGTGATGGACTTTTTAGAGAGACCTGTAAGGACAGCAGTAAGTCTACTAAAGATAAATGCATCACATTTTTTTATCCAGTTTAGATCAGCTCTTTAATTCTTAGAATATATATTTTAAGTGATAAAAAGGCCACTTCACAACTGTCTTAGTGTGATGCTGAAGTTCAGGTCGGAGTCCAGGGCTATGCCTATATACATTTCTGCTTTATCATAGTTTTTAACTTGTTAGTCTGAAACTAATGCTGACATTTAATCTTTTGTCTCTCGTTTTAGAAACTATTATTTTAGTTTTGTCTTCATTTAACTGAAGTTATGACAAATCCAGTCTCAAATATAAGGTAGTATGAGATCCAGTAGTACAAGGACTGAAATGCTGCTACTATCTGTGCTCAGGTGGATGTCATTTAGACCTAAATCAGTTTTGGTGCACTGGTGTGGTCTAAAATCTGACTGGTAAACACCAAAACAGTTATTTAATGTAAGGAAGTTGTAAGAAAACTTTTTTTTTTTTTAATCTTATTTAAGAAAGAGGAGGTTTGATGTTTCTGGTGGCTACTTATGAGCAATGAGTGTACTTTTTGACATGGATGAAGTATAACGAGATCAAGGGTTTATTTTTCTCTGGAAGCATTCAGAGTTTGTTCTTAATGTCTCAAAATAATGTGTCTTCTATTCTTTTGTAATAAAGAAGGCATGCAGAGGGGCAGTTTAGTATTGTTTGTCAGTATTCTTTTGAACAAACGTGTTACATCAAAGATTCATTTTATGAAAATAAAATAAAATAAAAAATCAATCATGTTCTTCAAAAGGCTAAATTGTTCAATGAATCGTATAACAAGTCGATTAGATTGAATTGTTTATTTTAGAGTGAAAGGTCCCTTTAATACCGACAATCTCCTTTGTGCGCATGCGGGCTGCGCAGGTCTCCTCGTGATGACAGCAAATGACAGAACTGTCCGCTGTAGCAGAAGCCAGTGTGAGACAGCTAACCGCGAACAAACAAATAAGTGGACTCGAAAAATTTTGAGGTCGGTCGTGTTTCGAGACGTTGTGAGCAATCCGTATAGATCAGTAAAATAAGGTAAGTGGCTTAACTTACGTTAGCATTTATTGTTGATCGCGTTTTGTCTATAAGTACCCCACAGTCTAAGCTAACGTAGCTAACATGCTAACTTTTCGTTAGCATGTCTTGTTTGACTAGCAAACGATGGTCAAGTTAACTTGGTTAACATTAGCAGGCTACTGCTATGTTAGCCAGTTCACTAGGATGCTTTGCGTGCCCCTCCTCCAAATCAGTGCAAACACTCTTTCTTTAGGGGTGAGAATTTATTATTAGCGTTTTGTGGATTGCTTAGTTATCCTAACCACATTTAGCTATCTAAATGATACATTAGTTGAACAAGTTCTACTCTAATAATAAAGGTTCTTAAGACAGGTCAACCTAGCAGGCGGTAAAAAACATTATTTTTCGGTAACAATCCATTTCGATATGTCGGCTGCAATGCTAAGCCTCAGTTGTGTAGGATGTCGTATCAAGGACGCTATAAACTTTATGCTCAACATCACTTTGCAGCTAATTTGAAAGGAAAATATATATTTGCTAAATTAGCTTCCATTCACCCACTAAGCTGATGGAAAAATGTTACACCTAACTGTACCAGTCAAGATCGATGAGGTGATGGGAACGCGAAAGGCCCGATGAAGTACTTCAGTGTTACCGCTGTCTAAATGTTTAAGACCAAATCAGCTGTTTGGGTGGACAGTATGAAATTACTATAGTTGGACCATTTGCCCCAAAAATACAACAGTGAAAGCGACAACGTCAACATTTTAGATTATTATCACAGAAAATATAATGCCTTCTTGTGTTTTTATCGTTTAAACACTGACATTTTACTGTTTACAATATAATGTGTAAATTGTGGGAATGTTAATGACCTCTTCTAATAATAGATGTTCCTTCAACAGCTAGAATTATGCCATTTATCTGCTATATAACATAGCAAAATACACATTTACATAAACGCCAGTTGTCTGTTTAATTATCCTTGATATGAACTAATCAGCTTCACCTGCATCTTAGTGAACACATCTTTCTTCTGTAGTGCTGAACACATAGTGTGCATAGGCAAGTGAGTCAGACTGATATAGGTGGAATAGCAGTTTGACCCATTTATGACACTGTTTCAGCTCAGATTCTGTATTTATGATCATTCATTGTCTTATTCATTGCCTGCCAGGATGTGCATGACGAAAGTTATTTTAGCAAAGTTATATCTGCTGTGATTTCAGCTGATGGTGACTCGAACTTTAATATTACTCATTTACTGGAATGCTGCCATCAGCATTGTTACTAGTTTAGATTTGTCCTCATATCCACTTCTGCTGATCTAAACGTTTAGCATATTAATAAAATTAATATTACTGCTATTACACCATAGATTAAGTCCTTAGTTAAAGAGCATTGGTGTGTCATGGGGTTGTAGGAGCTGGCTGAACTTGTACCTGTTCTGCAGATCAAGATATAAACCAAACCAAAATGAATAGTTTATTGTTATTTTTGCCATCAATTGAGTAGACATGTAACTTAATTTTTTCAAGTTTGATTTGAAATATTATTTTCAACTGACATATGTATAACTTCTGTATTTTATCATCTCTGTGTTTATCCTTAACCCTCATTTGATAGCACCTTGTGATTAACCCCTCTAGATTAATTGCTCTAACAGTTTAGTTAATTTGCTCCCCTCTTTACAGCTTTTTAGAGCTGGTATTGCCATGCTGTCTTTGGCTCAATGTTGTGCTGGTAGTTTCTTTCCTGTCCTCTCCACACAAACCGGTCCAGGCAGATATTCATTATGATAAAATGCATGAAATAAAAGTTATGGTGTAAAGATTTAAGAGTTGTTTTGGTAGATGGCAAGTTTTAACCTCGATTTAAAGCGGCTGAGAGTGTCAGCAGACCTGCAGTTTGTTTTCTGGTTATTTTAAAAACATTTCCAAAGAAGTATTGAGCTGCAGTATCCTGGCAGATGGAGGGGATATCACTTATAAACAGCATGTAGGTTACACAGTTTGCAAAGCAGTGTGAGAATTTATCAGAAGGGGAAGTGTGAAAGTATAGAGTCATAAATGCCTTTTGTAGAAAGTGCGTTCTTTCAAATATCTGTTTATAAAACAAACACACACAAAAAAACACCTTTTGTTCTTTTGGTTGATCTGACTGCATGTGTGTGGGATCTTATGGTGGGAGGAGTGGGCTCTGTTCCAAACGCTTTTACTCTGACATTGTGACGTTAATGCTCAAAAATACAATTGTTTTGTATTACCCTAATAATTCTAACCCATTTTATTTTTGCAATGCATGAAGTGGACTGCCCTGCCTTTTGTTCCTTCTCTGCTTCTCATCTATAAGTCTTCCGTGATAATTTCAGTGCTGCCATGTATATTGTGGATGTACAATTGGCCCCCCTGTGACTCATCTTCAAAGTACGATGTGGCTGTGCTGCCATAACCACCAACATTTTCTCATACTAAACACAAAGTTGCTGGTTATGGCCCCTCTCAGGCTTTCTGTAGGTTGGTTTCTCTTCTGCTTCAGAGTTCCTCTGTGTTCTCCATGACTAACCAGGTAGCTCTTTACTGTGGATTGTATTGAAGCTGGATGGCACATAAAGCAGTGATAAATGGTAACACACTTCACTGGTAGAGACTAATAGTTAAGTTGTTTTTTTTCACTTCTGTGTGAGGAGTATGGTTATTAAAGGAAATAAATGTGCATGTGGAAGTGCTCCATGGGTGTTTAGACCAATTTATACCAGTTAATGGGGACAATTTAAAAAAATTATAACTCAGTTAAGGACAGAGTGGGCTGGTGGTACAAATTCATATTTTTGACTTGTATACAAAAGTACTCAAAGCAGCTTTTTAAAGGCTTTTGTTGTAATATTTTACATTGTGTCATCAGTGTACAAAAGAATAATGTAGATTCAATATTAGTGTCTAATAATTCAAAGTAAAACTCACTTTGAGATTGGAGCAAATATTGGTGGCAGGTTTTACTGAACTGGCTCGGTTCCTGGTTCATCTGCGGTTTTTAGGTATTTACTGCTACGTTGTTTTTAGAGAACAAGCCTCACTTACTGCCACCTCAGTATGTCTTCACATATTTTTCTGAGAAAAGACAGGCTCCTATGATTGTAAAAATGACCACAGTGGAGTAAAAAGGAAAACTGCATGATATGTGAAAACCAACATTATGTTTTGTTTTCTGAAACAATGATTCCAAAAATAACTGACGAGTCTACTGAAGATTTTGAGCCACATTAGTGGGATTAGCGTCTGTGTCGTTTAGGGAAACCTTAGGAAGTGGGAAAACCTAAATTACTAAATACTGAGTTTTGTATTTTAAAAAGGGGAGCTAAAAATCCTAAACCAACATTTTGGTTTTGTGTTAATGCATGTTTACACAGCGCGCTATGTTAAGCACAGAGAGATGCTATGTGCTTAGCTACTTAGTGCTAAAATAATGATCCCAGAGTGATGCATCTCAAAGCCATCCACTCACTTTCCAACTCTCCATCCCACCAACAAGAAAACACTTATTATTGAACACCTATGAGACAAGTTGATCTTTACCAATACTTTGAATTGTATAGTGTACAATTTCTTTATGATATTATGTGGTTGTACTTGATAGTTGAGGTGTTATTATATTACACCTATTGCAGGACCATATTAAAGAGGAAAATTGATACATTGTCAGATTATTATGCTTGTAGTTTAGTCGAAGGCAACAAGGGAATCCATAATAACTTTTCCTTTTCAGAGAGAAACTTATTAAATCTAATAAAAGGCATGAAAACAACAGCATAAAACCTTGCAGCAGTGTTCTGGCCACTGCTGATGAACAATGTTGGAACATATAATAAACACTTTTTTTTGGTTAGCATCCTCACGCTTGCCTTCTCTCGTCATTCATCTTCAGCACAAGTGTACATTTGCGTAATTTGCAGAAAGCACTTCATTTTTTGTGTACTTCTTTAAATATGAATTTGATTTAGTAGTTAGAAATATTAATGAGAAACACTTGAAACAAAGCATTACTTGTTTATTTGAAGGTCTCAAACTCTTTTTAAAGGTTTAACTCTCCAATGCAGAATCGTACAAACAAAGCAGCTATGTGCGGTTAAAATATTGGAATAAATTACTTTAAATGTGTAATTTTAACTGCAGTTAAAGAAAAATGTGCTAAAGTCATATTTGCCATTTATTACAGTAGTTATTTTAAGTTTGCTAAGGGAATTCAATGTAGGACCTGTCATTTTCTGTTTATACATAACCAATTAGGTTTGTCAGGTGGATCAACGTAGAGATTGTGGATGTCTGTTTGCTTGTTTGGAATGACACATCCTTTAGTCATTCACACTCTCCAGCAGTTCTCTCTGGTCTTGCTCTATTCTCTGCCCAGAGCCCTAATTCCACGCTTAAATTGGTGTGCTTTTTATTTTCCCTGTAAGCATGCAACCACAAAGAGGCTTTTGTAGAAATGATTCAGCAAGAAATCATTTAGATTTCATGCACTCAACTGGGATTGCGTGCTCTGGCTTTATATGTTGTAGAGAGCGTTATGAGGATTTTCTGCTGTGTAGCATCTCCTAAGGTTTTTGAGAAAGCCTGTTTGTGCACACTTACTGCAAATGATAACTAATTGATGATGTGGTAATACTTTTAACTAATGGAAATGAAACCATATCCTATTTTACCTTTTTCATAAGTCAGCATGTAGCTCTGAATGCTATTGTCATTCATTCTTAGTTTCACAGCAAGTTGTGAATTATTATGTTAATTATAAAAACACCACTGAACATGTGGGAAGGAAAGCTTATTTGTTTTAGTGGAAAGTTCTAAATTTCACCCAAAATGCATAGGGAGATGCAGCGTGTCTTCCTGATGCTTCAACAAAAGCCAACTTGTACTCTTTGAATAACTTCCATGTGAAACGGGTTTTAGGCCAAGCGGCAACCTCCATTGGACAAAAGGGAAAAGTGGCAAAAATTGCAATTTGCCCCTCATTTGCTAGGAGCTCCAAACGGATTCACATAGTCCCAAGTTTAAAAGGCAACAACAGAAATATTGTTTTACTGCCTGGTTAAAAAATATTTCAGGTTTAATATATAAAGTTTACTTTTAAGGCAACTGTTACTGGGGGAATATTTTTATGACTCATCGGTTTTGATGTTTTCTACTTTTGAAATTTGGCATCCTTAGGAGCATGTCCTTTTGATTGACAAGCATCCAATCTGCTGGCAAGAAGGCAGAGTGTAGCACAAACCTGTTTTTATCCAGCTAACTGGTTAGTTCCCATTAGATCTGAGGTAGTTTGGTTAGCTCTCATGCTTGTAGCCTCGACTCTGGGATCCACCTCTTAGCTCATTTTTGTATTTTTCTGGGAACGACAGCACATGCCAAGATGGCAATAATGGGAACTGTGCACCAAGGTTTAGTTTTGCTCTTCTGAAATGTACATTATGGAGACTTATATATACAGTCTATGTTTGCAGCACAAAAATTATTTCCAACCCAGCTGATTGTAACTACAAGCTCATTTTAGGCGCAGCGATCTGGTTTTTAACTGGTAAATGACACCAGTCTGTGTAAGAGACTTTGAGACCTGTGCACAGATACAATCTGATCATAAAAATGTGTTCTTACGTTTCCTGCAAATTCAGTCAGTAGAAGCAGCCGTCAGCCTGTGTACTCACTGGAAAAGACAAAGCCATAACATATTTCTTATTAAACGACTGGCATAACTGGCTGTCATAATACTAAGTTCATTCTTTTGCTTTTGTTTGAATCTATGAATTTCCAGTAACATCAGACAGTATGCTGTCACATGCCAAACAAACTTATTTTACAGGACTAAAACAAATTGCTGTTTTTTTCATACCAATACTTAAACGGTTGATTTAAAAAATTATTTGACTCATTTTAATTTTTCTGCTTCATGTCGTTCCATTTGTTGGCGTCAGCCATTTGCCTTGCTGCCCGTGTGAGCCGATGAAGATGGTGAAGCCAGACATCCACACTCTGGCCCACCACCTGAAACAGGAGCGGCTGTATGTGGCATCAGAGAAGCAGTTGATTCAGAGGCTCAACAGTGATGTGTTGAAGACAGCTGAGAGGCTCTATCGGGCTGCCTGGATTGCCAAGCAGCAGAGGATCAATCTCGATCGTCTCATTCTCACCAGGTCAGACTTGTTCTCATAATTTCTTTAAGGGACTTGGATGTACAGGCTTAATGTCTCTAACTTCTGTTACTAAAGACAACAAAAACTATTTTGGCTATATGACCAAGAGCGACTTATATTATCAAGAATAATCTTGCAATAGATTTTTTTCATTTCAATCTAATTGATCAAAATATTTTGGTGTGTAAATTTTTGACTGGACTTGCATAAATGCTAATAGCCACTGTCTGGGGTTGTGAAGATAAACCAGAATCAATGCAAACTGAATTTAAAGTTCTAATTAGATCAATGTAAGGACCTCTGAATTGATTTCAATGTACCATAAACCAATTGAAGGCCTATCTCTTCAGTTAGGTCAGCCGAATAAAGTTTATTGTTGATGCTGCATAGTCAGTGTGACATTTTCTCATCATTGCCATATTAATTTAATGTGGCAATATGACAGCTGCGCCACAAGCAAGTGGAGTCCATACACTATTTATACAGCAGATTACCAGAACCCGATGTGTGGACGCCTTGCTTGGGTTATCAATACAATGTATCTGAGGATGAATAACAGCACCATAGTGCCCCATTTTATATTACAGTCTGAAAATCATTGATGAGGAAAAGCCTCCTTAAGCTACAGTAGTGCTATATCAGATTTCAACACTGGTAAATCCATGGATGCTATTACTAGTAAAAGTGAGAATACACACAATGCATAATCACAGTGAAGCTATAAAATACTGAGCAAATGTAAAAGAAGTTTAAATCTTTACTCTTTCATGCATCATGAAGCATCAAAATACATTTTGCTCTTGTATAACTAATTGATGTCATAGGCTTATTCTTTATTTAGAATGGAAAAATAAATGTTAATACAAAATAATATTTTTACGCTACTTTGAGTCCATTCATTCAATCATCTTTATAATGCTCTGACTTTCTTTCAGCCGTGAGATACAAACTCAAAGCCACAAGTGCATGTTTATTCATTTGAAAAATATTGATCGATGAAGGCAAGTACAAGAGATGCTGCATAAGTTACATTTGCAATCAGACATTTCTGTTTTATAGTGCGGAAGCCTCCCCGGCTGAGTGCTGCCAACATGCCAAAATGCTGGAAGACACACAGTTTATTGATGGCTACAAGACTCTGGGTTTCCAGGAAACGATCTACGGCGAGTTCTTGGCCAGACTGAGGGAAAATCCTAGGCTGGTTGCGTCCTGCCTGGTGGCAGGAGAGAGGTTGAACCAGGAGCACACCCACGGTGTCATCCATACAGTCTTTACCTCACTTTATGGCAATTGCATCATGCAAGAGGATGAAAGCTACCTCCTCCAGGTCAGGACTCCTAACCATCTTCAGCAATAAAGCAGCCTAAGATGATCTCTTTAAGATATCTTTTCAAATGTTTGGTTTTCCAACTTGCAGGTTTTGAGGTACTTGATCGAGTTTGAGCTGAAAGAAAGTGACAACCCTCGACGTCTCCTCCGGCGAGGAACTTGTGCCTTCAGCATTCTTTTTAAGCTCTTCTCTGAAGGTCTCTACTCAGCCAAGCTCTTTCTCACCGCCACCCTTCATGAACCCATCATGCAGCTGCTGGTGGAGGACGAGGACCACCTGGAGACTGACCCAGCTAAGGTGACTGAGCGCCTCACTCCAGCCCAGCAGGAACGCTTTGGAGAAAAAGGCTCTGACGGCTACAAACAACGGGTGCAGGCTGCTGTTGAGGCCAATGAAGCCAAGCTGGTGGCTCTGGTTAACAAGTTTATTGGTTACTTGAAGCAAAACACCTATTGCTTTCCCCATAGCCTGCGCTGGATTGTGTCCCAAATGTACAAGACTTTGTCATGCGTAGAGCGTCTGGAGGTGGGTGAGGTGCGCACCATGTGTACAGACTTACTCCTGACCTGCTTCATATGCCCAGCAATAGTAAACCCAGAGCAGTATGGCATTATCTCAGATGCCCCCATCAATGAAGTGGCTCGCTTTAATCTTATGCAGGCAAGTTCTGGAGCCCTCTGTCTTCACGTTTTTACATGGTGATCCTTTCAGCCGAAGTCTGACTTGTAAACTTTTGTTCCACAGGTGGGGCAACTCCTGCAGCAGCTGGCTATGGCAGATGATGACACAGACCCAAGACGGAAAAACAGTTTGTCTAAGTTTGATAAGGCAAGTGATGTCAGAAAAAGTTTCTGTTACTTGTTTTCATGTGAACAAATATTCTCTGGGGTTTTATTTATATTTATGTTTTGTTTTTGTTTACTAGAGTTGTGTTGCTGCATTTTTGGATGTGGTGATTGGAGGACGAGCAGTTGAGACCCCACCCATGTCCTCCATGAACCTTCTAGAAGGCCTCAGTCGGACAGCAGTGTATATTACTCATAATCAACTACTTGCACTGGTAGGTGTTGCTTCAAGTTTACTTTTAAACAGTAACATTGGGTATTTGTGATGTTTAAAAGTCTGAGGTGTTTCTGTCATATTGTACAACTACCACACTTCAACAAGTAATTATTGCAGAAAAGGTTATTTTGCTAAATTTCAGAACATCTTCATGAACATTAAGGATGAGTTCACACAGCAGGCCTCAATGCTCATTTCCTATTTATGCTTAAATTCCCCTTTTTTTGGGCTGTTTCTTTAAATATGACGTGTATGCATGTCATGCTTCTAAAGTGACCCGCATGCTCCATTGAACATTACTGACGTCATCCACAGAACAGTGTTTACAGAAACAAACAAACTGGTTGTGTCATTTACGAACTGTGCAACAGCTGTCTGCAAATTTGTGAGCCGGTGTCACAGCTAGGAGTGGTGGGATCAGGATGCGAGTGGTTTCACAACTTCACAATATCAAGAAATATCTTTCACCACATCTGTTAACACATTCAGCACCACATTTGAAAGTGGCCTGAATGTGTCTTGAAAATATCAAATTCATTGTAACTATTGCTGTTCACTTTGTCAGAAACTGTCCAGATAAAAAAAAATATCAGGCTTTAACTGCAAGCAAATGGATTGTAAACACAACAGAAACATATTGAGAGGAAAGGTTCATGCCTCAGCTTCATTGTGTTAGCTTGACATGAAAAGATGTTAGTATTTTCTGTTAATAAGCACTTTCAGAGGCTGAATCTTTTTTTTAAATTTATTTTGTAATATTTTTGGGGGGATAAAAGCAATGTACAAAGTTGTCAAAGGCTTCATTCAGACTGCAGGCTGAAGGGACCCAAAATATCTGATACATATCTGATCTTTTACTTCTGCAAACATGAAGACGTCACACGCACCCTCACGCCTTCATGTCTTCATGTGGGAAACCTTTGGTGTGCTTAAGCTTCATACAAGAGATCTCATAAAAGTCTTATTTAACTGGAAATGTGAACAGTCTCTCAAAAAAATTCAGATTTCACAAAAAAATCCGAATTGAGCACTATGTCCTGCAGTCTGAACGTAGCCAAAGAAAGCCAAGACTGAAGTTTAAAGTTTGACCCTCCAAAAATTTGTGGATTTAGATGAGCTAAAAAATGTTTTCCTAATTTTTTGTTTAGGTGGACTTTGTTCGGAGTGTGATGGCTGGGGATCACCTTAGAGAGGAGGAGCACATGGCCCTGGAGACCCTGGTGGCAAATGTGCCACAATCTCGAACCGTGAAGAGCAACAGTCTCGAGCTCACCCCCTCCAACACTCCCCAGCTTTCCCCAGCTACTACTCCTGCTAACAAGAAAAACAGACTACCTATAGGTACCTTTCCCCACTTCTTCCTAGCTTCCATCTGCTTGGTTCTTTCATTTCACTTAGCGACTTCCTTAATAGGATGCAGCCTCTTGTCTCTTCTAGATATCAAAAATGTATTTTACTTTACAGAAATACTATTAGTAGAACTACAATAAAGAACTACAGAATACAAGTATACATTTTTAAAATGTATTTATTAAAAGAAGAGGTATAATATTAAGCCTAATGAGAAATACAGCAAACAGAGTTGAATGGTGATAGCTGGTGAAATCCTGCATTTTACAGAAAGCTAATGAACGACATCTCAGCTTGTTGTGGAGCTAATTAGCATAGTCTGGATTGAAGCTCAATTACAGAAATGACAACCAATTAAATTTCAAATATAAATGAACTAAATTTAATTGGAATTAATGTAAAAGATGCATAGCTTACTCTCATTAGCATTTTTAAGATAAATGATACCCTGGCAACACTTGTGGCTGCTTTGTTTGATATATGACTTTCTGTTTATTCTTTCTCCAACTTCCCTACCTTGTCCTTCTCTTTTCCTCTTGTGCTGCCAATGAATGACCAGGACAACACTTAGCTGCTATAACATCCTGGGACCCCACAACCACCACTCTGTCTGCTCACATTCCATTAGTAACCCCTTTTGGTGGGTAGCCTGTCAGTCATGTTTGAGCAGGAGAGAGCTTAACCCTTGTGTTTGTGGTCTCACCCAGCTACGCATTAGATAACACACATCAAGCATTAGTGTATTCTCTGAGCCGCACAGTTACCATGCTTCCTTAGCACTGCTGCTGTCCACATGTACTCACTATGCCTGCTTTGCTCTCCGCGGGGCCTTGGCTCATCATAAGAGCTAACAAATTTTTCCACTCATTTTTTCTTTTTTTTTCTTTTTTGCTTCCTTGTTCAGCAGAATTTGGCTATTCATTATCAGGTAGAGTGGGAAAATGCTTTTCTGTTACATTCTCCCTGGTAGACAGGGTTGGTTACTAATGTTTAAACTTAAATAATATCCAGCTTTGAACCTTGAATACTATCATCTTAAGATTTTTTTTGTACAACAACCAAAACTGCACATTTAGATGTTAAAATGAATTAGTCTAAATGGCATTATTTTAAAGACGACCAAAATGATGTTATTCTTGAAGAATGTAAAGTAAATAGATGGATGGAAAGATGGATGGATGGATACTATGATCCCCAGAGGGAAATTCAAGTTCCCAGTACAGCCAAAACCATGATTAACACACAGTAGACATATAGGGACATATACAGGTTCAGCTTCTGAGGTGTTGCCATCCTAAAGCGATGTGCCTTTACAAAGTGGGGGGAGCAGAACACAACACATGCATAGTAAGAGGAGAAAAACAAGTGCAGTATACCTGGCCTGCACCAGTGAGGGTGCAGTACAGCAATTCTTGGGAAAAAAAAACACCTCAACAGTTAAGCACATTAAGACAATCACATCACAACAAAACACATTAAGGTAGATAGGGTGGGGGATCCATCTGTAGCCCAAGGTTGGACGCTGCCACCCGGCTGCAGCCCAATTCAACTCTGGTTCCTCAGGAACGGAATGATGAGTGAGGCAGGTCAGAGTGTCTGTAAACATTTCATTCATGAGGAATTTTTAATGTTATCTAAAAATGCAAAGAGGCACTCTTAATAGAGATACACACAAACAGACAGAGCAGGATTACAGGGATGGGAGGGAAGAATAAAAGCTTCTACCTCGCTCAGAAGCCAGAAGAATAATGAAAATACAGCCCAGACTGTTTATGATGTGATCCCATGCTTTCTATTTATTTACTGTTAGTTTGGATATCATTCATTGTCATCATATCATCACTCAACCAAAATGTCCTACCAGTGTGTTGTTGGCTTAAAGATGAGGATGTTTAAAATCTCCCGGCTACTGAGCTTAAGCTTAGTTGCAATTAATTTTTTTTATCAATAAATAGTCTATATAGCTCATTAATTATAATAAAGAGATAAAAGCAACAAAATGGTATGATGTGTAAAATGAGTCTTGTTTCTTTGTTCTTTAGCTTTAATCCTGTACAATCTTAACTTTTAAACGTTATATTATTGGTCGGTGTAATAGTCTGAAAATAATGCTTATTCCCTGCGACCTCCCAGCAGCTGCTCGTAGCCGCAGCCGTTCCAATATTGCCCAGGAGGGGGAGGCAGAGGCCAGCTCCCAAGAGTCCCTACAGGAACTGATGCCAGAAGAGGTGCTGGTAATTTCACTAGGAACTGGTCCTCAGACTGTCCCTGGGATGATGTCAGAGAATGAGGTAATGTGACTTAAATTAATGTACTCATTTGCAGAGAGATGATGTGATAAATTCAATGTAATATTATTTCCTGTCACTGAAGGGGAGTAATACCTCCTCCAGTAGACATCATGTGTTTTTAGTGTGCTTTGTGTGTAGGTTTTACATGTTTCTAATGCAAAACTAACTCTGTGATCCAGATGTTATTTATCCATACTTTTTTTATATGAGGCAATATCTAAAGCAAGAAAAAGAAATGTGCTCAACATAAATGATATTTCTTTTAAAATGCAGGCTCTTTTCTCTACTGCACTGTAGGTTTTGAACTTGCAGATGGCGGATGGGGCCCATGGGGATGGCAATGCTGATGACACAAAGCTGCATGGTAAACCAGACAAAACACTGCGCTTCTCGCTTTGCAGTGACAACTTGGAAGGAATCTCAGAGGGTCAGTCTGCAACCTGATGGCACAGAATGCTACAACACTGCAGATAACAAGCTGCTTCCAAGTTTTACTCCTCTTTATTTCAGATTAATGAGAAATTATGTTCTCAATTTTGATTTGACATAAAGTGTTTGCTCTATACATTTTTTTTCCTAAAAAATAATATTATATAAGCCAAAAAAAAGGTTTTAAGGCATTATTTCATGTTTTGTATTAGATCTTTTTCTTTTAAGCTTACTGAATAACCTGATAAAGTTTTGTATGATTGAATCTTTTAACATCAGGTCCATCAAATCGATCCAACTCTGTGTCATCCCTGGACCTGGAGGGAGAATCTGTCTCTGAACTGGGAGCTGGGCCATCAGGGAGCAATGGGGTAGAAGCTCTGCAGCTTTTGGAGCATGAGCAGGGTATGTATTTGTACATGTTACTAAAGCTTTTACACAGATTTCAATACAATTATTCTATAAAGAAATAAAGGTTTATAAACTTTATAGATAAATAATGAGCAGGTTCAGTCTGACTTTGGAACTCCTCCTTCAGCCACCACACAAGACAACCTGGATGACAAACTGCGCAAGTTTGAGATCAGAGATATTATGGGTCTGACGGATGACCGTGACATTTCTGAGACGGTCAGTGAAACCTGGAGCACTGACGTGCTTGGCAGTGACTTTGACCCAAATATGGATGAAGATCGGCTGCAGGAAATAGCAGGTGCGGCACAGTTTGGTTATATAAATATGTAGACTTTCACTTAGTGAGAAAACGAATAGATGTGGATGCGTTATTAATCTGGTGATTTCAGATTTTCTGTTTTAAGGAGATTCAGGGAAATGTCATCACCTTGTGGTATTAGGGTGAAATAGCATCAAATTGCTTTTTTTATCTTAGTAGAAATGCAGCACACATATGTATGATGCTTTTCTTGTGTTAAAATGAACAATATGGACTGTATAGAACATTTTCAATACAGTGAGTTTTCTAGGTTGCATTTGCAAGCATGAAATTCTCTTTAAAGGCTGTTCTGCAACTTCCTGTCTGTGTTAAACAAGATAACATTTTATTAATATGTGTGAGTATTTATGCTGTTTCTATTTGAATGAATGAAAACAGATTATTATACATTTTAACAGACAACAGGTCTTTAACATGCTGCCAATGTAAGCAAGCAAGAAACTAGTGGACTGGAACAAAATGTTCTTTATAACAGTACTATTCCAATCAAAGCTTTGGCTCCCACTCTAACCAGTATCACTGGGGCTTTTTTTAAATTAATTGCTTTTCATTATTTTAAGTTAATAGCTGTAAATTTTAATGATTCAAAACAAACTGAAAGAGATTAAAGCAAAGTATATGCTATATAAATTACTAGTTTCTTTTTAAAATGTAAATATATATATATAAAATGTTTTTTTTATACCTTTTTACCAAAAAAAACTGCAACATTTTATGACATAAGATATAATTTTTATACATAACAGAAGCCTAATATTAATGGCTTCATTGTAATAAAACTATGCTTGTTTTCTGTGGAAATTGAGTGTGTGGTTTGCTTGACCAACACTATTATAGTGAAACACTGGAGGAAAACTTAACAGGTTCATTTACTGAGGAAGCAGTGGTAGGCAGAATGTCTTGAGTGTGCATGTCATTCAGACACTGCCTGTCTCCTTGGCTTCAGTCTTTTTGTTGACATTCCTCGCCCTGCTTAGCTCGCTTTCTCTCTGACATTCACTCAGTCCCTGCAGTCTTATTGACCTTGGTTCCTTCTCATTTGCATGGACCATTTTTCATCCTTCGGAATATGGCGTTGGGGGACTTTTCCATCATTAAGTGAATTTACAGCGATTTCCTTATGTGTTTTCTCCAAGGGATTGGGTTATGAGATGCACATTAAATATCCATTAATACCTCATTATCCCACTGATAAGATTACCATGATAATGAGGCAGAAATTCTAATTGTTTCACTTCTTGTTGTGCCACTCATTTAATCATCCACCTGAAAGACAAGTACTCTGCGCCCCTACCTTGAAGACTGTAAACATGGACAGCGGGATGGAGCTCTCCCACTGCCGACGAGAACCCTGCCCCCGCCAGCAGCATCAGCACACACTGTTGCCTGGGTGCTGGCATGCATGCGTGTGTGTGTGTGTGTGCCATGAGGTGGAAGAATTGCATAGTGGGGAGTGAAGCTACCACAGGTTGACTTTTTGGTCATGTGCCTTGGACACTGACTCCCACTCACACCTGCTTGCTCAGCCCCTTCCGTCTCTGCATTCTTCCGCCTTGTTAAGCCACAGCTTCCCAGGTGGAGATGGAAGGACACGGTTACGAGGACTTTGTGGAAAGGTGGACAAAGCAGTAATTTGGTTGTGAATTATGTTGGGCTTAATCAACAGCTCAAAGTCATGACCCTGGAAGCCAGTGCAGAATGAAATGGTACCATTAACCTCTGGTCTCTGGCACAGTGGTGTATGTGCCTTTGGTTTGCTGAGCTGTCTCTGAGTTGAACCCCCTTATGGGTCTCAGTGGGTCATATTTTTGCTTATCTCAAGCTATAATGCTGTTCAGTCTGAAAGTCGTACTCGAAGGCACAAAGTTATGGAATGGTTAAATAGTTAATTAAGATGCAGTGTAACACTGTAATCTAATACTGTGAGGTGGATATAGAAACAAGAGTAATCCATCCAGTCATTCATCAAGTTAAAAAAAGCTAGCTGTGGGTTCTCGTATTCTAAAACTAGTTGTTTCAAGATGAGATATGTTTATTCTTTTGTTGTCTGACTAAATTGATAATTAGTTGTTTAGCAAAAGTAGTTGATGGATCAGTTTATAATAGTTTAAACTGACATTCCAGTGGGATTAAACATAAATATGCATGCCTCACTGATCTGATTTTAGTTTAACTTCCTAGGAGAAAAGACTAAAGATGCTTAAGAAGGCTATACCTCTGTTTCTTTTACATCCCCAGGGGCAGCTGCAGAGAACATGCTTGGCAGCCTGCTGTGTCTTCCTGGCTCGGGTTCAGTTCTGCTCGACCCCTATGGTTCTACGATCTCTGAGACCACGAGTGAAGCCTGGAGTGTGGAGGTCCTTCCCAGTGACTCAGGTGGGGATACATCTTTATTCTGCTTATGCACCAACCCTTTGCTTTGGCTGTTATGTTGATTATTGCTTTCCCTCTATCCGATGTGCATATTTATGTATTTTCACTATAGTGGGGGATGGAACACCAGGTGTGGATACACTGCATTCCATATCAAAACTGTGCACATGCATCTGTCATCATATTTGTGTGCACTTGCATGTCTTTCAGGGCAGATCTGCCCGTGCCAGTAAAAGGCAGCTAAGAGTTTCCTTAGAGGGACCACCAGGTGTGTTTGCACCTGTACCAGAACAGTGGGGAGGGAAGCACAAGGACAGCAGCTGTCCTCGGTATACACTCAGCTCACATAGTGCTGGGTTTTTTTCTGGCAGTACTTAACGTGATGTTGATTTGAGTTCAGTTTTATGCCACTAATCTCCCAGGGCATGTTTTGTTAGTCATGTTGCTGGTTTAATGCAAATATATTCTTACAAAGCGCGGCAAAACGAACATACAGACCAATCCTTATATCACTTATATCACTTAGAAATTCTGTGCTCGACTCACCATTTTGAAAACCATTGTTTAGTAAAAATCAATAGAGAGCTATATTAACTGTGTTAAGTGTTTCTTTGAAACTTGGGCATGTGTTAATTGAAGTAATGCACTGTTTCAATACGTGTGGTGCAAAAATGACATGCATGAGTGTCTTGATTGCCTTGTGTTCCGTTTGTTGCCCCTGTTTGCCTCAATAATGGTGTGATTGCAAGCTTGCTTCAAGTAGAGTGCTTGTTTCATGGCCAGGCAGCAGAAAACTACACTCTGAAGAGCACTTCAACAACACATTATTACTAACGAGCATGCAAATGAGCTCTGCTGTTAGAATGAAGCCTCTGGGTTTGACCAAACAGCTCCATCGAGTAGCCAAAGAATTGGATGTTGTATCTTTATTATTTGGATTGGCAGTTATAAGACATGATAATGTACACTTTGATATATTTCTTGCACTTGTGTACACTGGTTTTCCTAATAACACAACAAAAAGGTAGTGTTGGAATTCAAGAGCGACCATCATTTGGACAATGCAGCAACGATAGCAGAGATTTTAAGTTTGCCTTATGAATGGTATTGTTTGCATACTTCAGATGAGAACAGGACATATTAATGGCTAAATTTCTGATCTAAGTGTAATTTTTATTTTGTGTTTTATGGCGTTCATCTGCAGAAGCTCCAGACTTGAAGCAGGAGGAGCGTCTGCAGGAGCTGGAGAGCTGCTCTGGAGTTGGCAGCACCTCTGACGACACAGAGGTCAGAGAAGTCAGCTCGAGACCCAGTACACCAGGCCTCAGTGTTGTTTCAGGTAGAAATCTAACCACTTCATCCCTACATTACTTGACTCTTTGTTTTTTTTTCCTCCTACTGAAACAATAAGCTCTGTTTTTTGTGTGTGACTCTGAAGTCCTTTTACTCTTCTATAAAGTCATGTGGTGAAAAAATGCTGCATTAAAGTAAAAAAAAAATCCCCAAAACAAACTGTTTCTCTCTCCCTGAGTTTGTGTAGAATGGTCATGTTTGTTGCTCGGAGGGTTGTCAACCTGCATAATAGGATCAGTGCAAATGTTTCCGTATGACACAGAGGTTAATGCTGGTTGTCTTGTCCGTGGGCTCAGGCGGACATGCTACGTTGATGTGCATGAAGTAGTATCCTAGATTAAGAAGCCAGCGGTGACATTCCTGGCTCAGCTCACAGGAGAGAGTCCCACAGGATCGAGCCGATGGATAGTCTGCTTCTGATGATCATTCTTACCTGTGTCTTTCTCTTAACCCATGGGAGCTTACGCTACCAATTTAAAGTTCCCAGTGGGTTCCCATTTGAGAGAGACCATACAGCACAGTCTAAAGAGAATAATATGCTCTTTTGTTTTACAACCATTGTACATGCAGGATTTCTGTGGGGGAAGAAGAGGGGGGTTGGCTACCAAGCTAAAACATTTCACTGTAGAGGTGATATTGAGATACCTTTGCCAGAGTGTCAGCACAACTGTACTTTTTTGTGTTTTGGTATTACAGGTATCAGTGCAACCTCAGAAGACATCCCCAACAAGATCGAAGACCTGCGATCAGAGTGCAGCTCAGATTTTGGAGGGAAGGATTCTGTGACCAGTCCAGATGGGGAAGAGTCAGGCCACGGTAGGGAAGAGTCACATTCCCACAAGGCTGGGTTAAGCCATCATTCAGGTGTTTGGTCAAATCTGGACAAACCAGAGTCATCTATCACTGTCACTTCTACACCTGCCAGAAAACTAAATCACTTCTTTGTCCCTTAAATTCTGATGGTTGCATTCTTTAATATTTTCTTTTTAACTGGTGAGTCAGGTTTGACTATCACGACATCATCTTTTTTACTAAACAATTAGTCGATAATCTATTTTAAATTAATTTCCTTTTTTTTTTTTTTCCAGGAGCTCACCATCTGACATCTCCACCTTCACAGGCTGATTCCTTGCTCGCCATGTTTGATCCTCTCTCCTCTGGTGAAGGTATCGCAGTCTCAAAATGTTTTACAGCCAATAAAAGCAAGAATTGAGTATCATTACATTTCTACCCTATTGCTATGGAGTCACCGAACAGCTTGAGCTGTGCAAAATTAAGCCCAATCGTTTTCTGTAACCCGTTGACCCAATTACAGGACACTTTATTAGAAGTGCAAGTGAGATGTCATGCCATTCGGCCTTGTTTACTCTCTAAAATCATTCTCAATAGTCTCTAATCCTGCCTCTGCCTTTTGTTTGTGGTGGGAGTAAATATCTAATAGAGGGTAGTGGCTGTGTGCCTGTGGCAAGGTGAAGGGATGACGGGTTTAGAGACCTCACCCCAGGCTCTTTGGCACTGTCCCCTTGTCCCACTGTGCTCATGGCACAAGGCTGCCATTGGAAGCTTTTCAGGAGAGAGTCTACCCTTGGAACAGGTGGCCTACCTACACCTAGGGCTTGTCTCCCACCAACATCTCTCTTTAGCTCTCTCATCCACACTGGATGGTTTTTTCACTGCTTATCAGGATGATGATGAGCAGGTACTCTTTAAAACAAAAAAGTGGGATATCTTGGTCTAAAGCAGCCCTAGTTAATAAATTTGAGTGTTTTTTAATGTTGATCCTAGGCTTTCGAAGCAGTTATGAAAATGTTAAAAATAATATGCACTGAGCTGGAAAGTGACTTAACATAAACTAACAGTGCAAAGAGATCTTTTATTTAGCTGTAATTGTATACATTGCCTCACTCTAATTTTTGCCGTCTTACTTCAGGCTCCTCCACGGGGACGATAGTTAGGCCAAAGGTGCACTATCCCAGGCCCCAGCACCCTCCCCCTGATCCTCCGATTCCTGAAGCCAGTTCCCTAGGGCCGGAGAACCGCCACTCTCTTTTCACGCCTCACTGCTTGGCCCAGGCTGAACTTGAGCTCACCAAGCAGCGCCACTCCTTTCCTGACAGGCTGGTCCGCAGTCGCAGCTCTGACATAGTGTGCCCGGGCCGTCGGCCCACAAGTGACCCCGGCCTTAACAGGCGGGTGGCAATGGAAGAGCGCGACCCTGCAGGGGCTTTCGCCACAGGACCATCCTCATCACCCAGCAAGGACTCTCTAAAAGGAGAGGTAACAAGTGATGAGTGCACTCTGCGCATACAAAATTGTGTTCTTCATCACCTTGCTAAGAACAACTTATAACTACTTGTTTTAAGAAAACTAGTTACTAGTGTCCATTTTTTTCTTTTTTCATTGAAAGGTGGAGGACCGGAAAGACAGTGATGATGAGAAGTCTGATCGCAACAGACCATGGTGGAAGAAACGCTTTGTGTCAGCTATTCCTAAAGGTAAGAGAACAAATCACTGGGTCATTTTAAACAGGTCCTCCTTTCTACAATGAGAAATGAACTTAGCTCCATTTAAAAGAAATTCTTCTGAATGAAGCACCCTCTGATTGTTGTTGTGAAGAAAAAAAGTTCTCTCAATCACCCCTGATTGAAAATATTGCACTTTAAAAAGCAGAACAAAACCACTTTGTAATGTGAGGAGGAGAAAGATGATCCATGAGGTCTACTCCGCTGCTGATGGAGCTCCATTTGGAAAATTATGTTTCTTCTTGTCTGAAGTTTCTCCAGTCGTGTCCAGCTCTTTTTCTTTCAGGTTTCACAAGCTGCAGATTTATTTGGACTTTTCAAAGCTAATCAGTCATGAGAGAAGCTTTAGCGTGTAGATTGTATGGCTGTGGCCCTCTCAGCAGTGCTGTCAGCTTTCAGCTAATGGTCATTAGATAGACCTTTCTGTCATCAGCACTGATAGATGACACATCTCTTGTTGCAGTTCTACTCTATAGCCATTTCTCATACATCTGTCTGGGAAATAATGAGCTGTGCCCACATTGAAGAACAGTGTATTATTACCCTTTGAGATAATATTTATTTTGTAAAGGAAAAAGTTGTCATTCCTGCAGTAAAACAGTAAACTGTATGCACATGACAAGCTGAGAGCCACGAAGCTTAAACCTCCAGCCTCCCATGAAACCACTTTGGAGTCCGTTGTGTTTGTCATGTTGCTCTGCATGGGATGTACAGCCAGTTGTCCAGCAGAGCAGCAGCGTTTGCTCGAAAGGCCAACCCTGTCTGTTGTGTTCCTCACAGTGCTGTATTGGACGGCTGAGAGTGATGTCCCAGGTAACGCTTCCGTGTTGTCGTCACTGAGCTAGCTTAACTGCTGGAGCCAGCAGCTGCGCGCCATGCTGCTTTGTAGATGCTGCCTTATTGCTGTAGATCTGTGATGTGAAATGGTGCCTGAGTTCACATGATCACACTCTCCATCCGTGCACCTGTGTAACACCCCTATGTTTTTATTTGACTGTTTTTTTTTTGCTAGAAATGTCACCTCATTGTTTGCGTAATACAGTAAGTATGAGTGTTGAGATGCTTCTCTCGATGTTTCCCATGTGTTGCCAAACTCTAGCCTCTGTTAGTTGTTTGTCCTGTTGGCACCATTGTGTTAATCAGAGAAGCATCAGTAGGACATTTTACATCTCTTTGCAACAAATGTTTTGAGTTACACTAAACATTTATGACATTCTGCTACAAAACAAAGATTTAATTCACCATTTTCATGTTCTTGTGCTTCTTTGCTTACTTTTTGACACTGTATTGATGAATTACACATGCAGGCTTTTCATCACTGTACTGCTCATAATTAAATGCAAAGATTTACCAAAGCGGCTGTCAGCAGGTGATTCACAATCGGGTCTGTCATCAGGCTTTAGTGAACGTTTGTCTATTCGTCTTGTCAGCAGTTAACACAAATGTTTCTTCCACAGCTCCGATCGCAGCCTTTCGGAAAAGGGACAAACAGGAGAGAGACGAAAATGCCCAGGAGCGAAACTCACAAGGTTTGTTGTATTTTTTTTTATTTTAACTAGTTAGAACACATCCCTTATCACAGATTTATTGTGATCCAGTTTGTTTGTTGGTGTGTTTGTTTCAGATGACACAATGTCCAGACAGAGCACCCAGACTCAGGCAGCTGAGGACATCCTGGACAAGTACAGGAACATCAAGAGGACCAGCCCAAGTGATGGAGGCGCAGCAGGAGCCTCCTATGATGGAGCAGGAGGTGGGTAGGGGTGTGGGGTTGTTAAAACAAACAAAAGGCATACTGTACATACAGATGGCATATATGTGCAGTAGACAAATGGACAAATTTCCATGTTGTGCTTTTGTATGTTTACAGATCTTTGTGTTGAAGACAACGTGCATGATTCTCCCAGAGAAGATAACCTGCAAAATATTTCCACTGATGACCTTCCAGATTCAGCCAGCCAGACAGCACAGCAACATGAATCCAAGTTCTCTTTCAGGTCACACACTGAAACCTCGTGCAGACGTTTTATAAGCAGTCGCTTAAACTATTTCAGAGTTAGGGAGTCTTGTGTTTGCTTTAATCTGGTTACTATAATCTGGTTTTCCTTTTTACAGTGATGCAAAGAAGAAGTTAAGATTGGCTTTGTGCTCTGCAGACTCAGTGGCTCTTCCCATTATGGCACCGACAACCACACGTAATGGACTGCCTGATCACTTGGATCCTGAAGGTCTGAGTCTTCAAGCATCTTTTAATTTTTACAAACACAATTCTAGTTTTTTTTTCTTTAACTTTTTTAATTAGCGATACATTTAAATATGACATCATGAACAATTTAAATTAGCAGCTGATTCACTGAAGACATTTTACAACTTCTTCAGAGTGTGTGAACCACTGCATCGCATCTCCACAGGGAGCAGGGTGCATGCCCCTGTTGTTGGCGAGCATCCAACCCACTCAAAGTGTCCTTAAGCAAAGAAACAGTTCTGCACAACTTCCAACTTGTGATTCACCTTTAAAAGTCTGGGCCAAGGTCCAGAGAAAAAACATCCCTTTTCTGTGAAGATGTTATTAAATCATTACACATATATTGCCTCATAAATTAATAGTGGTTTAATAAAACATAAAAAAAGACTTTGCAATTTTCTTGCATTTTACCCAGAATTATTCCCATAATCTGAAGGGCCAATCTATGATTTACATTCATTTCTGAAGTTTCCTAATTTGCTGCTACACAGCCAGATTATTGTCTGAAGGTGGCAAATCTATTAGAGCAGAGCACCTGCTATTCTTTCAACAACAAGAACAAGTGTTGTTTAATACTCTCTTCTGTACTCTTTCTCCTAGACAATGAGATCGTCTGCTTCCTGAAGGTCCAGTTAGCAGAGGCTATCAACCTTCAGGATAAAAACCAGATGGCCCAGATCCAGGAGACCACACGCTGCGTCAGTCGCTTTGATGCACGCACTTGCAGAAAGCTGCTGGCTGCTATTGCGGAGGATTACAGGTAAACCTAGAAGTCTGTGGAGACCTGACTTGTGGTAATCACACAGGTCTCTGTGTTTAATCTTTTCTTTGATTAATGTATATTGTTTCAGACTCTTGGCGTGGTTACTGTAGAAATAATGAAAGTAATCTTTTTGTGTGTTTTCTTTAGAAAGCGGGCTCCATACATAGCTTATCTAACAAGGTGTCGTCAGGGCCTTCAGACCTCTCAGGCACACTTGGAGAGGCTCCTACAGAGGGTGCTGAGAGACAAGGAGGTGGCCAACCGTTACTTCACTACAGTCTGTGTGCGGCTACTACTTGAACATATGGAGGCAAAGATGCTTGGCTTCATAAAAGGTTTTTTTTTTATCTTCCAACTATCTAAGTGCTAACAGACTTTCAGGCTTTCAGAGTAACTTTTCTGACCTCTTGTCTACTTTCTGCTACTCATAACATCCCATACAATATTAAATTATAAATGTCTTTGTTTTGGTGCATATATTTGATATAAATCAACGAGCTTGTTTTACAATTGATGTACCTCCAAGTGGCATGATGTATTTCTAATCATGAAATTAAGTACAGCTTGACACAGGAAAGAAATATTAATATCTCTGAGTCAGGGAAGTTGCACTGTTTATCTTGTGCAAGGATTAAATCTGCCATAATTTTTGCTCCCCTCCAGCTTTCCAGGGGTGCACAGCAGCTGATGACAAGACAGCAGCAGTGGAGGATTTTCTGCGCTACCTGTATGGTGCCATGGCCCGTGATGCCATTTGGCAGTATGCAAGTGAAGACCAGCTGCAGGATGCCCAGATGGCTATCGAGCGCAGCGTTATGAACCGCATCTTCAAACTGGCCTTTTATCCCAATCAGGATGGTGATAGTCTCAGAGACCAGTGAGTAGCTGTATTACCCACAGGCCCAAACAAACTGCTTCACTGGGGTGGACTGAATTTATCATTGTAAAGAGGATTTAGTTCTGTTCTTTGTGCTGGCTGCTGGTTCTCCTAAGCTTCGTGCCTTTTTGGTCTGCCCGGAGGGAGAGGGCACTGTTGCATTTACATGATGACTCAACACAACTGAGTCCTAATGTTTACTATGCACACTGACACAAACCCCTGCACACAGATGCATGCAGACACCCACCCACATGGCTGCACAAAGACACATAGCCACACAACCAGCTTTTCTAGTTTACAACTAGTAATCTACCGGCATTAACAAAAAAGGTGGAAAATGACACAATGCTTTTCTCTCCAGTGTCTTAAAATGCCTAAAAGACATGGCCACTCATTATTCTCTGAGTGAGACTATATAGTAAATGGATTAAAAATATAACTTGATACAGATTGTAAGAGAAACGGCATCCTGGGATTGAACCACGTGTGTGGTCCTAAGCTGAATTGTTTTGTCACACACAGGCTCTTCCATGAACATATCCAGCGGCTGTCAAAGGTTGTGACAGCAAATCATAAAGCACTTCAAATCCCAGAGGTATCATCATGTTTGTCTTTCTCTCCACACTGAGGTTTTATATGGTTTTTTAGGCTTTGTTATTCAAAGCTTTCATAAGGTGATCAGTTATTCATCTTTCCTGGTTGTAGGTTTACCTGAAAGAAGCTCCCTGGCCCTCTGCTCAGGCTGAGATCAGAACCATCAACGCATATAAGACGCCGCGAGACAAAGTCCAGTGTATACTGCGGATGTGCTCCACCATCATGAACCTTCTCAGTCTAGCAAATGAAGATTCTGTACCAGGAGCAGATGACTTTGTCCCTGTACTCGTCTTTGTTCTCATAAGGGTAAGTCTTTCACGGCTCTTGCTGACATTGACTCGACAGTTAAGTCTAACTTTTTCATCTCCAAGGATTTATATTTATCACTTGTTGACTTTTTGTCAGTGAGGATTAAGAATAATTGCCTAAAATCCTCTGATAAAATGACTGTAAGTGCAGTGCACCATAAAGACTGCTATCTGGTAACCTGTGTGCATATATTTTACATATTTCTGATTAGAATCTGTACGCTATTGCACAAGTTCTTTGAGCAGCTAATGTGGGCCCATCCCCACATCTCCTCCCCTCCAGGCAAACCCGCCCTGCCTGCTGTCCACCATTCAGTACATCAATAATTTCTACGCCAGCCGGCTGAGTGGGGAGGAGTGCTATTGGTGGATGCAGTTCACCGCGGCAGTGGAATTCATTAAGACCATCGACGATCGCAAGTGAAGCAGAACAGCCACCTGTATGGGCAGACTGCAGGGGAAGGAGACGGGAGACTGGGAGACTTCCCAACCAACTGCTCCCTCTGCACAGCTTAGAGAGCCTGGCCATCATCCTGTTCTTAATTTGTATAGCTTGTACATAGCCAGAGATGTTGAAAAATTACAAAGTATATATTACTGTATGTATGTGGACAAATCCAGGTTTTAGCCGTAGTGGATAAAAACGGCTTTGGGGAAAAATGACAACATATTAACTCTGAATCTGATTTAAATGTACTTCTATCCTTTTGTCTCTTGGCCTGGGTTGTTTGGGGGCTGGTTTAGGAATTTTATATATACACAATTATCAATATGACATTAAAATCAATGTAAAAGATAATCCTATATAAAGGGACCAGACTTCTTTGATTTGATCACAGATTTTTCTTGTTTTTCACCCAGGTGACTGGGACCTCCAATGAAACTATAGTAACATGTTTAGTGAATACATTTTGTCGCAGGGATTTACAGTCGTAGCTGATGGGATTTAATTAAATAAACTTTAGGACTAACTCACAATTAACAATGCTCTCATAAGGTTGGTGTATCAAATAATTGTGCAGCTCAATTCCTGGTTTGAGTATTTGATTCTCAAACATGCATCAATTAGGACATAAGGGCCCTCATATTTATATAAAGTTGATGTATTTATTTCTCATATTTTATTGAATAGAAAAAAAGAAAAGAAAAAAACCCATTCAATGGCAAGTGATATAATTCTTGAGTTAGGAAGGCAATGTACAGGGTCATGCAGAGTAACGGTGGCATTTAGGGATGAATTAAAAATAGTGCCTTTGATGTGGGGCGCTCTGTATGTAGTTTTTTTTTTTTTTTTTTACAATTCGCTATATTTTATATCCATTACAGGCATTATTCCCTTTCCTCACACACACACACACACACACACTAGTGGGCCTGCTACGTCCTTTTGTCCAGATCTCATTGCTGGAACTTGGGCATCACCTCTGATTCCTGATTGTCATGACTTGGTCCCTTTAATGCACCTGAGATGGAACAAAAATTCCCTTTGGTATTCTAGATCCTACCTCAGAGCAGACGCCACTGAGCCTTTCAGCAGCCTGTACGCAGAAACTCCTGCACTGATCGCCAGCTGATTACTGGATTACTTTTGAACAGTAAAAACTGCATAGCAGCGGTGCCGGAATCAGAATAAAAGTTGGGATATTGACCTGCTGAGATGCTCGTTGTGGTCTCCTCTCCCCTTTAACACAAGCTTTATATAGCAGAAAGCGACACATTTTATTAATGTCACGCCTGAGATGTCACATGCATCAACATAGGCAGACTAGCAAACTATTTAGGCTCTACCTCCTCAAATGAAAGAAAGGGACTTTTATTTATGTGCACTTTTATTTTTTTCCCTCCAAATTCAGCGTGCTGTGATATCCCAGTGTCATTGTGTCTGTCCACTTACAGTTCAAGCATGTCTTATTATAAAGAAATGACAACTCTTTATTTACTTAAACTTTTGTGCCACATGTATTATATATATATTTTTTGGCTTTTGTTTTTGATTATCCTTTATCTTTTGCAATCGATGACCTGACAGCACAATACACATTAGGGTAGAAGACAAATAATCAACACTATTGACTTGTTACTGACTTAGTTTATAAGTGACCAGTGTATAATGTGAGTGCTTTTTTTTCTTGTCTGGTGCGTGTGTACGAGATGCTTGTGTGATTGGTTGACCCTCTGCCTCCTCTTGCATGAAGTCACTGAATAGCCTGTACATTCTTAATCATTATAGACTGTAGAATAGGATTAGTATGTGCCACAGGCCGGTTACTGAACTTGGAAGAGGATGCAATGCTTTTTTGTGTCTGATATTCGCATATCAGAACTGGATTTATTTGCACAAAACAGATGTATTTTCCTTGGATTTGGGACGGGGAGCAGTGCATTTTGACCTGCCCTTACTTTTAGCCTTCATTCATTTATAACCTGTAATTATAATATTTGATTGGCAAAGTAAACCTCACTGTTAACTCTTTCAAATGGATGAAAAGCTACAATAAATTGCAACATTGCAATTTGTCTTTTATTTTTTTTTATTACACGTTTTTCTACAGTCACACACAAGTTTGTGCATGTGTGGTGCACTTCTTTGCAGTTGCTCTAATCAATTTGATGAGAAAACCATGCACTGGAAAATCAAGTTGCAGGTTACATCTATACTAATTTGGTTTATGTGATGTCACTTTAATTGGGAATACATACTGCACAAATTTGATAAGTGTTTGGCCTGGCTTGTGCATCAGTTTGTCCTGAAGACAGCCTATCACGGTGGTAACGGATGATTTTCTGATGTGCTGGTGAATCCTCCAGGTTACTGTGCAGAATACATTGCAATTGTGTCAGCAGCTATAGTTTTAGCTTTCATTGTATGCAAACGAACAGGCTCGGGAGTTTGTCTGTTCTTCAGAGCTTCACTGCTCTGTTCCCTGTACAATTGAGTTGAAAGCTGAGCAGACAAAAAAAAATTAACATCTTGCATCCAGTTTTAAATTTAACGGTAAGCTTGCACAACTCTGATGTCGGATGGGGCAGTTGGTCTTTTACTGTGATTAATTAATGCATTATGTAATTCTTTAAAAAAAACAATAAAAGAAGCTGACATTTCTCTCTCTTTTTTTCCCTTTTGTTTTTCTGCTCAACTGGAATTAAATATCTCACCCACTGCTCCGTATTGTTTTATAGCTCTGTGACCTCTTGGACAGTTGTAGGTAATCTTGTGTGTCTGACAGCTTTTTAAAATATTAAGAAGGTAAATTCAAAAAGAAAAATAATATGCAGGGAATATAATTGTTAGTGGGGGCAGTGGAGCAGCAGCATCCAATCTAGCAGCCACAAACAGCAAGCTCTCAGCAAACATTTCATTACTGCTGACAAGTGTTTCAGTGGATTGTAATTGGAGATATCCCCCATATAAAAGCCCTCCTTACTTCACCGATTGCCTGCTCTAATACTCCTTTTTTTTTCCATCATAAACTTCTTCGTGGGGTGCTTTGTGTCCCCTGATGATATCTTTCAATTGTTAATTTAAATTCAAATTTTGGTGTGTGAAGTTAATTAGCTGCATAAGCCAATGGCTAGATAGGCCAGATTTAGAGATTGGATCTTTTGGCAGCATAACACTTGGCTGATATTAGACACCTGGAAGCTTGGTATTGTTTTGAGTTAAAACTCTACATGTTGTATTTTTTATTAGGTTACACTCCCACAGTCTCCAACTAAAAGCAACACAAGACTGCAGGAATTGCATGCCACACAAGGTGTAATGTTAACTTCCAATTTAAACAAGGTATTGACAGAGCAGAGTCTTATATTACAGGTGATGGCAGATGGATCATGTGATGATTTCTTTTTGTTGGACTCATCTGTGTTTTATATTGATGTCACTGCTGCTTGAAGACATAAGCAGGCCTGAGGTCTTACCCAGATGGCTGTGGGATAACAGATGATCAGTCCAGCGGGAATCATGCATGACTTCACTTGTTGGTGGTGTGCTTTCTGGCTGCAGAACAGTGGCCTCCCCCCATTACCACCATACAGTGATCTCATCATATCCCATAAATTCTTTTAAGACTCACTCCCTGTTGTGTGAAAACAAAATAAAAGCCATGACAAAGTAGCCTGAAACAGCAGTCCTTCTGATTAAGCTTTGAATACACGTGAGTAGGCCATGCAGCACTTTCCTTAAAACCACATAATTATCACTCATAGCTTGTTGAAAATTACTTTGTAGCCTGTTAAATTCTGTACTGCACATGTTTTATTTTACACAATGGAAACTGCATTCCTAATAGTGTCGCCTCCTTTATTATTGATTTTAACTTTATTCCACAAGATCATTGGATTACAGATCTGCAACGTTATATGCATATTAAACATATGAGATTGAAAGTGAACAGTTGCATCACTATAAACAATAAGATATGTTATTTATAATGTGCAAACTGAAGCACAAGCTTTTGTTTTACCCCCAGAGTCCTGCAGATGGCAGACGCACCATTCCTGACGACGGTCTGCAGATCTGATCCGAAAGCTGCTCAGACAAAGAACACCATGGGGAACGACGGCATGACATTTAAAACCAGTTGGACCTGCTGTCTCTACCTTAGTCTATTTAGTTTATTGCGGCACTTTAAAAAATCTAATATTAGGAATATTATTATTGGTAGTAGTATTAGAAATAATCAGCAACTTGCAAGACAAATAAAATGTTTAAAATATGTATATACAGGAATAAGGAGGACTGTTTTAATTCACCTGCTTCAATACAAAAGCAAAAAGCGCGCGCCCTAAATTCGCCTCCTCACGTGCATCCAATGCATGGATTCCATGCTGCGCAGATCTGACTGGACTAACCTGCTGCTCTCAACGCAAGCAGCAGCACGTCAATTAAATTAAATGTTGGGGGGGTTCGGGCACAGAGGAAGGAGGGGGGCTGGGCCTAAATAAAGAAAATGTCAAATACACATATTAAAACTTAAATGAAACAGCCGCAAGGATGCAGGCAGGCAGACGAGAAGATTAAAACTCAAAGGGATACCAAGTGCCCAGAGGTGCTGCAGCTGAAAGAGATGCAAATAGTGAAAGTGAATATCACTCTGAGATCATTTCAGCTAAAACTACAGGGACAAAGGACCGCAGCTTTGTGACAAATAACATAATGGCTCTTTTCTACTCTTTGCACTGATTCATGAAATCTGTTTAAATCTCAAAAATAAGGCAAATGTAATGATGTGCATCCTTCCAAAGCATATATGATGCCTTTTTTTTCCATCTGGAGACAGCATGATGAATTACTCTCTGTTTATTTTTGTTAACCATTCTCCTTAAAAAATTATCACTAAGGTTAAAGCCTCTGTTTTACTGGCGTGTATTTCTTCCTTGTGTATTTGTTCATTAGAAAAAGAACAATTTTCACAGGCTCGGCTAATCACTTTTGAGAGAAGGTGTGGGTGGTGACATCAAGTTGAACCATGCAAATGGAACAGGAATTAGATGCACTTAGCCATCACATGTTAATGGCAGCAATCAACAGCCAATTACCCAGTGTTCTTGAGTACCTTGACAAGTGCAGGTGTACCCTACAACTAACACAGGTCTCTTACGTGCATTTCCATAAATTTAACAGTAAAGTCCTTCTCTGATTGAGCATGCATGTTTCACTAAAGTTGCAATTAAGCAATATAGTTAGGGAAGTGTCAAGTGTTTTTCTGAATGAAAAATCTCCCGAGGGCGATAATGCATGCTTTTTATCTGGTCGCATGCAAATCTATAAAGCTGTTACTTGTTTTTATTAACTCTCCTTTGTTGTCTTTGCCTGGAGGAATGCCCATGCTGCTATACTAATGCTGATCTAAACATTTTAAAAATCAATGTGAAGAAATTTGTCTTTTTTTTTCCCCTTTCATATAAAACTGGACAGAGCATTGGTGTCTCCTGGCACAGCTCTGACTAACATGATTTAGAATGAATATGTGCTGCTGATGCTGATGATCTCTGTCATGGGGGTAAATTTCAGGGCTCAGCTCTGGCTGTTGCCCTGACAAGTTCTGGAAAACCCACATGCACATGCTCACATCCATGCTGGCTCATGCATTGGATCGCTATGTGCATACTGTGAGGCCAGCGTCCCGCAATGACCTGCTTTGATTATTCTGTCCGTAAGCAACAGGTGACGGGCTTCCCTAGATGTCATCTGTGGCGTTGGCCTCTGTTCAGAGACAGCATCCAGGACCCAGGGAGAGCTGGCTGGCAACATGCCTGATCTACAAGTGAGCTGTCCTATCACTGACATCAAGTAAGCTGAAGATGTCATGTCTTCATCTTGTGAGAGTTCAATCCCCCTTTCAGGATGGATCAAGCTCTCTGTCGCTGGAGAGAGGCTGTGCAGATATGTGTAGCTGGTCATACTTCCTCCTGGATATGTCTAAAAATTCACCCTTGGGATACACACATGCTTAACAAAGAGTGATTGTGAGCCAAAACAATGTACCAACTTGCTTGTATCCTTATTTTATTTTACTAGAATAAAAATATACATATAAGATTTTTTTTTATTTGAAAGAAATTTAAGATGTAAATATTTGGTTTCCATTTCAGCATGTGCATCTTTGTTTGCTGCATGGCCCACTATGTTGTGATATATATCTGGTAGAGATCTCTGTGATGTGCAGCAGGACACTACAAAAGGTTTCCGAGCAATGCAGAAACATGCAAAAAATGTGAGATCCTAAAATCATAAATGGGAAGAATTGATCATACAATGTAAGGAAATTACAGCCAAATTACCATTTAGATATAAAAAGATTGAAAAATGTGAAATATCCAAGCTCTTCTAGGATGTTTTTATTATTTTAGGTCATTGATTTAATTTAAATAATGAACAGTCAAAGACTAATAGCCCAGTCCAACCATGAAGCAAACATGTTTTACAATATTTGATAAATTACAATATGACCATTGACAGTCCATTAGCTTTTAAGAATGACCTGCTCTTTTCCTCCTCCTTCTCTCTCTTTTGTTGCCCTCAAGCTGCTTGACTTGTTCTACTTGACTCCTGAACCATTTTAATATCAGACTGCCATGGGTTTCCTTCCTGTATAAGCCATGTCTCCATATTTCTGTTTCTGCCTTTGTAGACTGAGAGATAAAGCCTGCGTGCTGTGCATGCTGCTGGTGACTTCATCCAGTAAGGTAGTGATCTTGTTAATAGACCTTTAGACACTATGGTGTATGTAGGTGAGCATCTACATTTTTAGAATTCCACAGATTTATTTGGCTTTGACCTTTAGATATAAAGAATTGTGCTTATGGTACATATCATTAAATGCAAACAAAATTCGAGTCTTTTTACAGTTTTTTTGAAGAAAAAAAAGACTAATTTAGTCAAAGTACACTGTTAGCAAAGCCAAAGGAATCAATAAAAATTCAACTTGCCAGCTCAGTCTTATTTAGTGCTAAATGCAACAGCTAGTTAACCGTTCATATTAATCACTTCTGAAATGACATCAATAAAGCACTCCGATGGAAAAATGGCAATTAAGTATTTATTGGCCCAACGTGATCAGCTGTCAGAGGTCATGTGCTTCACCGGCAGAATTCGTGCATCTGACTGCACGTACAGTTTGTGTGTCTGTGCACGTTAAATACGACCCAACTTTTACTTTGTGACAAATGACTTCCATAAAAGATGCAGCCTATCTCACTGGAGCAAACCTCTTTCGTGCCATCTCTCTGTCACTGACACCTCATTGCTTACTCGCAGAGGAGTCCACAATGCTATATATTAATTAAGGGTTTCAGAAACAATAATGGTGACAATAAAGACAGTCCTCCCTCTTTGTCCTCCGTATTCTGCCGTCAGACAACATTAGGAGGCATGCTGGAGGAGATAGGAGGGGAGGAAGGGATGGAAAGATAGACCTCCTTTTCCCTGGAATGTAATCTCCCTGATGTTACATGGTGCAGCCTAAACTGATAAATTGCAGATTAAATGGCGGCCACACTCCACTTCACCCTACAGCCTACACCACACCCCCTTAGTTCCTCACATTTTTGCTATTCACTGCCTTCTTGGCCTGTCAATTCTGCCTAATCGTGAGAGGCACTAAAACACCAGGTCTTGACAGAGCTAGATCAAGAGTGATGAACATCTCTCAATGGCAAAAGACTCAAGCTCCTAACTCTACTAGAAGGCTCACATCACTTATGCAGAAATCAGCAGCGTGCCGGCATCCAGGAATTATGCCTGCTGACAGGAGATGCATGAGGTACGCATTGTGCGGCTGGAGCAGCCTTGACAAGTTATAGTTAACTGCAGCAATGGCGACCCCGAACACAAAGGATACAGCGGCTTATTAATAGTGGAGCATCTATGTCAATAATCCCTGCTTTTGGGTTGTGTCCAGTGTCATGCATCTTGCTACAACAAGTGGTGCACACCTGGTTTTAAAGAATATAAGCACATGTGACACACACAGAGCATGCCTTTCCTCCTCAGTCTCTGGCGTTATGGGCGGGAAAGCTTTCTTTTCCTGAAATGAACGGTACGGCAGTCAGAAGACAAATAAAGGGTGATATAAATATCAGCATACATATATGTGTCTGTGTTTAATTATTTATCTGTTTCCTCAAAAACCTTGCCTGGGAGGATGCTCTCCCTGACCTAATCCATAAGCATGAATACAAAGAAATAAGTCATTAAAGTCCTAACTGCATGTTGCTGATGTCGTCCATGGAAATATTCGTAATGTATATTCTAATTTTTCTGAATAAATTAGGCAGAGATGCATTTCCATGTAAATTTATTCAAGGCACAAGGAAAAGGAGTGTGGGGGGTGCAGTAAGATCTGCCAGATTATGCATAATTGTAGTACTGTAGCCCTCATTTCTACATCTAGCGCCGTATTGCATGGTCATTAAATTCTAAAATAATGGCAACCTCACAGCTTCTTTGTCCTAATTGCCCCTTCCATACAATTGCCTTCTCAAGACAATATGATGAAGTGTGCTGTAGTATGTGTTAATAAGATAGCATTTCTAACTGAGAAAGATAATGCTTTGGAGTTTTATTCTTAGTGTATACCAAATGAAAGGACGTCCCCTCACTCACTGCTTGTGTCATTCGTTCAACTTTTACTTTTTGATGCCTTAAAGGCAGCAAAGAACGGCTCTGAATGCAATCAAACCAGGAACCTGACAAAGCAGAAGGAAACTGGGATTACAGCTTGTCTCCACTCATCTCAACATGAGAAGGAATCAAAGTGGGAAAAGGCTCATTAATAAAAAAAGACACATTTTTAATCCACTCAGTGGCTGGGGAGAAATTTTTTTAATGAAATGCAACACGTTGCCTAATTGCGCGGCTGCTTCTGGAGCACTGTATACATTTCAAAGGAAAATATGTATGAATTTCAAATGCAGTATCTCTCAAGTGAGATGAGAATCGCGTAAGAGAAAGGGAAGGGAAAGATCAATCTTTGTGATGATGTGTGAACAGGGCAAGTTCCTGGCCCAGCATGTACTTTTCCTCATTACCTTTCATTTAGCAACCGATCATCTTCCACTTCATGCAAAATAAACAACATCAATGTAGCATTCTAATATTTAGCTGTCTTTGGCCTAAATGAACCCCCCCACCACTCCCCCCGTGTCATCATTTGTACATAAAGACACATTTCCAGCTGAAAACTCTAATTGTGTCAGCTTAAAAGAGGTTTTTAAAAGAGTTAAAAGTGTCCTTTAGATGACACCTTTTCCATGTTGAGACTCGGTGGACTCGCTATTGGTTGGTTCGGTGTAGCTTCAACCCTTCTCACACATACTGTACAAAACAGTTCCTTTTTGTAGTCTAACCCACCTAAACATCACCTCTGCTCACTTTGCCGCTGTTTAGGCGTGCTTCATCTCCACATCCTTAAAAGGAGAAATTAATGACAAGCACAAAGCTGCTCATTTATAATTGCTTCATTATACTGCTGTGTTCTCCTGACAATAATGGTGTTGCTGGTGTTTTTCTAATTATATGGCATTTTTTCTTTTTTTTTTTTTTGCTCGTTATCAAGGACTTCAGGTAATTGTGGAGAAAATAATGACTGCCTGCCTAGCTGCTTCCTCTGTCTCTCATGGATTGCACATCACAAACAGTCTCAGTGCAGCCCAGAGCCTTATCAAGGAGGCTGTTGGTTTGCCTTTTAAAAGCTGACTCCATTTACACTGCGAGTCATCAGAGGCCTAGTGGCTCAACCGTCTCTAATGAGCAACTTGTACTATGTTTAGCTGAAGGTTTCTGACAGATTACAGTTTGCTTTCAGTTTGTTGCTCCTGTGTCGCAGATTTCTTCACTAATTCTCATTCCCTATTTGTTCTCTATGCCTTCTACTAAATCCTCTTTCAAGATTTCACACAACCAGGACAGCTGAAAAAATGAGCCTCGTGTGAAGCTAATACAGTATTTTCCAAAAGCACGCATCAAAACTTCATTCTTTGACAACATATGTCTCATGAAAGACTCAAATATGATTTGCAGCAGTGCTGATAGCATCACTAATAATGCTGTCTGTGTGGTGTGATTTTGTTCAACGGTGGGGAGATTAGTGATTTGCATTTAATGCCCGGTGTGCCCCACTGTTCTCTTTTGGTGCAACACTGCCGGATATGGATGATGACATTATAATAATTAAAGAACATTATGGACAGAGGGTGCGTCGCTCTTTGCTACCATGCATAATGGCGGCTAACGCTATTATTTCTATTTGAAGAAAGCATCCATGTGTGAAATAATAATACTCCCTCCAGGAATACCATTGTCATATTTTATTCGTCAGTATGAAAAGATGAAACGGAAAAACATAATAAAGAATGAACTCTCGCTCTTCATTTCCATCCATCCTCCTATTGTTTTTTAATTCTGCTGTTGCAGCATCCAGCACCATTTCAGGCTGAAAACCTCAGAGGCGGACTTAATTAGTTGCTAAGAGAAAGCTGCCAGTGGTGGGGAGCTAAGAGAGTAGGGCAGATTTTAGTTTGCTCTGAACTTTGCTAATTATCAGGTAGGATGTAATTTTCTGCATTCCCATGAGGCGCCCAGCAGAGAGCTGCACCAACTAAAAGGAAAGAAATGAGGCTGAGTCCAGAAAAAGTATGAATTATTCACAGGTCTGAACACATCTTTTTGTTATTTCTTCTTGCAGATCTAAGAGTTACCAGTATGGGTTTTTTTTCTGTCATTTTTTTGAGGTACAACTGTTGCGTAATGTCATAACACAACATGGACACTGTCTCAGAGGATGGTTTGGAAGAGGCTGTGATCATGGACAGGTGGAAACAGGATGCAACATGGTCTCAGACTGGGGAAAGCAAGCACAGGTTGTGTATCATTTATATCCAGCAATGTCTGAGCAGTGACAGGGACTGTGTTTAGTAGGTTCCTATCCCACATGCATCACATTATGATTCTGAAGTGCCTCAGACAAAAGAGGAGGTTGAATTGTCGTTGACCTGAGTGAGCTAAAATGACATAGATTCAGACAAATAGAGCTCTGAGGTAAGCGGGGAAATAAGATGGATGTCTAGTGGCAGCACATCTGCACAGGCTGTCTCTCTATTATTATGCTCCAGAGCCCAAACTTTTGACATTTTCACCACATGCACCACATCTAAACACACATCATCTTAATCGGCGTGAATGTAAAAATAAAGTAGTTTCATCATCATTCACAAACACATATTTCTTTCATGTTGCAGGGACTCAGACATCTTTTAACTTCACACACTTGGACTTTTTCTGGATTATTCTGAAGTTTGTGTGCTAAAATGTCAACATGAAGTTTTTCAGAGCGGGTCTTGCTGGGTTCCCGGCTTAAATCTTGGCAGACCCTTCTGTGTGTGAGTGTATCACCATGGCTGCAGCGTCTAATATGCACGCCCCAGTGCATTGAGAAAAGAGAGTACTTCTTCCTCACTTGGTTTAATTGTCCCTCAGAGACCTGTGGAATTGGAATCTAAGTGGAATACCAGTCTCTTTCTGCAGCCTCACCCCACCACTGCACCCCCGCACTCTCTTTCCCTTCCTCTCTCCGGAGCTGGAGCAGGGCGTTCTGAGACTCTTGATTTGGTCCCGTCTTTATTTCATCACAGGAATCTTCTCAGCGTGCTCCTCGCTGTGGTGTTTGAGCACCAAAGCGTTAGGCTTTATTAACCCCCTAAGCAAGAAGTACCTAAGGGAGGTCAGACGCTGGTCGTTAAAAATCTATTGTGACTTGTCTGAAAAATGAATAAATGAGCACATTATTTCCCCCCATTCCACAGGCTCGGTGCACTGTTTGTCTAATCAAGTGCGGGCGCAGGCAAAGTCAACCAGGGTTGACATGCACATTTTATTTAAGTTTTTGTCTGTCACAGGAGTTTAAATGTGTAATGAACAAAGGAGTGGTGATTTGAAATATAATCCCATTACACTGATGAAATTACAAAGACGGCGAGAGTTCACAAATCATGCTCATTGTTTTCTATCATGAGCGATGCCCCTGTTGAGGTTGTGGCGCGAGGAGGAAGGGCAGGCCATGAATGAATAGTGACAGCACTGTAAGGGGATTGGGAGTGTGGCTCAGGCCTGCCTTCTATGCACCTCCCTGTGCTGGAAGATGCAAAAAGGTTTTGTTGTTGCCTCTTCTGCTCAGAATATACCCATAAGGAAGAGCTGGATTATAATTCAGAGATTTTTTTTCTGGGTCAATGTAATAGTGGATGTTTCTAGCTGTTGCTCAACAAAAGCAAATTTGACCATTTATGTGACCTACACAATTATTGAGTATAGGGGTACAACTCCAACCAACAAAACATGAGTCAACTTTTATTTTCTTATTTTAAATCAAGCTTAAGGTTTTGTCTTTAGGATTAATATATAGCTGTGTGAGCATTAGCTAGAAAAATCCTTTGATGTCTGTCTCTGATGAGGAGGATGCTAGCAGTTATGCCTGTGGCTTATAAAAAAGTTGCATTTAACTTGGGGAAAGAAACACTGGAGAAACTTGCTTTAGTTTTCAGCAGCATTAATTGGAAGCCTCACGTGCCCCTTAAACAACATACTGAGGCTAATAAGACTTTAAAGGTACATGTGGCTATAAAACGCAAACCATTTTTAACACTAATGAACTGAGGCATGCAGTAGAGATAGCCAAACCAAAGAGAGATGTACAGTATATTCTGGTGAATTCCCCTGCTGCATGGGAGCTCATAAAACATATTTGAAGACAGGAACTTGTATCTGGTTATTCCTGTTTAATTGGAGGCGCTGAGTGATGCAAACTAGGTTTTAATGCCCTCCCCTGCTGCTTGACTACATGCAGCATCAGTGGTGCCGCGTACCTCTCCTTCTCAATTTATCCCAGTAGAAATGGCCAAACATACTGGTAACAATAGCTGGAACATACTCCTGCTAACCTTTTTATGGCTGTAGCACAACGTGCTAAAATGAGATGCTAAACATGTCTAATGCTCTGTTTTTTAAAATGAAGAAATATTATTAATTTAATTTGAGAAACTGCTAAACTATCGTGACAGCACTGTGACAATATTTTCAAGTTGCTAAAAGGAATATTAGGCCATGTTTCAGATTATATTTGGCTGAAAATAGCTGCGGTCTTGAAAGTGTTGGGAGTTTATAATGTGATACTTACATCATCAGCAACAGGAAGTTGAGTCGTGGCTGCTTGAAAGTGTATAGCGGGGGTGAAAAACCAACATGTAAAGTGAGAAAGCTTGGTGTCATCTATGAGATGTGTTAAATCTTGAGCTAATCAAGTTGACAATTACATAATTCAAAACACACTCCACACAAAGCCCCACAAAACCTGATATAAATAACTGTCACGTGTTTTCGGATGAACTCTGTCAAATGTCCGTTTTTTTTGTTAAACGTTTGACATGCAGTTCTGTCTTGAACCGTTATGTTCTTCTCAAGGCTTTGATCTCTTCCATGTACAATATAATAGCTCATCCTGTAAACATGAAAACAGATTGAATAAAGAACACTTTACTTTCCTTCAGCACTGGAAAACAGTTCTGTCATGTGCTGTCCACGCTCATCCCAGCTCTAGGCTGGCTGTGTTGCCTTTATTCATTGTGACAGAGGAGAGCTGGGGACTCTTTCTCCTGGCACCCCGGTGCTCGCCACACTGACACTCTCCTCTGAAGTGCCACATTAATTCTAATAAAGCGCTGCCTTACCAGGGCCCATGAAGACCGAAGCTGTTGGAGTGGGGCGGGAGGGGGGGGGAAGCAGGCGCTAGTGTAAATACCAGGCTTAATGAAGGGAGGCAGTGGTGGCGCAGGTGGTGTGGCAGTGCAGGTGGCACCTCTCGCCCCCAGGCTCTTGGGTGAATTCGCTGCCACTGCCACTCCAGGGGGCACAGCAGCAGAGATTGCATTTTAATTACCAGGCACACCTCGTCCTCCTGATGGGTCACCGCCTGGGTTGAAGCAAGTGTGCAAACCTGCCTGTTTTTAGACCTTCTTTATCTAAACCTGCATGTTTACAATAAGACACTCCCCTAAAAGTTGTAGTGTGATGCTCGGGCCAAGTCTTATTGTTTATGCTTGGCCTGTTGAGCTCAGCAGAACTAATTCTTTAGATGGGAGAGACCGACATCCTCTCTGAGTTATGTTCATCTTTCTCCCTGTGGGGAGGCATCCATCCAGTCCCAGTCATTGCTAACCCTCCCCTTGAGGAGATCTATCCACAGGGAGGTCCACACCTGTTTCCTCCCCCTTCTTACACTGGAAAAATAATCTTTTTCCCTTTTCCAGAGTTAACCTGAAACTCGTGACATTTCAAATGCTTTTTTAGCTGGAGCTTCAAGTTTTGTGTAAGTGGCGTGTTTGGATGAGAAATGCATCGCTGTTTCACTGCACCCATCTCCTCCTGGTGTCAGGACCCTGTACAGATGGGTGATGAGAGGATTTGGAGGAGGGAGGGTTGTATGTCCAAGAGACGGGAAGGGGGGGGGGGGGGGGGGGGGGGGGGGGGGGGGGGGGGGGGGGGGGGGGGGGGGGGGGGTGGGGGGGGGGGGGGGG
>JBAMHV010000012.1:18825023-18839038 GCA_037177535.1 Pseudomugil gertrudae
TATAAATGTATACACACATATGCATGTATAAAAAGAGAGAGAAAGAGAGCAAGAAGTATGTAAATGGACCAAGTTAATCAGTGGCTGATAGTGAATTTCGCTTTTGCCATTGTAGAATAGTCCATCACAGAAACCAGTGGCAGAGCAGCAAAAATCCAAAGAATCATGCATCTTTGCAAGAAGAAATGAATAAAAAACGCTATGTCAAGGAAGCAGAAAAATGGTTTCCCTTAATGGATTCTCCACAGAAAACAGCTTTTAGACAATCAATCTTGTCTTTGAAAGCCCAATTATTTAAGTAATTGTTCCTTACAACTGCCACAGGAATTTGTCCTCCGGACGCTGTTAAAGTGAGCATCTTTTGTCACTCGTAAAATGTCTCATACCATTTTTATTGTACTCATTTAATTTCTCTGCCACTGTTCTACTTAACAGCCTTTGTGTACATTTATAAAACTGTCTCTATTTTTCACAGAAACATAGGCACACAAAGGCACACACACACACACATGCACAAAGCAGCTATAGTATTATGACATAATCGAAAGTCAGACGGAGTACAGTGTCAATCGGAATGGAGCTTTGTTTACACACTTTAATAAACACCTGTTGACTAACAAGTTGTGATGCCTGCAGAGCTATTTTTGTGAGTCCTCATTTATATTTAATAACCCAAACGTAATTAGTAAAATATTTAAAATCAAACTGTTTATTTTAAATAAAAGAAGTCAGTTTAGTTAGTTATTAAAATAATATTAACAAAGAAAAATAAGCTTAGAATTACAAAAGAAACAAAGAAACACTGGCAACAACTGTTTTCTTTACAGTTTAATATCGAAGTTGTCAGCATGTATGTAATTACATGTACAGTGATCAGTGTGTTCAGTACAGTTTGTAGCATGATGCTACAAAGACTGAAATAAATAGTAATTTTTGGCTGAAAGTATTATAGTACATATTGACCCTTTAAAATTTCACACCTGCATGGGTCTAGTGATGAGTAGCTAAAATGTGATTGCAAATAATTTGTATAATGTTGTATGGTAAAACAGTTCTAGTTAATCTTTAATGCACAAAAAGTAACACAAAGAGCTACACGTATCTGAACTACAACATAAGCAGCTGGTTCCATTAAAAACATTGCACATTGCCCGACTATCCCTAACTATAAGATTTGTTAAAAAGAAAGGTCTTAAGCTTAATTTTAAAGGTAGAGAGGGTGTCTGCCTTCTGGACCCATACTGGGAGCTGGTTTCATAAGAGAGGAGTCTGATCGCTGAAGGCTCTCCCTCCCATTGTTTTCTTAGAGACTCTAGGAACCAAAAGTAGACCTGCAGTCTGAAAGTAATGTGCTTTATTTGGCATATTTGGAACTATCAGATCTCTGATATACAATGGAGCTTGGTCATGAAGCGCTTTATATGTGAGGGAAGGAATTTTAAACTCTATCCTAAATTTAACAGGAAGCCAATGAAGAGAAATATGATCTCTTCTGCTAGTTCTCATCAGAACCCTCGCTGCTGCATTTTAGATCAACTGACTTTTCAGGGCATATTTGGGACAGCCAATAATAAGGGATTGCAGTAGTTGAATCTTGAAGTAACAAACGCATGGACTAACTTTTCTGCATCACTCTGAGACAGGATGTCCCTAATTTTTACAATATTACGCAATTGGAAGAAAGCTGTTGTAGAACTTGTTTTAAATGTGAGCCAAAGGACAAATCATGGTCAAGAATAACTCCAAGGTTTCTCACTGTAGTACTGGAAGCCAAATTAATGCCATCCAGATTAATGACATAGCTAGACATTTTTTTCAGGTCCAAGTACAACTTCAGTGTCTGAATTTAAAAGGAGAAAATTCAGAGTCATACACGTCTTTATGTCTTTAAGACACCTTTGCAATTCAATGAACTGATGGTGGAGTTGGTTAGCACTGCGGCCTCACAAATAGAAGGTTGCTGGTTCGAATACTGATCTTTCTGTGTAGAGTTTGCATGTTCTACTTGTGTTAGCATGGGTACTTGCTTCCTCCCACCCTTCAAAGACATGCATGTTAGGTTAATTGATTATTCTAAATTCTCCATAGGAACGAATGTGAGTGTGTATGGTTGTATGTCTCTTTGTGTTGGCCCTGCAATGGATTGGTAGCCCCGCCTCTCATCAGAATGGCCGAATAGGCTCCAGTTACCTGCAACCCTGAATGATTTTATTGGACTTTGTGGAAAAGTTAATCTGGGCATCATTCACATAGCAATGAAAGTATTTACAGTAACAAACTGAAATCTATCAGATAAATGTGACTTAAACCAGCTCAGTGGGGTCCCTTTAATATCAATAACATGTTCCAGCCTCTGTAGCAAAATGTCGTGATCAGCGGTTTTAAATGCAGCACTGAGATGTAACAAGATAAGAACAGGAGTCCTTTATCTGAGGCCAAGAGAAGGTCATTAGTAACTTTCACCAGTGCTGTCTCTATGCTATGATGAGCTATTTTCTCAAGAATTTTGGACATGAAAGGGGAGATTGGATATTGGATTATAATTAGCTAATAATTCTGGATCAATGGTTGTTTTTTTTAAGTAAAGATTTGATTACAGCTGTCTTAAAATATTGAGGTACATATGCTGTTAATAGAGATATATTGATCAGGGTTAGTACAGATGTATTAAGGAAAATACTTCCTTGAATAATTTGGTTGGGACTGGGTCTAAAATACAAGTTGAAGAATTAGATGAAGCTGTTATTTTGGTTAACTCTGAGAGCTGTACTAGACAGAAATGGACCAAACAAAATATATGGTTCTATAGATGTCTCCAAAGCTGATGCAGATTAAACATCATCAATAGAAAACAGGATATCATAGATTTTCTCTCCAATATAAACTATTTTGTTTAAGAAGAAACTCATGAAGTCATCACAGCTGAGAGTTAAAGGGATACGAGGCTCAACTACACCATGGCCAACAGTAAAAATCTTTACTTGGCTCATCATTTTAATTTTGTTTTGCTTGTTAGTGTCCAGGTTACTGACAGCCTGCAAAATATTGTTACAATTAAGCCTGGCAGCAGTGCCAGATGTTGCTCAGAGAGGAGAGAGGGAGATGTCAAAACACCTGTCTGATCACCATGGTGCACATGCTGGTGCAACCAGCAACAGTGCAAGCAGTCCTTGTTAGTTTAGTTCACTCCTCAAAACCCAGTCTGTGATGACAGTAAACAACGGACACCTCTGCTGACAAAGACCCCTTAGATGTGGTTGTCAGCACTGCTGAACACAGAAAGAATGTACCAAAAAAGGCTAATTCTTTTCTAATATCGCAGGGCTTACATTTTGAGTTTTAGACTCTAGGTTGTTTTCATAAAAAAATAAATAACTGTGTGTATTTAAAATGCAACCTATGTGAAATTTATTTACGACTGCTTGTGCATCTGTTTTAATGGATTTTGCAAAGCTTAAGTGAAAAATGTATTCTGATATTCAGTGAGACATGTAAATTAACAATGGATTCATTGTTTAATTTCCCAAAACAACTTGATATATTAATAAAGCTGTTAACAAGCTCTTTGCCTATCACGCTATTAGGTTTATGGTCAAACATTTGCTCACTGTCACTTTACCAAAGTTTTTATTTTTATACAAAAAATGTGGACAAGCTATATCAGTGGTCTTAAGGGGGTCTTTTAATACCTTAATTTGTTAACAATTACATGTAGATGAATAAAATGCAGAAAATGAGTTTTTACCAAAGCTGCTCCCCCAATATCTGTTTCTAGGATCTAGTGACATCTAGTAGCAAAGTTGCTGATTGCAGTTAATTTGAGTCTTCCCCTCTCGCTATTTTTCTTTGAAATGTTTAGACTATGACACGTTTTCTTCTAGCCACTGCCTCATTTACTCTTCCCGAGCTCTTGAAGAAACATAATAATGTAATGTTGCAGGCTGTCAAGGGGTCACAAGCCAGTTGTAAATAGATAAAATTTATTCTAAAGTAATAAAAAACAATGTTTCTTATTTGTGAGGTTCGATCATAATTAGAAAACAATGTAGTGACTACAGTTATATTATATTACTGATCACACAAACGTTACATACGGGTAATTTAACCATCATACAAAACAAAGAACATACACAATTTTATTTTATACTAAACACACATTTAAAAACAAAACATAAAGCATAATAAAGTTGCTTTAAATGTTATCCAAACAATTTATTACAATGCATATTTACATATGTGTGATTGGAATTACATTAGTGACAGTAATTTTAAAGGTACACCAAGCAGAAAAGGCTCAGAATGAAACTGCAGTCTTTGTAGATTGATAAGACCATATGATGAGAATTGATTTATTTTCAAATAAAATCCAATGCTCTTTAATGTTTAAGCCCCCTGACTGGAAAACTAATATCAATTTAATGAAGGTTTACGATGGAATTGTTTTGATATGTGTTACAGCAGTGAAAAAAGCACACTTAGGATTATACAAACAGTAATCCAAAGCAATGAACATTGTAAATGCATTAAATCAATATTACACCAGGCTTTTTACAGTATATGTGTTCAATAAATTCTTCCGGTGGCTTCTGGGCCAATATACACAGTAGTCTTACTCATCCTTTCAAGTGTTCAGGTCAGTTACTATGGCAACCTTCACAAACTGGGGATGAGATAAGGGCCGGAGCCATGGCCTTGAGGGAGTCGTTAAGCATCTGTCTCCTGACTCCCCCCCTCTCCAGTCTGCGTATGAAGGAGGCTGCCAGGGAGGCAGTACATAAACAGCAAAGGTGGCTCACTCATGCTGCCTCTCCAGTGGCTGACCATCATCTTACTGAGTTACCAGTACCACCCATCACTGACTGAGAAGAAGGAGATGGTGATGAGGTTTTTGAGTTTCTCTATTATATCTATTATGTATCTTTTTTGCCTGACAAATTTATGTTCACTTAGAGGCTTAACATCACTGCAATAAACTTGTATCTTTTATTTGTTAGTCTCTTTTTTTTCCCCAGTTTTACAGTTCTCGATTAAAAAGACTTCTTTTCTGGTTTACATACCAGCATTTAATGCAATTTTATAAATGTAAGCATCAACAAGCATCACATAAGCATCACTATGGAAACTATAGAAACTCCTGCCATGACTAGTGGTTAAGTGTTCGTTAACCCGTAACGGGGGTATAGCCTACATGCTGAAAGATGAAATGTTACTTTAAATTATTCTGACTCCATCGCTGTACAAGTGTGAAGACAAGAGAGATGTCAGAGGCTAAGTTCATCAGTGGATTCTGATGAGGTTGGTGGTGCTGCTGCAGAGCGAACACGCCTCACTGAGTTTCAATGCAGCTGCGCTTCTCAAGTTGTTCCAATCAAGATGTTACCGTCTACTATAGAAAAGTGAGTTTTAAAATTTGATAGAGGACTCTAACTTCATTGTATAGGACAAAAGATTGCCAGATGGTTTTGTTCCTGAATAATCCTTTTCAAAAGAACCCTATTGAGATACATTTCATATAGACTCTGGTTTAATTATGTCATTTTAACTTTAAATTAAGGATGTCTGTTATTTTTTATTTTGTCAAAGGTTATTTTAATATAAAAAAAACAATATACATACTCAAAACCATTATTTTTGCCTTGTCAGCATCTGTGGACTGAATTTAGCGATACCCCAACTGAATGAATTAATCATTCTCTAAACACACAAAACAGCGAGAGTCAGCTAACAAGAGGCTCCTGCTGGTTGACCACAGCATGTCAGTGTCAATACCAGCAATATTTAGTGGACTCAACACCAGAGCACAATGAGGACAACAATTTGTAGGTCTGATAGTTCTTAAGATACTGCCACTCAGGGTCTCACAGGAGCACTTCCAGTGTTAAAATGTCATTTTGCAGCCTGAACCACATCGTGTCTACAGTCCACCTATAGCCTCACATAGAAGTGTGTGTGGACCTGAAACAGCCAGCCTTGTTTCAGAAACAGATGATAAATAAATCAAAGTGCACTAAGCACAGCTTCCACATGGCGATCGCCTCCTTCATAACGTCTGCACCTCATCAATCATGCCATTGTCTGCTTGAAAGGGGAGCCTTGTAAATGTCATATCCACTCAAACCCAAGGAGAGGCGGATCAGAATGCAGCTGAGTTTTTTTTCTTTTTTTAATTGGATAGTGTAATTAAACTAAAAAACCCTGCTAGGCTGCTTTTTGACAGGACAGATGAAGACCCCTTTTAATAGGGCTGTGAAACATATTTGTTAAAAGGATGAGGCAATATGTACCATATGATTGGGTGCCCTTATGTGTCATACTTTTCATTTATGATTAAAGCGGCAAAAAGGTGTCTTTAGGAAAAAAGAGAGATTCTTAAAAGGTCTCTGTATATTAGAATAATTAATATGATTTTACGTTCAAATTATCCAATTTCTCAGAACTAACTAAAAAAAGGAAGCCCTCATTTATTACATACACCAATCAGGTGCGTATATCAAAGCATATGTTCTGCAGCATTTGTAAAACATTCATCTCGGGACCAAGCGATTAAGAGAGGTAGAGCTTGTTCTTGATTAAAGTAACAACCGAGAGAGGCCAAGCTGTAATATTGATTACATGCACAAACGGGATACGGGTCACTTTGCTACCCACACATGCTTTCTATTTAATTTCATTAGCAGTGTTCTTTTCTGATGTACTAATGTTATGCAAACACCCCCCCCTCCAAAAAAAAGAGAGAACAAAAAAGATAAAGAAACAAACAGCCACGCACTGTCATAAGAGGTCATAAAAACAGCAACACTTACATTCCATATCCTGATGTTTTGGAGTTGATTTTGATGGTTACTGGTGGGAACCTGGCTTCAAAGGTCTCTTCTGAGAGGCAGAGTTAGGCCTCAGTACGAAAGATCGATAGGACAGGGGTACACAAATAAATCAGCATGCTCTACTGACGTTTGTCATAAAGCTCCTGCCACAGTTGCAGCTCTTAGGTTTATGGCAGCGCTGAGTGTTATTGCAATCTTTTGATAGCCTTAGTTAATTTATCTGATTACAAGAGCACCCAAAGAACAAACTACAGTCAACCTTTCACGTGTTGCATTTAAGCAGTTGTGAGATTTCAGAGCATGCTACTATTAATGTGTCACAACCTCCCTTTGTTCAGAAAAAGGTATATTGTTAAAAGCATCTGTGTTATAGAAGTTCCTTTACAAGTGTTCTATTTTTTTATTAACATTTGATGTGTTGCTCTGAAGCACATTTAGATAGATACTTTATTCATTTCCAGAGGTATATTCAAGTAAAATGTAAGTATTTAGCATTTTAATTCAAGAGTACCAAGAAGTAAAGAGTAGTAAATTAGTTTGCATTAAGCATTGAAAAAAATATATGCTCACATTTTCATTAGTAATACATATACTATGTGATGCATGCACAAATGAGCTGTACACTGTTTGCATGCAACATTTTAAAGTGTGTGAGCTGTTGTACGTATGCTGCTTGTATCATTGTGTGACAGTTTTTCAACCGTCTACGGTGTATTCATGTTTTTCAGTATTTATACTATTTTGATAATGTTGAAGCTCAGAATAAATTAAATGTGGGATTATATTATTTTAGTAAAAATATTATTCCTAATGAAGGGTCTGTGTAAACATGCCATCATAAATTCAGTCTTTTTTTCTATTTTGACTTTTTCTGTTCTATTAAACCCAGGATATCACAACATCAGTGGTGAAACACTTTCAATACAATATATAAAAGTACAGACTACAGAAAATACAAAGATGCTTTTCCCAAAAATAATTAACATGTCAGCTACCTCATGGCTTTAAATGAAACTGCATAAAAAGCAGTGCTACCATTCTGTATGCTTGTAGCCGGCATGAATTGTGGTGGAAAATCTATTTTGGAAAGCTGGGTCTTTCAATTGAAAGGGAGAAGAGTGACTGCTGTAGCAACATCAATCAAACCGGGATGCTGTGGTGGCTTTGCTTTACAAGCGGAAGGTCCAGGGTTCACGGGTTAAAACAGGCAATATAAAAAAGGTGTAGTGAAACGACTGAGTGGGGGCATACTGTTGTGGGTCTCTGCTATCTCCTCAGTAAAAATGTTGGAGAGGTACCCCCCCTCCTGTATTAGCTGGACTTCATTAATCTTCATGCCATCTTCTTTAACTAGTCATGTAGAACGGCTCAATAGAAAGCCGTATAATGGGGAAGGCCCAGTGCCAATTACTAGGTTAACATAGTGTTCAGCCCCAGTGCAACAAAGGAATGAGATGGAGGAGGAGAGCTGGCTCACAGGGAGAGATGCACAGCATTTGAATTGACAAGGGATGCAAAATGAAAGTTCTTGCACTGCTATTTGACCTGCAGAAACATTCAAGGGTGCCAATAAAAAATCACACAAGTGCATATTTATATGTCAGCCTCTTTCAGGGTATCGTGTGGCTAACAAAGTAGTTTGATGTTCACATTTGACATCAATCTGTTGAGGTGAAAATGAGAGGAATTTAATGCAATAACTGCAGAAAGAGACACTTTTTTTTGTGACAAAAAAGTAGATATTGTTCCAGCTAAGCTAAAAATATTTGTATTTAGAAAGGTCTGTTATAGCAGCACAGAGGTTATGGAGAGGGAGTTAGAACATTTGACATGCATTTATATATATATATATATATACACATCAGGATAGCCTGGCTCTGCTGCCAGGCTCAAGCTAAACAAAACATAATAAAACCCTAATTACAAAACCTAACAAAAAATACTGAATTGACATGAATTGCAAATGCTTGTGTTCAACATTTTTCCATATATAGCTCTCAGAAGTATCACTCTTGTCATCTTCAGCCTCTATTTACTTTGTTGTTATTCAGTATTTGTCTAGAGGGGAGGTTTGCTGTGCAAACTACTTGTCATGACTGCTGTCAGAACAAGTACAGTGTTAAACTGTAGTTATTTAATTCCATGTGATTAAAATAGGACTGGGTCAGTTTGGGAAGAGCCTGTAGGGTATGGTTTTATTTAGAGGACCAAGATTAAACTCAAGTAAAATGGAAATGTCACACCGTCATGGAAGATGCTGCGGGAGTGGTGAGAAGGATAATATTATTGTGATGTGAAGTGATAATTCCGCCCTGTCCACCCTCATTATCCAGCAGCCCAGTGTATTTCTGGCTTGCAGCTGTGTATGTGTGTGTGTGTGTGTGTGTGCAGATGCCCTTTCTACTCTCTACATGCTTACTGCAAATGTGTGTTACAGGAAACATGAGAAAACCCATTTGGCATCTATGCTTTTTGTTGTTGTCAAGGGCCCCAAATTGGGGTAAAGGGAGGACACTGTTGTTGTTTGTTTGTCTACTGGATGTTGGTAGAGTGAGGGTGTGGCATTTGTACAGTATTGTTTATTATGTTTCGCCTGCCTAAACTATCAAAAGTAGTTCCCCACACGCACCCTCACCTTCAACAACAGCACCAAAGACACAAAACAAAGCAACAGATTCCATCCCAGGTTACATGCAGCAGAGCAGCTCAACAGCAAAACAAGAGTGTCAACAAACAGCAATGACCTATCCAAGGCACAAAGAAACTGAACAAGAGGATGATCTGGAGAGGCTCCACATTCACGCAGACCCCGGCACTCTAAGATAAGGTATATTTTTGTCTGGCAAGATAAGAGAGAGAAAGCAAACATATTACAGGGCTCAAAATTCTATATCTATAGCTGCTTTTGGTGCGTCCAATAATTCATTCACTCATGGCCTCTGTTTCCTCTGACTCTTGGAACATCTGCCTCATACATACATCACTGCACTGATAAAGATTGCAGACAGAATTGGTAATATGCTGTGAATGGGACACTGGGGCACTGATTAAATAACTTCGGTGGCTGGCTAAAATTGAAGCGAGCATGGGATGAAAGGGAGGCTTATCGGGTTTTATTAACGGCAGCGAAGGATGATTTTCGTTTGGGGTGATGTATACAATTGAAGACACAATGTCCTGCAATAGTCTAAGACAGAAAACAAAGAGAAAATATAAATGCCTGTTTTGACCTCTGTCAGTGTACTTTTCCCACTACACACACATTTAGAGGAAATATTATGGTGGGTGGTAAAAAAAGACAAAAGAGCTTAAGAGAGGGAGAAATTGTTAGTAACGAAGTGCATACTATCAAAATGTGTTGCTCTCTGTTACTGAGAATTGTATTGATTTTTTACCTTTTTTTCCTCCATATTATTTTCTTGATATCATAACAACAAACTACAAATGGTTTATTTTGTAATGCAAACCTGAAAATGTTGTATTTATGATTCCTCATATCAGTAAATCTAAAAATGAGGGCTCTTTGGATAGGAGAATTGAAATTAAGTCATATTATTTCCTGTCAGTGGCAGATTCCCTGACATTTTATAGCTGCCAATACAGCTGGGTTGACCAATATCTTTTCTTGCTGGTAATGTCTCCTCTCTGCCAATGAAACATTACTTTTTTTTCTGATTTAAAAAGACTGATATCCAGCGTCAATGTGGATCACACAGCTTTCTGCTGAACCTGTTAGAAGTTATAGATTTCTTTCTCCAGTCATTTCTATATCTTCCTGATCTTTTACAATTTACCTTTTGATCTTATATAATGCAAAAATGCTTTGAAGTGGTAATGCTTTAGAAGTGCAATATCTTATAGAGACATTAACATATGAACATGAATATAGGCATTATTATTATTAGGCAAAAAGGAAAAAAAATATATTGAAAATCATATGAGTAACTGATGCAAGTAAAATTGCAAGTTTACAAAATCCTGTGTATTCTTGTTACATAAGTTAGTAATCTTGCTTAGTAAGCCATTTGTCAACAAAATGTAAATGTAGTAAAGCATAACAATATATATTTATATATAAAGTCATGAGTAAAGCAGAACTAAATGTGCATAAATATAAAGTGGACAACAAAATATCCAGAAAAACAGTTTAAACGTTGTCATTGCTAAACATTTTTTCTTTACGTTTTTTCTTATATAACTGGATGAAATGTATTCATGATGGGGTGAGATCTTATCTTGTACTTTTATTCCAAACCTAACCACAGTAGGACATTTTAACAATAATGACAGGTCAAATTTTTAAGATGTTTAACATAGAAAATATGCAACATAGTAATTACCTGAGTGTGTAGAACATGTTATTAAGAACAATTCCTGTAGCTTATACTACATATTTAGTTAGTGTATCTCAGTTTAAATAAATAAATAAAATGTAAGTTCATGCATTGAAGTGTCTGATGTTAGAGGATGATATGGGTTGTAAAATCCTATGCAGCTTTTATAAATGAGTTGTTTGCTATAGCATTCATATGTTAATGTAATTTTCATGACTTTTATACCTTATGACCTTTGTTTTTCTGTGGGGTCTAAATTGTTAAATGTCCACAGAGGTAAGACATTAAATAAATTAGTCTGGAACAGAGAGACATTAGCATGTGAAAACCCATTTAAAAAAATAATGTCCCTGAAAATCTGCAAAAAGTTTGTAGTTTAAATTTAAAATTGAGTATATAAGATTTTGCCATGTTCAGATTCTGTTTAAAAGCTCCCGAGAGCCTCTGTGGAATTTACCAGTGCAGTTAATTCACTCCAGTGGTCTAACAGGGATTGTCTGCACACGTTTTCAAATCATACAGTATGAAACTGCATCAGATGAACAGATGGCAGTGACACGAATTAAAAGCACAGAACAATAGTAGAATATAAACCAGAAATGACACCCAAAGTAGCTGTTGATTTATGGCCATGGTGAGTTTGGTACTGGGCTTCCATGTATATTAGTGCTACAAATCTGGGTCCATTTAGCAGGGAGATGCTCATACATACATCACCGACTCCTGCTCCAAGCCAAGGTCAGTCCTTATTGCATCAATCTTTTCAACAGAGGCTACTCTACACAGCAGCAGTTTTGTAACTGTCGCAGCTGTAATGGAATCTTTTTTCTCGCACTTCATCTTTCTCTTATCACATGAAATATATATTCAACTTCTCTTCTTTCTCTCATTCTCCTGATTCTTTTTATTTTATCTGTAAAACATTCCCAGGGACCTCATCTCTTTTCTGGGGGACACACTCCAAGTAGCACAGATTTTAACCCCTTCAGGTCCATGTCACACTTATAAATATATATAGATACAACATGAAAGTTTAAAATACATTTCAGAAAAATGGATTTTGCTCAATTATAGGATGACTTGAGTCAGTGACAAGTCATTTATTAAAATCTTTCCTCTTCCCTCTGCTGTATACATTATTCACAAAGTCATTTCCCAAAGGTCCAACAGACAAGAAAAGCACTTAACATCTGTGCTCTGCTTAAAGTGTTCCTTATAATGGGACACTTCTAGACATAAACTGTTGCTTTTACTGAGTTTTATCTTAGATTTAATAACCAAAGAAAACTGTCAGCTTGTTGTACCTAGGAGATGTAGAGAACACACTCATAAAGAAGACACAAGCTGGAGCCTCTGAAATGTGACGTGCCAATTTAAGACATTCATGCTGAGTCAGTTTCTGTTGTCCTGATTACTCATGCTACAGCCTTACGTGGTACTTTAATAAATGAAGAAATAATAAAATCAATCATTTTAAATAGCACTGAGCCGTTTATAGTGAAGGGGGAGAAAAAAGAGCAGACTTTTAATTGATGAACTTGACCTGCTTTTCCCTGATAACAAATTTCATTTGTTCTATAAAAATTATGCTCAAGTGACATTATTTGACGGGATCTTTATCACCTGCAGAGTAAATAAGAGTAATTTATGCTGTTTAATTTTGAGCATGCATTATAAATCAACGCTGCATCGTACATTACGGACCCTGCACTGATGAAGGATCGAGAGTGAGGCCAACTGATTGGGCTGTTAAGGCGGCAGTACAAAACAACAGTTACAGCAGAGGCTCATTCTTAGCATGGTACTTTACAGCTGAGAGCAGATTGATGCAGGTGATAAATGATGATAAACACCGAGTACACTGGAGTGGTGAATGATATACAGTTAAATAAATTATAGAGTATGCGTCACTGAAAATCAGACAGCAGCTTGATGCGGGAACAGATTACAGGTATATTGTATTCCTTACAGATAATGAAGTTGAAGTTAATAATCATTACTGTAAATGCATGTGTGCTCAAGCTGCTTTTGCAGTAATAAAACATGATAAACTGATAAAATAAAGAACAACTGACAACAATAATAATAATAATAAAAAACTCAAGGTATATTGCCTTTTGAAATGACTAAACATAATATAAATTAATACAGACATAATTTTGTATTTAAAGGCTGGTCACAGGCATTACTCTCCTGAAAGTGCAGCCTTGCAGCGCATTGAAGCAATAAACCATCTCTTGGCTGAGAAGACCCTAAGATCGTCTGTCAAAGAGATGCTCCTGACAAATATCACTCTACAGTGACGAGGACATGACAGCTGCCAATCATCACTTAATAACAGAGGAAGCAAAGCAGCTTCCATGGTGTGGCCTGGATCTGTAAGGCCACATAGAAAAAAACAAATACGTCAGAGAAAAAACACTTTTTAGCACAAATAAAATAGCACTCTGTGAAAGATGCTTATATTTAAAGCAGGAGTGAAATAGTTAACTTAGCCAGAAGATAGAGTCATAAAGTTTGTGTATGTAAACAACCTCACACAGGGGCTGGTCTGGATAGGTTTGATAGACATGCCAGGCAGTGGACCAGGCTGGAAAAAGGTTGGCACAGACAAAGGACCTGTAAAAACATTAAAACATCCATCCATCCATCCATTTTCCACCACGAGTCGTGGGGGCAGCAGCCTAAGGAGGGAAACCCAGACTTCCTTCTCCCCAGCCACATTCACCAGCTTATCTGGGGGGATCCCAAGGCTTTTCCAGGCCAGCTGCGAGATGTAGTCGGTCCAGCGTGTCCTGGGTCTACCCCGGGGCCTCCTCCCACAGGGACGTGCCCGGAACACCTCACCAGGGAGGCG
>JBAMHV010000012.1:18843133-18853190 GCA_037177535.1 Pseudomugil gertrudae
TGAGGGTGGGGACATAGAGCGACCGGTAAATTGAGAGCTTCACCTTCCAGCTCAGCTCCCTCTTCACCACAACAGACTGGTGCAGCGGCCACATTACTGCAGACGCAGCACCGATCCGTTTGTCAATCTCCTGCCCCCCACCCCCCCCTTAAACTAAATTATAGAAAAGTTTATTTTCAAGTCCAGTCTCTTACATCATACTCACACTCCCTTGCAATTATTTATTGTGTTGTCACATTATATTGGTATCAGTCTGAAATATGTATTGCACTGAGCATCGTGTATTCTGATTAAAAGGGATTAATAATGTTCCTTCTCCTTTCATGTCATTCTGCAAAGCTTTATGAGTTCCTTCGATCCTTGCTTTCCAAAGCCATTAGCACTCTTCCTCTTGAGAGGACAAAGCCTGGAGCCATAGTGAGAGCCCCCTTCCTGCTCTAACCAGAAATGACATAATGTCAATAGGTATACTGATTATTCTTCCCATTTATTTTGTACAATGCAGTTAACAAGCTTTATTACACAAAGACATTGTGAAAACCTAATAACCATTCTTTATCATTTATTTTGATGAGTGTAACAGACTGACTCATGTGATGATCTATAGAAACTTCTACTACTAGAGCAACAGTTGTAACAGAGGAACCACCACAATGTGTAGTGGGATGGGGGCTGGGGCAGTTGGGTGGGAGGGAACTTGGCCTCGGTCCGCTCCATCGTCTTGAAGTGTTTGTGTTCCTACATCAGCTGTCCTCCCAATTCACCATTTATCTTCCCTGAACTGTCCTAACCTTTTCAAGCTTTCACTTATGACAGATTCCAGATACACTGGGCCAAGCCTCACTGGAAACCAGCTACAACATCATACACATAACTGTCAGTGTAAAAGGAAGCCTACACATGGCCTGGCACACTGGATTGGCCTTCTCCTATACAGCCACATAAATCTCAGCTGCATCAGACAGGTGGGAGGAAGCTCTGGCAGATGTAACCAGACCTCAGACAGGTCCTCTTCCCAACCTCTGGCCCCGCTCATCTGCAGAGAGAGAAATGTTGTGAGAGTCTGAAATGAAGGTTAGTTTTCTGGCTCTTGTGCAACTTTAGCAGCAGGAATCCAAGTCGTCCATACTTCTACTATTGCAGTCCCAACTGTCATAAGTTTTGGACGCAATGACATGTAAATAAGCTATACAGAAAATATATGTTATGTTATGTTACATATGCTTGAATCTCATGTGATATATATATATGTGTGTGTGTGTGCTATTTAATATATGTAAAATATTGTTAATGTTAACAATCTTTAAATGCATAAACGCTAAAACACAATGAGAGATTAGATTTATTTCATTTAGTTTGAATGAGAATACTTTAACAAAAGTAAGTCTTTGCTTTAACTGCATTATGTTTTTCAAACAGAGTGTAAATAAAAGTGAAAAATTTACACCAACACCCTATCAGATACTGGAATTTAAAATTTTATAACTTGCATTCAAATCAAGCCATGCATGCACCTCCTTTAAAGGTGCTATTATTATATGCAATCCTTTATACAATAAAATATAAAGATTAAGCTTATTTATGCACTAATAGCCTCATTACCGTTAATCTATTTTGACATGAGGCTTTTTTTTTATTTCAGTTTAAAATGAAGAAGGAAACTTTCTTTCTTTTTGGCCTCACATTTATGTTGCTACAAGCCCAAAGAAAAAATAGAAACATGAGATCTCTTCTTGGATTGGTGTTCTCCTATGGGGATAGCTGAAAACGTCATTTCTAACTGAGGGGCTTAAATGAGCAGAACTGAAGTGTACTTGATTGACTGAACCTTACAGCATGTCGTCTAATCAGTGAGCTAACCAGGTCTGTGCTGCACTCACCATGTCTTTACTGTGTTGTTGTTGGAGGGCTGATAGACCAATTCACTTGTCTTCCCTCCAAGCTACAATAACAATGCCAAGGCACACAATCAACCTGAGAAGTCTGGATGTTAGTGTGCTGAATATATGTTGTCATTTTTTGTATGTGTTTGGATTAATCTCTTTTAGACCCAAGCCAAAGGAAATTTGGTAGATTTGGTCCTTAAACTAAATATGAAATAATACATTGACAAAAAAGTTTTGCATGCCATTTATTACTGTGTGATATGTCAAAATGGACTGCAAGGTGGTTAACACCATCTCGTGACAGCATGAATGTTGCCTGCTTAAGCCTTGGCTGGGAGGAAGTACAAATAGTGGCCTTTTTGTGTGGTTTGCATGTTCTCCCCGGTGTTTGTATGGGTTTTCACTGGGTGTTCTGGCTTTCTTCCACCATCCATAAACATGTGTGTTGGGTTAACTCATCACTCTAAATTCTCCCAAGAAGTTATTAGTGTGAATGGTTGCTTTGCTTAGTGTTTGCTCTATGTTGGACCGGCAACCTGTCCGGGTGTTCCCCGCTTCTTTCATTGGATAGGATAGGATAGGATGGGTGGGAAAAGTATGAATTAGTTACAAGTTACAATATAGTTGACTATCCGTTTGTCAGCCCTGTTTGCTAAAGCTTTGTTACTTTGGTGTATGGTTCAGGCCCACAGAGACTCGACCTGCACATTGTCCAGACCTAACATACACCCCATCTTGCAGTGTGGTATTACATGCTTGTAATTGGTCAGTTTGTGATTGCATGTTTTGATATATGGGGCTTCTTGCTGAGTTTGTGAAGTTATCACAGAAAACAGACAGCAACACAACTTCATAAACCTATGCTCGAGTATGAGTGCACAATGCCACCTGCATCAGCTGCACTGGGTGTCCTATAGCGTCCAGAGCTAATCGTGGCCATTTCGGTCAAAGCTTTCTTTCGCACTGGACGCTGCACAAAATCTTTCAGAAACTTACCGGCAATGTTTCATTCCACCTCTTCCCTCAACATATGTGCCAGGTCTACTTTTCTAAGGAGAACGCTTACAGAACTCACCAAGCTCAGTAGTTCAGATGAAGCAGACCGGGAATTAGACATAGGCAAACTGTAAAACATCTAGAAAATTTCTAAATAAAGTCCCCCCTACAGGTTTGCAAATGGTAAACTCTAAACATAACAACACAACTGGTGGCATCAGGTTAGAAGTCAGTCAGTCAGTCAGAGGGTTTCTGTGTTTTTCAGGAAGTGGGGAATCACAATATTTTATTTGGCACCACACATTCTTTTTCATAAGGACAACAGCCAAGAGGAGGGTATGGGTCAAGATATCAGCAGTTCAAGGAGTGAATGGTTAGTTTAGCATACTTATTAACATACAAATACACACTATTCAATGCCCACTACACTCATTCGGTCAGAAAAAAACTGTCTGCAAAGAGCCATTAAGGCTATTAAAAGCATGTGTGATAGTGAGTTTGTGGATGCAGTTATGTTGACCTCATCCATGGGTGTGCCACCTATACACGCCCAGTGCAAACTGCTGATGTGAACAAACAGCTACTCAGAGAGGGATTATAAGAAGAACAAATGATTTTAACTCAAACTTCAAACATAATTAATATTGTCAGAGCAATTTCTGCTCCTCTGTTCTGCTATTTGGAAGTCTCAATGTCAATATTTTTCTCTAAGATAAATGAAAAATATAATCAAGTTTCGAGCTCCTTATTTCTTTTCTTTGTCAATGTACAAAGAAAAGATATAAGGTCTAAAAGTAAATACCAACCATTCTTTGCCAGAACACTTTCTCAGATGCTTGGATGTGGTACTAATCTGCACAATTTGTATGCAAGACTGTAGTCTGCGTGCCGTTCCACATGGCTGTTCTGAGCACCATTTCATTCTGTCTGTACATGTGTCTGCAGTATTGTTTCTGTCATTATTACTGATGTTGTTTGTTGCTGCTCTTATTGTTTCTTATCTTATTGTTTCTGTCAGTCTTCACTGCCTTTTAAGTGATTCTCTTTTTTTTAGCAATTAAATCAAGATATTTTAATTCAAGTGATATGTTAATTCCAGCATAGAAATATCTTCATCATGTAAAAGCATCACTTACCTGGGCTTTTATAATGGTTTTGATTAACAGACTGATGATAGCTGCATTAGCTCTGTAACATGCAAAATGTAGCAGTCGTGGTAGTTATGGGTGGGGGCTGTTTACCAACATCTTCCTGATGGGTTTGCATTTCAAAAGACCTAAGCCCAATCTATTTATGGTAACGCAAACATGATGATGCTCTCCAGTTGGGACTAATTACATTTTTTGTCTTGTTTTCATTTTGAGTGAATCTTCCATATTCCTAAACCGCTGTGAGGATCCAGATGTGTAACTAGGCTAATGACAGACTGACTAACAAAGAAAAATGGGCTACAATCCATCAGCGGCATGATAAGTCACCTGCTGTGAGGCAGCAGTGAATAGTCCTTGTCTAGTTGCACTCCCTGTACGAACCTACAGTACTCTGTCAACCTTGATAACTCCAGGGATAAAAATATATGAAAAGCCCATTAGAAACACTCTAAATAGATTGGTTACAAGTACACTTATATGTGGCAACGTCATCTCTGCGCAGTGACAGAAGAGATGAAAAGTGACCCTGAGAGGATGGGAGTGGCCGGGGGGTTGAAGGGTGAGAAGGCGCGGCAGTGTTTTGCTAAAGCCGTGTCTCTGCTTTGAGAAGGAGTAGACCTGACAGAGGCCACCTCAAGAGACTCTTCACTCTCCATCAAAAAGCTGAGAAGAAGAGGCAGGGTCTGTCAAGGATTCCCTATACCTACAGAGCACCCACATGCTGCACCTCCCACCCTAAACACCTTTAGTCAGTTTCACAAAGCTCCTCGCGCTGCCACAAGCCTCCAGACTCATTGGCAATGCATGACCAATCCCCAGCCCACCACCCAAACATCACCAGAGTTTAGCACTTAGAACATGACAGACATGTCCAGGGGCTTCATTTCCACACAGTCTGCATACACTGGGATCATATATACTGCAACGTGTGATAGAATCTTAGATCCTAACACATGATATCATCACTATTGTTCTACATTACAGTTGTCAAACAAAATCATATTAGTTTGTACTGGATAAAAATTTCAAACTGCTGAGGCCATAAGGGTACAATTTCTCCCAGTGAAAGCAGCCTGGCCATATCTATACACTCAATTTGACTTGTTCCCTCTGCAAATTGAGATTCCTTCACTTCCAACTACCACCCTTTTCAGCAAGACTATCACTTTTAATTTTCCAAACTTCCTCTTTGCCGTCAAAATTGAGGAGGAGGAAAAAGGGAACGCAGAGGCAGAGACCACTATTCCAAGTTTTATCTGCTCTACAAAATGCCGTTATCTTAGCGCAGTGTCAAGAACTCTATCTCTTTTTTTTTTCCAGGTGACAGGCACAGACGAGAGATAAGATTGGAAAAGAATCCCACTCCACTGAGTAAATAAATAATCAATACTCATCTAAATGTAAATGAGAAAGTAGCCCCCTTTGATAGGAGGGTTTTTATCAACCAACCAATTTTCTACAGGCACTCACTGGGCCTCAACCAAATCACCATCATTCAGCTCCCATGTAATGGATAAGAAAGGGTGAGAGGGGGTTGCTGTGGGGAAGAAACGAGGAAGGGTCATCTAAGATCAGTGACATTCAGATGGCTGCATCAGTTGCACAATGTTCTTTTTAAAATGATACTTACTGTTATGCTACAAATGCCAGCTAAAATAATGAGATCTGTAAATGGTTTGTTGAGAGAATTCTCCTACACAATTCAAAAGTACTTTTCTGATATGATAAGTTGGATTTATTTCAAAAAGGCAGCAGAAATCCAGATGTGTATATTGAAATATGACTTTTCAGTGACCCTTTTGGAATAGACCATTAAATATAGTGAGAATTATAATAAACATGTTATAGTTATTTCCCAATTTTTTTGAGAAAATCAGAAAACAAAAAAAGAAAAAATAAAGAAACAGTTTTGATGTTTGTTAAGAGATAGCATGATTATATGCAAAGTTAATATATGAAGTTAGTCTTTGTGCAATGTTTGATAATACGTGAGCTTTTCACTCCATGTTTGGTGAACCTAAGCAATCACATTAACTAGTGTCAAGTTGAATTCCAGCTGATTTTTTTGTCCCAAAATGAAGAGAGACAAGTCTGAAGATGCATTTATTGTTTCTTACACTCTTGTGTGTTAGCATTTCTGATAGCTCTGCACTTTTCTAACCTTTTTTAGGTGTTGTATATCCTAGCTGAGATTAGCATTTTATTGTCATCAGAATGCACTGCTCTGACTTTAAACTGATCCAATAAAAACCCTCAAATACTATTTTCCTCATCCTCATTGCATTAGATTTTATTTCATAACTCATAGATGTCAATAATGGAAACCATTATGTAGCAGTATACTCAATAACAGAATTTTCCTGCTTGAAATGCATACAGTATTGATTTCATGTTTTTCTAGGTCCATAAGGGCAAGTAGTGTAGCGGGGGTTATTTCGCTGTAGTCAGTCAGCAACGCACGCATTGCATATACAGTAAGTGCCTCATCACTAAAAAGTGCAACTAAGAGGATATTAAAAGCAAAAACACTTAATAACCATTGATAAAATATATGTAATAGAAAACAATAAATGTGTCTAGTTTTATGTGAAGCTATTTTAATGAATGGATGTTAAATGGCATTTATGTTTCAGGTGCAGTAACATCCATTCATATTCAATTTAAATTATGGTAAAAACAGACTGGCATACGCTCAAAGTGTAAGTTGTGCAGGAATTTGATTGTTTCTTTGTATTTTTCTCACAGGGGTATGGTGTGTGAGGCCTGCTCTAGGTGAGGCTGTGACCAGCTTGATTTTTATTGTGCTGAATTGGAATGACAGAGCAAAGCCTTTCACATAGTGTGTCCTCCATTTCTTCCCTGGGATCCCTCCAAGATAGCCTCTCATGTCTCATGGGGAAACAGACCCATCCAGCTAATATGCCATAAGCTGACAGCTCTCCTCTGAAATGTGTGTTAAGGAGCCATTTCTGGAAACATAAAGGCATTCTTCAGAAGCACATTTCCTTTTTCAAATATATAATTTTGCAACACATAAGGAATGCTTTGTTTTCAACTAATTCAAGACATTCAATCAATCATGCAAAAGCCGTGATCATAATATGTGTGAACATTTTCCATTAATAAGAAATAATAAATTCAAAACAATGCGTTTGAGATTAATTCATAAATTGTGATCACAGAGGAAAGTGGTGCTGCTTTTTGCAGCATTCACGCTATCACATGTCTCTGACTTAATATCAATGCAATTTAGCAAGAAACTGCCTCAAGTTTTCTAACCTCAACTATAATCCGCTCAGGGAGGATTTGCAGACTGTTCCTTCGAAACATTTTAAATCAGACAGAGCTGCAAGGATAAAAAATAACACTTTAAAAGGAAATCTTGACAGGACAGTTCAGCGTTAACATTATACCACAGCTGCTTTTGTTTAAATCCAATAACATTCACACCTCCTAAAAATGTTGCGTCACAGATGGTTGGTAATCTGTGGACAATTTTAGTCTTTGAAAGGTTTACAGAATAAAAATGCTTCTCCTTCGGTTAGTTTCAGGGGAATAAAAGAAAAAAACCCTACATGAGCCTACACACGCCGAGATGAAACCCAGCATTTAGAAAATATTCACACCTATTAGGACTTATATTTTTCAATTTGCCCAAAAATATTTAACCCAGTACTTTTGAGCACAAGAGGTATATATTGCTGTTTCAGAGAGCACATTGTTCAGTAAGAGAATCACCAACCATTTAAAGACCAATACCAAAGACCATGAAGTATTTATAGTTGGTGTCGTCTCAATTTCCAAATTCCACCCCACACTCTGGCTTTTCTACTGAAGTGTCATCTGAGCTGCTGAATTACTGACAAGACCACAGTCATCACAGTAATGCTCTGTTTTTTCCCTCCAAGAGCCCCCAAAAGCAGCTGCAGTAAATTCCCATCAAACCAAAGAAGACTGCACAGAAAAAAAGAAAAAGGGATCAACTTGGAATGATTGTGAATTCATACATTGAAAGTACTTTCCAACTGAATTTAATGGTAAATTAAGTTATCATTTTATTTATCATGTTAGTCAGTCCATCATTCACAAGAGGGAATCATTGGGGTGTATTTAAACAAAAACTTCCTCAAATAAACTTTTCACACAATAAACCAATAAAACGGAAGTAAAAGGGGACATGAGGGACATTTTACTACATCACACATTTCAAGAGATCAAAAATTATCTTTAAAATGTGAGCAACTTATATTTCACTCAGCCCAGTCGCTCCCGTCCTCCTTCTACTCTTTCCTCTGCTTATTGCTGTCTTCTTCTCTATGCACTCCCCGTCTCAGATATTTATTGTAACATTATCCCCATCTTAGTTTTTTTAAGATAGTTTTAGATTTGAATCAAACATTTTGAAACCTTTTTTTTCCAAGTACACAAATGAAAGAATTGATAATTTTAGATAAATCCACATCTAATTATTGTGACACTGTAATTCTGCTGTTTTTATTAATGTTAAATGGATCCTGTAGAAGCTTCTGGAAAGCAAAACATCTCTGCAGTCAGTAACAACACTGAAAGGAATGAGACCAGTTGTAGTTTGTTTTAAAAACAACCCAGCATTTCTATATTTACACTTATTCAGTTAACCACCAATCAAAATAAACTTATATTATTCTCCATAGTATCTATTAAATATTTTTCAACTTTATTTTTATCTTTTAATCTTTGCTGTTTTTGGGGCTCAAAACATTTCATCATCACCGCGTGGCAGAGTGGACAGAGAGGAGAGAGTGCCCTGTGCTGCTCTGGCAGAAGAAGTAGTTCCTACCCATCCTGAAACATGTCGGTAAGCTCAAATGTTATGGGACCCCAGGAATCCTGCTGAATTTCTCCATAGCTATACACAGACTTGTATTATTTTTGGTTACTGGAGCTAGACTGAAAAAGTATCGCGCCGTGGCTGTGTGACCATTTCTACCAAGCTGAACAAATCTCTGACATAGTTTTGTTGTTCCCATGTTTGTGTTCATAACTTTGTGACACTTGGAAGCAGTGATGAGACATTTCATTCACTTGGGTCAAAGCTGTGATCAGCAGAATGGATGTTCACTGGAAATATATAATGCTCTTGAACTAAACAAATCTCAGGGATATAATATGTGGAGGGCAATTACACAGGGTTAGAGATATAATGAGCAGGTACTGCTTAGTGATGGAATTGTCAAGAGTTGGTCAAAGCAAAACAAGACAGATACTTTGTTATGGAAGCATCTCAGAGCAAACATAAAGCTCAGAGGCCAAATTAAATCAAAGTTGAACTTTAAGGTGGCCACTTACTAAATAAAAATGTGGAAAATATTTAAACAATTTCAAGCACAAACTGTAGTTGACACATTAAACATAGATTTGCCTGCCGGGTCTTACTGCACGTGACTGCTTTAAGCCAAATGGTTAAATGACAATATATTTTGTTTTTACTGCAAATAATACTTCCTTATTTCTCACAAGTTTTCATTCAGAAAAAAAAGCTAAATAAATAATTATAAAATAACAAAACTTTTAAACAAACTTTCCAGGAAACAAAAAAAAAAACCTCCACAATAATCCTCTCACACATGCCCCTGGTTTTATTCTAATCTAAATGCAACTTTTATATACATGCTCTCTTGCAGAAAGTTCCTTCATGTTTGCTTTATTTATTTATTTTGCCTATGTAATTGCACTTTCTGCCTCAGGCACCATCACATTACGGTTTATATGAAGCTCATACAACTGTTTTATGTGCGTAAGCAAAAGTAGAAGACAGCTAGCACTTCCATTATTTATTATCATATGGTCAAACTGAGTGTGAATGCATTTGAACTGAAAATAATGCAGAATTAAAATTAAACAAAATCCTAATTTGTATATCAAAAGTTTTTTTTCCCCAAAACAATTTATACAAGCTAAGTTATAAGTACTAAAACACTATTTGTACTAAATATTTTACCAACATAATATAGAAATTAATCTCCATTAATTGGAAGTTTGAAT
>JBAMHV010000012.1:18854951-18868567 GCA_037177535.1 Pseudomugil gertrudae
TATATATATATAATGCTGAAAACTTCACTTTAATATTTGTTTTTCCACAAACATGTGCAACAGAAAAGCTAGTAAAACAAACTTTTAGAATAATTTTGATTGTGACAAGTCTGAGTTGTATTTTGAAATCAAAAACTTTTTCAATGCACCTGGAATTATTAAGCTGGCTTTTGCTCAGTACAACTGAGAGTAAGTGAAGAAGAAATGTTTTTTCTGTACTTTTAGCTCAGCCTTTAGGCTGTGTGTGCAGAACTTGCTTTACAAACGGGCCCTCTTCCACACATCTGCTCCTGCTAATGCCATCTCCAACCAGCATTCATGATGCTCAGGTGAGTGTTCTCCTGGTGTGAATTGCAGACCTTGTGCTGAACATTGATGCACTGCCTCCATTATCGTTCTGCCTCCTTCCGAGGAGCCGACGCTATTGTTTATGACACTGACACATGCAGTAATGGGTATTTCACTTCTGCACCTATACTGAGCGTGTGTTGAAACTGGAAACATAGATAAATACGAAATGTATCCGCAACATCAGTAAATTTCTATTTCATCAACTGAAGCATTAGACTGATCACTAGAAAAACCTGCTTTGTGGAAGAATTGCTCATTGCGCATGCTGCCAATAGTAACTGAAATCATCATGTCTTCAAAGAGCAGACAGGATCCCATGGGTAAAACAGTAAGCTATCACAAATTCACTACCTCTTTGTGTTTGCTTCTGTTATTTCTGGGACTTAAATGTTGAGGGAATTCATGGTGCAAAACTTCTAAAAAGATTCAGCTGAAACCTCTCCAGGAAAATCATCAAACATGTACAGATGTGTCTCGGGGGATTTGAAGAAGTTCAACCTACTGTAGAAGTCAGATGAATCCTTCAGTACAGTACGTCCCTGCAGACAGGAGAACATGGCAGCTGTCACTAACAAGGAAAGTCACATGCCACTCTTCTCCTTTATGTTCAAATACAAACACAGACTCTGGTGTATTAGAGCCAGATATTTTCAATTATCTCGTGTCAACCTTTATCTCTTCACATTTACGGCTCTGCAGCTGGATTGATGCCTTCCTTTTTTCATATTTCAAGTATAGTTGTACTTCAGAGAAGAAGACGAAGAAGATCACAACAGTTTCATCCAACTTTTATGTAAGTGTTTTAGATTCTCTTAGCCTGGGGGTATACGGTGCACACTGTTAAATTCTTTAACAATGCTTTTAGCAGCACCATGATTGTAAATAAAAACGAAAGCTCCTGAGGAATGTTTGTCTTGAAGATATCTTGTTCACCGAGCTGCTCATTCATTTAAAAAAAGAGGAATTATCACTTCAGATAAAAGAGTTATCAGGTTTGCAGATACAGGATAAATCTGGAGCGGTTGTATTATTGTTAGTGTATGTTTGTATTACTGGAGCACAGCAGGGTTTTACATCTTTTTAGGTAGTTTTCTATAACAGTACAACAAAAGGCCTTTTTCTGTTTACACAGCAAGCTTGCATCAAGTGGAGGATTGTGCACATAAAATTACCATAATAGGCAGCCACAGAGTTTGCTAATGCGCTTCTCAGGATGAGAGAGCGTGCAGAGACTTGCTGAGAAACTGACAAAGTGGCAAAAAAATGAAAAGAAAAAGAAACAGAAAAAACCTCCGTATATCCTCATTTTTCCAGGACCTGTGTACATGAATGTGCAGCCACCCCAGGAGCCGAGAGGTTACCCCACATCTGGAGAAATGAGTTTGACCCTCTCAAAGGGCACACGAAGTTGCCCCTGAAAGCTGCAAACAAAAGCAGCAGTGGCGAGCAGGAGCCCAAAGCGCCATTCATCGCGGCTAATGACTTGTTCATTAAGAGTGATGATGGATAAAGACTTCTCACGCTGAGATGAAATCAAGATTTATATGCGTTGTTTCCTCACCCAACTTGTGGGAAGATCATCATCATTTAATTCTATCTCTGCGGCCGGTGATGGGCATCCAGAGAGCGGGCTATCAAACGGTGCAGTCAGCTGGCAAAATCCAAAACGTGCCGTTGGCACATCTGGAGCTTGCCGTCGTAGCTGAGGGTGAGCAATGGCTGCTGGCAGGTGGCCAAATTACAGGCAGAGACGCTTCAGGACTCCACAGCCTCCACCCTGGCTTCTCCTCGTTTAGATCATCATCATTATTTATTTGCTTATTTATTATTTTTTCCATTATGTGTGCTGTGTTGCATTTCAACAGCACTTTTATTTTTTCCCCAGCATCAGCGTATTATCGCACTGTGCTAGACCCTCGACCCACCTCTCCCTGTAGGTTCTTATCTCTAGCTGGAAATAGGCCTCAAGACACTTCATCAGTGTCCTTCACCCTGCTATCTGCTGTTCCCAACTTTTATTAAAACTTCAGCCTTTATCAGCTCCTGGGTAATTCAGGCATGACAAATTGGGCACCAGATGCCACCTCCATTTGAAGCCGCTGTACATCTCTTGCTCCCCTATCAAGACAATGGGAGGTGGCAGGCTGCAGCATTGTGGGATACCCACCTTTACTCCAGCACATCAGGTTACTTTAACAAACTTCCTATATCCATCTGAATACTTTACGTTAGAAAAAAATCCTCCCGAATGCAACTTCTTTACGTCAGACCAGGGACATTTGCTGCAACCTATTTTTTTTTATCTGATCCAGAGGAAATACTATGCATGACTGAGTCTATATTCCAAAAGTCTTCTAAGTTTTTATCATTCACTTATTTAAACTGTAGTTCATGTCCCAGTAAAATGTTGGGGGTTGCTTCCCATTTGGCAGGCATTTAATCAATGTGTACGATGAATGCATTGTTGAACAGCATGTCTATATGTGATGGTTCTGTTATCAGCTGTGAAAAAGTCCCATCAACATCAGTTTTTATGGAGCAGAATAAATGTGCAACACCCTGGGCAGGTAACAAAAAGACTTAACCTGTTTTTTCTCTGTGACTGTGCCCAATAGAAGAAAACATCCATCTATTTTCTACCGCTTCACCCTGAACGGGGTCACAGGTACAAAAAAAACAGAACTTAAAAATAAGAAATATTGAGAATTTTTTTCTGATCCTGCAATGCATAATTAGTTTTCCCAGGGCCTGTTGGATGCGGTCATCTTAATGGACAAAAGTAATGCAGAACAGTTCATGTTTACTGTCTTCCTTAACTTCCACATTTAATTTTAGACAAGTTTAAAGATGGGACATAATTTATGATGAATTTAGAAAAGAGGGAATGTGGAGCAGAGTTGCATCGTCACTAATAAAACCACAACAGACAGTTATAGAAAAAGATTTAGTCAATGCCATTACTTCATTTATGACTGACAGGAACTCACAATACACATCTACTCAAGTGTAAGATAACCTAATTTTGTGGTGCAAAAGATTTTGAAGTTGACAGGCGTGCACATGTAGAAACTAGTTGGATCGCTTACTGGAGCCCTTGAATTGTATTCACAGTGATACGGACAGTATTCATGGGATATGGTCCCTGCTTTGACCTGCACATCATCTGCTCTTCAGGGGATTCAGTGAGGGTCCTGCCTGTAAATAAGAATCCATGATAGAGGGGCAGCAGGCGTGAAGCATGAGATTGGAAACCAAAGGCATCACACTGGGCTGTTGGATCTTAGTGATGTTTAGCAACACATAACTCTACACACAGACCCTGAGTTTGGCATGAGCTAGTACACACTAATGCTCACACAGTCAGCCATGCATGTGAACACTCTCACACACTGCATTTCATTGAGATCCTCCTTTCACAAAAATATAGTCTTTCAAATGAGCCTATGATAATCAAAGCCTGTTCTTGCAATGAGTTGTCTGGATGTATTGGGAATGAGAAGTGTGCAGACATCACAGCAGATTGTCGATTCACTCTCATTACAACAACTGGGATGCATTTGAATTTCTAACATCTGAACGTTTGGTCCAGCCATGCCCAACACAGCAGCGCTGGCCAAGATGCCAGCTGTGTTTCAGGGCTAAAATGTGTTTTAAGCGCTGCTGCAGGATGGTAATGTGTTGTGCAACCTGCCAGCCTATGAGCATCCTGAGGCAAATGGGAGAAGCAGTGGTTAAAAAGCAGGCTTTTTTATTGGGTCAGAGCCAAGGAGTAATCTACCACATAAAAGCATGGGATAACTGGGGGCTATCATAGGGGATATGCTTCCCAAAAGACACCATTTTATAAGGAAACCTTCCATTATACGGTGCCAGTGAAATTTGGCACTGAGGGCCTCTTGTAGTCAATTAACATTGGGAATTAAAAAGCGCATTACAGAGGCATGTTAAATACATTAGCAAACAACAGATTCATTTGTCATTGATGTTCCATCATCATAATAAGTCTGAAAAGCTGGAAAATGCAGACTAACCTCTGAGATGGGACTGGGACGAGATCTTGTTTCAAACATTTACCTATTGGTTTGAAAAATATACCAATTCCCTGCTTGAAAAGCCTTTCATTTTGGCAATTTGTTATGTCAAATAAGTTTGCTGGGTGAACTGGACTTTGGTACAGAAGTCTGTGATGAATTGTATCCATTAAGGTGGAATCTTGCAAACCTTAAAGTGAAAACATACCTAAAACAAGAGCATCATTAGGAAAATGAGCAAAGACCTGAACCTGGAGTGTTTCTGAGCAGAGATGAATGATGGCATCACACCTCGGTCCATTATAGACTCTATTTATACACAGGGACACAGAGGAGCAACACTAGTTAGAGGCTTCTCTCCAATTAGGTTATTACTGGTCTGGGAGCCTTTTTACTCAAGGAAATTTCAGAATAAAAATCATGTCTTTAATCAAGCCTAAGCAAATCTGTCATGGAGTAACTCGTTGTCATGCCTGTTTTATTTAGCTTGGGAGAGAATAGTGTGCTTCTTTTTACTTTGTGTAAGTGAATTTATATTTTTAATTCAGCAAAAATATTTTCATTCTGAAAGTGAAACAATCATTGCTGCATGATTTGGTTCTTTGCTCTGGAATAGGTCATGAAAATGTCATGAAATGATAAAAATAGTCTGAGAAAATGTCACAGTCGACAATGCAAATAAAACTGAGATTATTTGAATGCCTTAATTTATTCTACAGGGCGTCTTTGTGCCCCACTATGCAAGTGATCAAAATTACTGTCCAATCACAATGGCAGAGAAGCAGGGTAGGAGAGGTATCATGTTTGCAGGAGGAAACTTCATTGTTGTTATTAGGTCTCCAACTACAATTAATTTATTTTTATCATACCAGTTCCTGCTAACATTTCTTTAACCAAATGGTATGCTATGAAAACCCAACTACAGACACTGGAATTAGTGTAGCATCTACATCATCACTGTTGATGGTTATAACAGAGATAATATACATTTTGAGATACATATTCTTAATCAGTAATATTGTTCTTCTTCTTTCAGTCTTTATGCCTCAATGCAGTCTGGATCTTGCAAAGCATTTAACAAACAGGTAATATTTACTTAATGTTACCTAATGTGACAAACATTTTGCTTTTTCTAAGTGATTAAAGTAATCTGTATCAAAGCAACTGTAAAGAATTACTCTCCAAGAATAGCAACTGTTGGAGCCCTTAAGAAATAGTCTGACTGAGTCGCTAAGGTCTGTTATTCATAATAAAAATGTTATGAATCACCTCTTTCATTAACAGAAAGGCCATGTTCTGCAGGGTTCTATGGAGGGTTAAAAAGCAATAATAGTGTGAGGTATAGTATGTCTGCTTGCACACAGCTTGAGTGACAGGTCAGTGCACAACCCTGGAATTCCCTTGCGCTCCTCCTCGTGCAGGACATGGTGGCCTCACTTGAAGTCGAGCGAGGAATAAAGGATTGCCTTCTGTATTTTTTCATTAGACTTTTCTTTTGTTACTGAATACATAAATCCATTGTGGCAAGATGCAATATGTATCATGGCACTCCACCTGCGGACGTCTCATAATGGCTGCCATGTCCCTCCAGTCAGGGATGATAAGTGAACCCCCCGTGAATGTTAATGATAGTGATCATTCTGAACCAGCCCGCCTCTCCGTCTTCGCTCACAGCCTGGGTGTCACACACAGGGTGGCAAGGTTCAAGGGACTAAAATGAAAACAAACACTCATGGAGATTTATAAATAAATAAAGACATGAATGAATGAATAAGGGTCTGAATGAATGAATGTGTAGCTGCACCGGAGGAAAAACATACCTTGGATACACAAAGCCATTTTTACTTTACTTTTATTCAGAAATTTGCAATTCTCAGCGGTATTTGTTTCATAATGCTGATTAATTATTGTGTCATTTAATGCAAAGTCTGCACTGCTGTAATATTTCTATGCCGTATGACTTATTTCATTATTTATAAAGCCCAGTAAACACTGAGGAGCAGGTGGGTTCAAACAGATGTGAGTGTTTATATGACCGCAACAGTCTGGGCTTCATAACTGGTCATTGCTTGTAAATAGCTTTGACATCATGCACACTTGCTGGGCCAGTGAAAAGCTTGATTCAGCTAATGCAAACTGACAATACTGAAATCTCAATGAACCTTTTTCTATCAAGTGCTATGACTCAAATGGGAGATGAGCTTAAGAAGCCCAGTAATCCTGAGCAGCACTCATGAAAAACACACCTGGTGGGAGGATTCTGCTGCCTGCTAATCACAGGCAAGCAAAATCAGAGTGAATCAAGCAAAATCAAAAAATTGATCACATTTTCCACCACAGCATAGGTTTCTCGGCTTTCTCCACCACATGTATCTTCTTCGGGGTTTGGTGACTTGTTTTGACCAGCTGAGTGCCTCTCTAAGCAACAGACTGCTCAAGTAACGGGCAGGGGAGAAAGCAAACACAGAGTCCATGCCAGCTCGTCCCCTCTCTCTACATCTCATCACTTCCTCCTTGTCTAACTTTGCCAAAGTCCTTGGAACTTGCCAAATCCGGTTATGCCTGCTTAGCTTGCTGGACTGATTGTGCCAGAAAAGAAAATAAGACACAGATGTATATAAACTCTTAGAAGTGCCAGTGGAGAGACAGCTAATGGCTTCATCTCGACCTTCCTTTTGTTGCTGGGCACAGGTGGGCATAGTTAGAGATTCGGTCTTCCTCATGAAGCTGATTCCTTTGTAGTTGTGTGAAACAGAGGAAGCTGGGAGTCAAATGTTTAGCTGTGTCCACCATCACCAACAACTTCTCGGCTTTCAGTTTGCTCCATGTTTGTGGTGATATGTGATAAAAAAAAGATTTTTCCAATGTAAACCCAGAGGCTCATCCTGCTGAACCAAGTTGTGTCGTAGCACTGGAGGAAGCACAACAAAACCACTGGCAGAGGATATGGAGGGTACCATCTAGCCAAGAATAATATAACGGTCCAAACAACTTAGATGACTTAAAAAGTAAGAAAAAGTGGGATCATTTGCTATGCTTCCCAGCAGTTGGAAATTTGGTCCCTGAGGTGTTTCAATCCAACCAACTGCCTCATTTTATAATACATGTTTCTGAACTCCAGATGTTTGGATGAGCTCCATAATGTGACCTCTGTCCTCTCTCAGGGAGCCTCATAATGAAATAATCCTGTTTGAGCAGTTCGTCATGCAAAGTGGAGTAAGATCATACAGTCCTGTGTGCTTCAAAAGGCTTGAAAACCCCTTTTCCCTCTGTTAGTCTGAGTGACAGCACAGAGACATGTGTCTTCAGATGAGAAGAGGCGAGTCTCATTACGCCGTATTTGGTTGACACTGAGTGATTTGAGTGTTCCTGGACAATTCAGACACACTGATATAAAACACATTAAATGTCTTTCACAGCACTTTACCTGACACTGTTCATCTACACTCATCTGTTATCCCTGATGAGCCGGCTTTTGTCACCCCTTTAAGTCTGGGATCAGGATAGCGGTGAGCAGTGAATAAAGATGAACTGTAATGAAACATAAAAACAAAACACAAAAAATACAATCTTGAGATCTTAAGTTGAGAAATGTCAAAACCGCTTTAAAGCTTGTTTTTTTTCCCCTTGTTTTCAAAAAGGACATTATAGTTGACATAACTCCAATACTGTTGCTGTTCTGGTCTAATCATCTGCTGGATTGGGGACACACAGCAGGTACCGGATGTTAAAAGATTTTTTTCCAATTGATGGACAACATGCAGATGAAATCAAAAGAACAGTAAACTAGCTGATACATATGAGTGTTGGACAATGTAAACCTGCCTAAATATACAGATATGTGTTGCTGTATAATAATAATATATGACACACAACAGACACATTTTGACATCCTGCAGGAACAAAACAGTAACAGATATAGGTATGAATATGGTGTATAGAAGCTAAATGATTCACTAAACTGAGCTATCTGAACGATAATAGCAATGTAGTTATGTTTGAATAAAAACGAGGCTCCTCCTTCTACAATCACTACCTGGAAAATTCAATGAAATGACATGTACACAACAAAATCAGTGGTGGTTAGCGGTATTTTCACATTGTGACAGCCCAAGACAAGTAATTAAAAAAGTTTTTTTAAAACTGAAATTTGTATTATCTAAGGAAACAATACCTGATTAGTCACTTACATTTGAAGTGAAGGTTTGTCACTTTGTCAGATTGGGTGTAATATCAAACACCAACAAACGAAAGTCAGCAGCCGGAACCGATACTTGTGAGCTCAGTCAGAAATTGTTAGCCTACATCCCTCCTCTTTGACACCGAGATGTTGATCCTCATTCTCGCTGCAGAGACTTTGAGGTGAGAGTGAAGCAGGGAAAGAGATATGGTAGAGGCGGTGATGGGGCAGGTGAGTGGAGAGAATGCCAAGCCCAGTGGTCAGCGGGTAACAGAGAGAGGGCGGCTGTCACATCCTGCTGATTTTGCCAAGACAGATGAGACAATCAGCAACCAAAGGCTCGGACAGCTCTTCAACCCTGCCTGCATCCTGTGTTTGAGGGCAGCTTGTCCACACCATCTCACAGCTCTTCTCACCTTTCTGTTTGTTGCAGTGTGGAGGTGAAGCCACTATTCAGGAATGTTCTTGGACATGTGCTCCACTAACTTTTAAAGTTTTATCTATATAGTGATAAATACACTATGTACTGTTGGAAAGAAGCTTTTCTATAGTAGCAAAGTCTTATTTCATGAAGGGTTTTAGCAAATTTTTGAGAATTTTATGGGCATTTATAGCCTCTATCCCTGCATGCCCGGTTATAAAAAAATTAATGATTTAAATTTATGTTATTTGAAACCACAGATCTCACTGTTTCTGAACCAAATACTACAATGTGATCAGAGCAACAATGCGGAGTCTTTAGAAATAATTTCTCACTTATCCTTAGATAATAGTGGGTAAAAAACAATGGATCTAAAATAAACTAGAATAAAATTATACCCATTCTCTGGAGTCAAACATATTTTCCCAGATGCCACCACTTCTTCATCAACCAAATGTGTGCTTACATGCTGATCAGTGATGCATTGGCTTGGTGCAATTCCTAGATCATGTTAGGTGCAGCAAGGCAAGTTCATTTGTATAGCACATTTATATATATATATATTTAAAATAAATATTTATTCAACAGAATTAGGTTCAGCTATATTGCTGGACCTGACCGGAAAGGACAGAAAGAAAACAGAAAGACAACAGAAAGGAGAAAAAAACAAACACAATGCAGGGAGAGAACAGAAACACACCACAAATAAAAAACTGCAATCCAATCTCAGAAACTTTATCATTCGCCCCACTTGTACAGAAACACAAAGCAAAACTTGTGGGCCCCCCACGAGGAGACAAAGTCAGCAAATGCCAACAGCCCAGAAATAAACAAGCAAAATATAAAAATAGTATAAATATTTTTTAAAAAGGGAACTGTATTTTAACTAAGATTTGAAGCCCACACAAGCAGAAATAAATAATAGCTGTCAAACAGCTGTCATTAACTATGTCATCATGGAGGACGTATGCTGGGTGAGTGATCATGCTAAGGCTCCTCTTTGGTCCAAAGGTCAGAAGCCGGCCATGATGACTCAAATACGAGAGCAAACAGCAGTCAGCCACAATTAAGGACCCCAGCCACTCCACCCCAGAGCAACCCAGATTCCCCCAAAGAGGTGGCAGAGAGAGGTCCCAGACAGAGCCCCCTACAGTCAGGGGTGCCCAGCGGGCCCGGGGAAGCAGCCGCCGACCCCGCTGAGCGCCAGCCACCTAAGACGCGTGCCCAAAGGGCCCAATGGCCCCAAAGACCTAGCAGCGACTCCCTACCTCAACAGGCAGAGGAGCCGACCAGCGAACTAGAAGTAGAGTTCTTGGTGAACTCTGGTTTTATGTTTGTCGGTATTTGGCTCTAAGTGACTTCATTGAATCTCGCCTGATGGGAATCCAGATGGCTCCTGCCTCCTTGAATAGGACAAGGAGGGAATAGAACATTGATGGGTATTTTAGCTGATTGGTTGCCTTACACCTCTGACACGTATTATGTTATACTGTTTTCTTTGCAACTTACAATATTCTATTATTACATAGTAGGCTACTCATTTAACATTAAACCAAACTAAACATTGACTAAAACAGAATTAAATTACACATGAATACAGAAATGGTGTTTAAAGTAAAACAATTTAAACACGAATTGAGTGGGATGTGGATAAATCCGCTTTCTCCAGACTGACAGTTAACTGTTTCGAGTCATTCCAGAAAATATTTTCTTTAAAAGACAGAAATTGTCATGAGAAAAAATTAACAGGAGTTTTTAACTATTAATTATATAGATACTTAGGTCTAATTCCCCAAATTCTGCACTTCCACAGAAAATGCCCAATGGCATAGTTGGAGAACATGTCTGTTAATCTGAAAGTGGAAACCAAAAAAATCTGTATTTTCATGGCTCTATCATCTACGGGAACATCAATTTTTTTTTTTTATTTGGCAGTCTAGATCTGAATAAGGCCTCACAGCAAGGAGGATGCTGGTTCAAATCTCAGCTCAGGCAGTGGCCTTTCTGTGTGGAGTTTATATGTTCTCCCTATGTAAGCGTAGGTTCTCTCCGGGTAATCCGGCTTCCTCCCACCATCCAAAGACATGCCTGTTAAGTTGATTGGTCATTCTAAATTGCTCTTAGGAGTAGATGTGTGTGTGAGCGGTTGTCTGTCTGCTTGTCAGTCTCTCTGTGTTGGCCCTGTGATGGACTGGTGACCTATCTGGGTGTACCTCGCCTCTCATCCGTTGATTCCTGGGATAGACCCTGAGTTGGATGAAACATTATAGAAAATGGATGGCTAGATCTGAATAAGACATAATACTATAAAGTTACACCTAAAGGTAAGGCAAATGGAAAAAAATTTGGTGTGACTTCCACCTTCCTCATGGTTCACATATTAACATTCAAACAGACCAAAACATTCAAACAACACTGTTTAGTTGTCAATTAACACAGAAAGAACAGAATATAACTTACATTTAGTTGGGAATATTCACAAAAAGTGAAAACCCCTGCTGAATATTGATTTGATACAAAATTGTGGGATCTGTGAATCTGGAGAAAAGCATAGATTACAAAACTAAAGCTATTTTTATCTTTATTGTAAAAGTTTGAGAGTAGAAAACTAATCTCAGATGACTTCAGACACAAAACTTCAGGTTCTTCATGTTCAAGTACATGAAGAAGATCTTGTTCTCCAGATAAAATGAACAAATAAAAAAGAAAGGAAAGAAAGAATAAAAAATACAGATAAAAGCACTGTATAAAGTTAAAACAGAATATTCCTTCAAATTCTCATGATACATTAAGCCATGATTTTACTGAAGTCTCTTAGTATTCTCCACGTACTCTAAATATAAACATGTTATCCAGTAAAATGAGAAAATGCCTTGGGAGTAATTTAGTAAAATGCTCTAAAGTGGTTATTAATTTATTTGTCCACTTGTATAATAAAAACAACAAAACACAACTGCTGTGACCTAAAGTTTTGTGACAGTATAAAAAATGTAAAAACAGTTTTGTAATATGCCAAGTGATCCAATTGTATAGCTTCAGCGTAATAAATCTTAATAAATAGGAGAAACTCTCTTAAAAGACACAGTTGGTTTCTTCTTACTCAATAATGCATTAAATGCTTTAATCGAAAACAATGTTTATTTCACTTATCAGGATGGGCTCTTCCTGACAGAAGTGAAACTTTGCATAGAGGATGGACTGCATGTGAGCAGTGGAGCGTAGCATTAAAAGTGGCTCAAGTAAAATGTGGCTTTAATTTAGCTTAATACAGATGTGGTGTACAGAGGATCCACTCATATGAACTGTTGTCTTGTTTGTGTGTGGTAATTATACCAAAATGTCAAAATAAATTTCATGAAGACATATTGATGTTATAAGCTATTTAGCATGGAAAGCTCCTGATGCTCCGCTGCATTTATTGTATATTAAATGTTTTTGCTAAAAACAGAAACTTATGTGCCACACTAAAAAAGAAAAAAAAAGGAGTGAGTGTGTCTGAGTGTGTGCGTGCAGCAAAAAAAATTCCTAAAGACTACGCAGCTTCCAGCCTCTCTCCTAATTGCATTGATTTTTAGCACAGTAAATCTGGCTGTGTCACAATCTGCACTTGCTGGGCATGATGTACTGCTCCAACACAAGTCTGCATGTCTGCTCCCAAAATTGTTGGCTTAAAATGTAAACTATGATGGCGTGATTAATGGGTAAATTAATTAATTGCTAAATATATGCTAATTGTTTAATTGGTTGCCTGATCTATATAAGATCATTTATAAATTGGACGACTTGATTTACAAAGTTTATTGATTAAATGTGACAATGAGTTATACGGTTGACTACCTGATTTGCAATTTCCCCAATTAAATTCGCAGAGCTCTTTTTTGCAAAGTCTCCCCTTTCACAATGATCTACGCCACACCTGACACTGCTGTACTTATTTATGAAATCAGACAGCTGATAATGATGCATTAATATTAATGGAAACTGTAAATTTTCATATTGCTCTGAAGAAACCAATCCAAGAGCATTTGTCATTGCAACTTCAACTATATTTCACATTTAATGCAAATTAAAGTGGAAGTCCTTACTAAGGTCAAGTACTGTAAGTGAAAAGATTTAGATATGTTTCCTCTTTTGATTGCCGAAACTATAAGCAAATACTTCCAGGAAGACACTTGTATGGTAAGTGTAAGCAAATTTTGCTGCAGTTATAAACATAAAAAAATAAAAACTACAGCTATATATTACAGTGTCTTCTTAAATGTATATCTGGTGGTCCTATATATTGAAAAAAAAACCCAAAACATTTAAATTATGATTTCACAAAACATTTACAGGTGCACCTTGTCTCAATATCTGCTCTGATGGTAGAAAAAAAATACACACAGGAGCATAAAGATTTAGTCCAAACCAAATCTTTTGCATCATACAACACTTCCCTTCTGTAGAATCACCTTTAACATTAAATGAATTACTGATGCTGTGATGCTGTGATGTGCATTAATGATCTTGTACTTGTATAGCTCTTTTCTACACATCAGTGCACTCAAAAGCACTTTGACACTATTCGACACATTCACCCATACGCTCACACAAACACACACACATTCACACACCAGTGACGCAGCACCGGGAG
>JBAMHV010000012.1:18876344-18887881 GCA_037177535.1 Pseudomugil gertrudae
TATATATAAATATGTGTAAGTATGTCTACAGCTTCGGAAATATTATATTGATTTAAATCATTTTCCTTTTTTAAAATCAAATGAAATACAGTTTTCTTCACATGACAACATAATGATTTTCACATGGTGAGGATGAGTATTGACATTCTTTCCTTACCACATGTCCACTGTCACTGTTGGAAATGTCTGGAAATGTTATTAACAAATAGTTTAAAGAACTGGGTGCTTTCATAAACTTTCTTCTTTCTGATTTATTAAACAGAGTTAAAACTTTTAATTTGTTTTGGCATTAAAGCTTTTTAATGAGTCATGAGAGGGAGGTAAAATATCCAATATTACATTATCATGTGTAGTAAAGTTGTATTATGAAAGGTTTGCTCTTGTCCAGTGGTTAACTACATGTACTTACAGAATAATTAATGTGCTCAGTTCCCTGTTTGGATATTAAATATTTACCAAAAGACATCAGGGGGAACATGGGGTTACTTTTTCCCTCTGAGACGTGTCAACCAAAGCAATGAGATGGAAATATATATCTCAAAAACTGTTCAAAATAAACATCCAACTATAAGTGCAATTGCTGTGATGTATTCATGTTTCTGTTGTGGTCCTTTTCACACTGCGAGGCAAAACCAATGTCCTATGTTCTCAGCACATAACCAGAAAAACAAACAGACAAACAAAAAAACAACAACAAAAACAATAAAAAACCAAAATGCACTTCTTAAAACAATTCAAGCCGACATCTCCAGTTTGGTAAGGTCACATGTTCCATTACAGTGAGCAGAGAGTAGAAGTCGTGCATCCCCATCCTCCCCCCGTCTAGGCCAACTACTCGGCTCTGCTGCTCACCAATCCCTCTGAGAACAGCCAAGCATGGAAGAAATATTCTTATTTAGATGAAGGCTCTGCAAGGGGCATAGTATGGCATAACAGAAGAAGAATACAATGTACTGTGGCAAGCATTGAGAATGACTCCAACATAACCTCCTTTACAGAAGGCAATCAAATCTGGCAGTCATGTGTAAAGATACTTATCTGCCTGGAGAGGATTTCAACACCATATTTCTAGAAGAAATGAAAATCAATGCTGACAGCAGCTTGTCACTGTTATATATTCAGGACATCTGATCTTAATAGAGAAACTTCTTTGCAAAAAGAAATGGGGGAATAAAGAGGTATTTGGCAGTAAAAGGCAGATGCTACATTGAGAATAAAGTTCAAAAGCAGCAGGGAAGATTTTAGCATTGTATAAGTATCCCATTGAGGATAGATAATTCAAGAATATATGCTGATCTTACCCACATGCTTTTACCCACTTTACATTTCATATTGCCTCAGGCGTGCGCTTGGTATTTTTTGAAATTTGGTCCATTACATTGCTGCACAAATGAGATGTAGTATATTTCACAGACAAATACCTCTCTTCTGAAACATTGTAGAGATATGTTGCTGCGTAGTGTTATCGTGACATATCTATAAATTTACCATCCTTTGGAGTCTTTTGTAATAAGACAACACACAAGCAAAGAGAGACTTTGACATGGACAAAAGCATTTCATGAGCTGGCATCCCTGCAAATGTAAAATTATCGCCCAAGCACCGAAACGACTTCACAATTCCAGCAAGCGGCGTTAATCAGATTTTTCCCTCCAGAGCTGTAGTTCATTGTCATTGCTAATGGAGCCTCCTCTGCAGGTTGTTGCTCTTCACTAAATTAGTGTGAAGTCTTATCCCAAAAACATTGACTAATACTGCACTTAATCTTAGAAACTCTCAACTCCAGTGAAAAATCTCATCTGGAATGACACTGATGCATCGGAGCGTTACCCCACATTGCATTCATCATGTTCCTGACAAAATTAATCTTGATAGACTGAAACCAAATTACACCTGAGTTCACACCCATTCCTCACCACAAGCACTGAATAAATATTTATTGATGATATGTGTAATTTCTTCTGCACTGGTAAGGCTGTTGAAGAAAATAAAGATGAACTAGGAAAACTTTCATAATGAAATGCAGATTATTTTCATGGTGGAACTCAAAGTCTGTAAAGTGATCAAAATTGCAAGGAGCAGATCCACAAACTGTTTAAAACTTAGTTGTCAACCATTTAACTCTAATACCTGTTACTCAAGCACTGAAAATCTACTTTCCAATGATGTATATCCTACACAGGCAGAAGATAACGTGATTACAGTACACACACTTTTGCTTTTTTTAAGTGCTTTGGACATCAGTTTAAATGCAGTCTATAATTACATAATGTTTGGGTTTGTGGAACTATCAGTGCTCCCTTTCAGGAGCTTCCTAAGCTATGCAAACCGCTCCCCACTCTTTGCAGTTTGAAGGGGAGTGGGAAACACCCATCTTTAGCCATGCCAACCAAAAGCATGCACAGCCCCATGTTATTTATCTTCCAAATGAACTCATTTTTCACTACTAATTAAAACATGTTGAGAAACGTGGAAGAAGGGAAGCATTTGTTTGGGAACTGAATTGATTCATTCAGACATGTATGTTTGGCTTCTGTTTAAAGAAAGCGACGTGATGTACGAACATGGAGCAAGCTGTTGTCACTAACAGTGAAAAGGAGTCATTTGTACTGTTGCTGAAGTGCCGAAACAAAAAAATCTGACTGACAGGTCTAAACTCACTGGAAGGTTAGTCAACGTTTTTTGGGACCTGCTTTAAAATTGATCATCCATCGCAACTTTATTGTACTTTAATCTATATGGTACACAGCAAACCAACAGGAATATTTTTTTTAGTTGATGGGTTTAATGGCTTTGTGCTGGTGATTAATTGAATAAAAGGATGGCATTTCACAAATCATCCCTTTAATTAGTCTGTAAGCATCAGTGTGACGATGCCGCCTCTGTCTGACAATATGAAAACGGGGGGTGGGGGTACCAGCCGGAGCTCCAGCAGAGGCCGGCGGCCGTTAGGGGGCTTTGAAATGACACATTGAGGGGAGTGGGGGGGTTGTGCGGGAGCCGTGCAACGCAGCCCCAGGCAGCTTGCGCTGCACACCCAGGTGCTGTTGTCAGCTGGAGTCCTGCTCCAGCTGCTCGCCAAAGATTGATTTAATTATTTCCATTCCCTCTGTCCCTGCATTTCTTTAATTCTTTGTCTTCTCCACCTGGAAACCTTTTGGCTTCCTTTTAAAAGCCCAAGGGTCTATTGTGGGCCAAACAATACATAATATATATTCAAATGTCCACATAAATGTTGTTTGATTTCATGCAAATGTAAAGCTTCCTTATCATATTTAGAAGCTGCACAGAAAGCATAAAGCTGAAAAGGAAAATATGAGATAGCTCACATTTTGTCAGCCAGATTCTGACACTTGTATCACTTAATCTACTTCCTTTCATTCGGTTCATTTTCACACATAATGAGACAGATTCATTTTATAATTACAGATGTACTGTATTGTTACAGTGCATAAGTGCTGAAGGAGATTTTGGCTATGGTCGCTGAGTTTGAGGTCGTACAACTTGCGTTATCAGTTCTCAATAATTTGAATTACTAAGGTTCTTTTTCTCTTATCTGATCTTTTAAAGGGCAATGAAAGGGTCCATCTTTTTGCTGAAACCTGTCTTCAATCACTGTTAATGCTAACTCCATGTACACATAAGAGGGCTGATAAAGAATCATTAGTCTCGTTAATGGAATCACAGGTCCAATCCCTCCATCCTTTTCTATTGAAAAGCACTCTTCATTTCAAAGTTGTTCTGCTTTATTAAAGCTCATTACCATTTCTCTTTTAATAAGCACTCTTTAAAGTCATTACCTGCAGTGGAGTTAAAGGCTTAGCTATTAAAAGGTTACTTTAATGTGAATAATGGCCTCCCGATATACTCAAGTTAATTACTATTGGATACTGGTTCTAGTTTAATCTAATGCTTAAACCTTAATGAAAGATATGTCACGATACAATAAAATGGCAAAAATTGTTCCTAATCAACAGACTTATTTGTGCTATCTCTGCTCACACATGCGACATTCCTCCATCCTTAGCTCCATTGCAGTCTTCCAACACATTGAATTTCAATGTGCGCTATTTTCTCACAGCATCAATAGACACATGGTTAGCATGGTTAATTGCAAATGAAGTCAATCTTATTAACGTTGCCATCATTAATCACTTTTTCTAATGTTATGTTGAAGACAGTTACCACTATATCCAGTAATTCCTCTGAAAAAACAGAATGATTAGTTATATTTACAGGCACAGTTTGTTATTTTCTGTTTTTGATAATTTCTTTCTCATATATTAACCTAAGAAACACACTTAAAGAGGAATATGAGGTTGCACCATTCATATGTGCCATCTTTGATTACTTAAATAGGAAAGAAATAACTCTCAGCCTGTGGCAGAGTGTTACAGATAGTCATCTAAAGTATTTTAAGCTCTGACTCTACTTTTTATTGCAACATTTGGTATATATATATTATATATATACACTACTACAGTCATTTGGCATACACTTTTATCCAAAGCGACTTACATATGACAAGCAGACCTTTTAACCATAGCTATTACGGTAACTTAACATGCATGTCTTATGAGTGGGAGGAAGCCGGAGTACCCGGAGAGAACCCACACATACATGGGGAAAACATGCAAACTCCACACAGAAAGGCCGCTGGACAACCCTTCCCAGCCTGGGCTCAAGCCATCGCCAACCCGCCGGGCCCAGGACCCTCACACCCACACACACAAACACACACAGGCAGAGGAACTGACCAGTGCCCATGGAGGGCCAGGGCAACCCCAGACCACCCCCTGGCGAGGCCAGTCCTTAGCCTGGCGCACCAGATGCACACCCTGGCAGCCAGCCCTCCACCCACACACATACCCACTCGTCCATATACACCCAAAGCCTCCCTCTCCCCATACGCACACAAATACACATACCTACACACATGGTGTTTTCCATCAAGAACGAATGAAGTTGTATGAATAATTATTTTCATCACTGTAAAAAAGGCCTCATTTGAGTAAGATATTAACAGCAGATTATCTCAAAACTTAACAGATTCTGTATACTTTAACTAGGAGATGAATTGGTGGTACACACATATTTTATCAGGGACAGCTGCAAGATGTAGAAAAGCCCAGCTGAGCCATACACATGCAAATATATACGGAAAACTAGTGAAAACTCAGAGTGCGCATTTCAAATTATTCACTGCTCAGAGTTCAATATAATCCCAGACCTGTAACATGACACATTTGACCTCTGTGTTATCTTTCTTTTTGAGGGCACAAGGTCAAATAATGAAAGCTGACCCTTTCATTTCAAACTGCTTAAATTCACAAGTGAAAAGCCTAATTGCAGTGATCTGCACTGAAGGCCAGGGGTAAACTCTCTCGAGGAGCATTAACCTTGAGATTGTAGTCCAGCACATTTCTCAGAAAAGTTAGTGCTGATCAGTAAAAAATTAAATATATGTATTTTTAAAACATGCATAAACATTTACCAAACAATATAAACTTAGTACAGTAAGTTATCATCAAATACCATAAAGCTGTCAACATGAAGCTAAAAATGCTCATGCTGACCAACTCTCTGCCGCCGCAAACAGGCTGACACGTAATTATTTCTGAGTTTTAAAATGCTTTAAATTAGCATATTTATATTTTTCACCATGCCATTACAATAAAAATAAATGCAGCCTTGATGTCATCAATTAACAAATTACTAACTGCTAAGGAGCAAATTTTTCTTTAATGTTTAAGATATTTGAAAGACCTCATCACTCTGAAGCCACATTATTATTTTTGCTGAAGTGAGATGTGCTTCCAATTCATGCACAAATTAATGTGCACCAAGTGAACCACATTAGCATTTTCCAGTGATACGTTTCCCTCTCTCTTAAGGTCATGTGGCTTTAACTGGAGGCTTAAGTAAGACTCATGTGCATGTGTGTGACCCATTTCATAAATCCCATCGCCTCCTTGGTGAAATAGCCAATACTAAATGTCACAAACCAGTGGGTCATCTAATCCCTTTTTTCTCTACAAACCACACTGAAATAATGATACTGAATGAACAGCAGCCTTTTGAAGGGTTCCGGTCTGATAATGTACATTGATGACAACAAGCGTTTTTACATAATGTCAACAACAAACTCGTGAACAGGTTTGTAGGGATGTTTGTGGTGGACATATGTAGTCATAGTCAATGGCCGCATTGTTTGACAGATTATTTGTGGAACTTCAATGTTCCTTTGAAGCCCATGGGTCACCACTGTCAGTAAGGATGGACAGGCAACTTCCAACAAAGAACAGCATGATGAAAAGATGCAGGATTGCTTCTTGATCAAGAGGACGAGGCTTCTATTGAGCACTGCTTTTTAAGATCAAATATTTGAGCTGAAAATTGGCTGTAGCACCTGCTGTATGCTGGTGCACTTCATAAATATTCTACAGTATGTTTCACATTAACGCCAAGACAAATGGGACATACTTGCCTGAACATGTTTGAAGAGAGCTGACAAGTGAAAAGTGTAATCTTGTGACTTCATAGAAGCTAAAAATAAAGAATTTTGCTTTCAGCATTTATTAAAATGTCTCCTAATTACACAAACCAGGTTGACTGCTGTTTTCATTTTGCTTCTCTTTGAGGTGTCCATACAGGACAGTTAAGAGAAAAGCAGACAGCTATTGGTCACATTCACACCACCGCCTGTCAGTAACCCAACATTAATGAACCCTGTTGAGCTGTTTGGTACAATAAGATTATTTTATATCTGGCATGTTTTCATGAAATATAAAAGATGACAAATGTCTAAAAGGGAGGAAAACAACTGCCTCAAATGCCGACATGTGTGTCAGTGTGTCAACTAGAAATTTTACAAAGCAAAGGGAAACTTACATTGTGGGGTTTGCACACATGACTTTTGAATTAGTTGTTAAAAGGGCTACTCATTTAGGCTCGCTCAGAAATAATGAATATCTTTTATTTGAATTATTTAATTCAGGAAAAATGTTAAATTAATTTAGTTCATTTTGCAGCAGTTGGTTAGTTTAGCTTCTAATTTTGTCAAAAATATATATCCACTGACTAATAAGAACATAATTTAGATGCTTTGCTCATTATGTATTGTCCTGGCCATTTCTGATGCATGCTCCTCGTATTTAATTAGTTCATATGTGAGTTTCATCCTCTGACATATTCAGCATAATGTCACTGAGATTTGTATTTGATTTACAAGCTGAGAGTTATATACGGTTCCAGCTTCATGCTAAGTGTGTCTGAAGGTAATATTGATTTGTCTTTGGTTTGGTAGAGCCACTTCTAACATTTCTCATACCTTAAGGATTTAGTCCTATTTAACTAAACAGGTTGGCACAGGAGGCTATATCACTGGGTAAAAAACATCAGGATCTGACTGTCACTGGGATACAGAAATCTTCTGATTCTATCACACCACCATCAGAAATTATTCTTTATGAATCGAATCAGCACTTTTACAGTAATCAGAAGTTTTTATTACCTTATATAACCTTCTTATATAGTCCTTCTTTATTAAGAGCACAATTTGTTTACCTTAAACCATAGACTCAATAAAAGATGGAGGTTATACCACTGGGTTATGGATAACCGTTATTAAACATTATCTTGGCCATATTGAAGTCGCTATCTTGGATTTTTTGGGACAAAAGTGAATTCCATGCTTTAATATGATTTATGTGCATAAGTGAAAAGACTTAAAAGATAAACAGATTAACTTTTTAAATGGTTTTTAAACAAGAGGTCAGACATGGAGACCACAACTGTTTTTTGAGTTTATCCTTTGTTATTTGGTTGTTTTTATTCTTTATTATTAGAGTCTTCACTGGCTGGAACCACTGGTTTAGTCAAATACTAACTGGTACTTCCTGTTGGCTGTTCTCCTCAAAACTCAACAGAGTATTTTGTTAGGTGTAGCTGAATTCTCAGAAGATTATCAAGGTTTTAAAAATCCCTTTGTTCATTTTTTAACACTATCCACCAGTATCTCCTTATAGATGGTGTTACAAAAATAATCTGGTGTATCATGTAACTTGACTGGAACCCAAAATGTAAAATACCTCGCTGTCAAGACATCACAACAACTATACAACTATACTACCACTTGAATTTGTAAAAAAAAAAAAAAAAAAAAAAGAAGAAAGAAAGAAGAAGAAGAAGAAGAAGAAGAAAAAAAAGTGCATCAGCAATTGGTATCTGTAAATACGAGTTCTTGGCTTCACCATTATTTGGACAAGCTGTGGTGAACATACAGCGCCGCATGGTGAAGGACTTAAGGCGCTTTTCCATTAGTACCTAGTCCGCCCGGCCTCACACCATTATACCCAGAAACAGAGCGTTTCCATCAGCATGTGTCGTGCAGTGCCGTTACATTTTCCGTACCTACTTCATTGTGGTTCTAAGCGTGTCGGGCTGCGCGGGTAGCGTGACGTCCACAGGCTGGCGTCCATTGATTGGTCTGATGTGATCCAGGGTGTTTCGTCTTGCCCTTCGACAACTTCTCTTGGTCTGTTCCATGAGTCTATTTCCTACGAATAACCATAATCCAAGCCCCAGGTAAAAAGTTACCAGGAAGTCTTCTATCTTCGTGTCGGTCTTCTTCTATGGTATTCGTCTTCTTCTGTGGTGTTCTGCAGACTCCGCGCAAAGCGTCTAGAAACTCGCATTGTGCGGGGGACCCCTCCCACATTAGAAGATCGGGACTTGTAATGGAAAAGCAATCCAGTACAATATCGTACTGCTCGGGCCTGTAGACTCGCGTCGCGCAGGTACTAATGGAAAAGCGCCTTTAGTTTGCACAAAGTCCCCCTACAAGCTTGCAGTAGCAGGACAGTACTGGGTGTGTTTGATGAGATCATCCAGGACCATGTCAAAGTGGGATGAATGCTATTGAACAACAGTGGTGTGTTGTTCAGAATGTTATATATGATATAACAATATCATTACATTTATAAAATAATCAATAGCATACAAAACAATGTTTTAACAGTCTTTTGTATCAGGTCACAGGGTCACAGGGAAGTACACAAAATGTGAGTGAATTTACAGTATTTAGTCTGACAGGTTATGTTGATGGGGGTCAAACCAGTAATCTTTCTGTGTGGAGTTTGCATGTTCTCCCAGTGTTAGCGTGGGTTCTCTCCGGGTACTCCGGCTTCCTCCCACAGTCCAAAGACATGCACCTTGAGGATAGGCTGATTAAAGACTCAAAATTGCCCATAGGAGTGTGTGTGTGTGTGCATGGTTGTTTGTCTCTGTGTGTTGGCCCTGTGATGATGGACTGGCAACCTGTCCAGGGTGTACCCCGCCTGTCGCCCGTTGTGAGCTGGAATTGGCTCACAACAATAAGGAGCAAGTCTTGTTTTGGGTAATACACTTTAAAAACAATCTTGATGGGCATTTGATATCCAAATAAAATATCTGAAAAAAGTATCATATTGGACTTTTAATTTCCCCCATTAACAAATCAGCTTATTTGCTTAATATTTTGTAATATAAAACAAGTAAATATTTTACTAATGTGCTAATGTTTTACCAGCTTTTAGCAGCAGCTTTACATTTGTGGTAAAAGTATGAATCTGATATCAAATATCTGCATTTAATTGTTGACATTAAAAACGCCCCCCCCAAAACAAAAAAAATAAATAATTTTATCACAAACTTTGGACCATGTCTCTAGAAAAACTGTGATTTTGCATGCAAACTTGCATGAACTTCCAGGTTCAGTCTTTTTCATTCGCTATATTGCATATCATCCAGAATGTGGCATTTGCTTGTACACCACTATGCCTTCATACAGCAGATTTCACAGCAATAACACTTTCATTATGAACATTGCACAATCTACTCACATCAACTTTGTTCCCTCTTGTGAGGAAAAGATAGCAGTGCTGCACCTCTATGAGAGCCTCATAAAAATAATGACACTGATACTTACTAGTCTCCTTGTTTCCGGCAACACTACGTTTGAACTGTATGTTGACAAACCAACAAAGTCATCACTATCTACAGCTCGCGCTTGCATTATGCTGATGAATGAAGAGCCCTGCCAGATTACTTGATTTGATAAGCAGTACAACCCATCGGTAACATAATACATCACAAATTGTTTTGTCAACAATTTATGATACCATTTATCAAATGACCATCGCAATAGGCTGAGTTATGGTGTCAAAGCTGGCATAACGTCAATACTCAAGCTGAGTTGAGGGCAGTCTGGCCGCTGTGATTTAGACACGCTCCAGTCTGACCTCTTCAGAGATTTTCTCTTCATTACCGGACAAATTGATGTTGAAAGAAGAAAAAAAAGTTGTCAAATTTAATGTTTTAATCTTTACAATTAAATATATGAAGGAGATAAAGTAAATGAGAAAAATGGCAGTGATGCTGAGACCTGCTGAGGCCAGATGAAGGCTTTAGGTGGAAATAATGGACGTGCTTCATTACCAGTTTGACTTCACAAAATGATACGAAATTATATTAAATTTAAATGCACATCACTTGATGTTTGTAAATGTTTCTTTGCATTAATCCATCATCTTTTCATCTGCAGATTTCAGTCAGTGCCACACCAGTAACAGGAGACTTTTCCTTTTCCTGCTGAAATATTTCCCCTTTATGTAAAATAAAATAGTTAAAAAGAATCTTTGTAATTGTAGTTTTGCATTGAAAGCACTGCAATCAAGGCATGATCGAATTCCACTCTTGAGAATCAATTTGGGCTGCAGCCTCCATGTCAATTAAAATGTAAGGCCTTAAAATGACTCTTCAAGTCAATCCATGGCTCTAGTATTGACCAGAATATATGGCCCGTGTCCAAGCCAGCACTGCTCACTGGCCAATCTTAAAGGTTACTGCAACCACTACATGTCCCCACATTAGCAGGACACTCACCTCTCTGAGTTTATGGCCTGTGTAATAATTTTAAGCAAGAGAGAAGCGCATTCACTAGAGACAGTAACAGCCAGAGTCGAGGGAGGACAAGTATACTATGATTGATCGTGTTGAGAGTATAGCTGCGTGCCTCTCACCTTCCCCTCCTGATTAGTGCCTGCTCCTGATCTCTCGCATTTTTCTGGACTTGGTAAAGAAACAGATTCCTAAGATATAATTCTCTTGGGGTAAAACTTTATCAAAAGGTTGACTTTTTAGGGGACATTTGTTTACTTTCTCTAGTAATAGACAAGAATGAGGTGGCCCATATGGCCAGAGGAGGACACTGAGGCTCTGCTTGAGGAAACCTTACAGTAAGCAAAACATCAAGGTTAAAACTAAGATGGCAAGGGAGTTAAAACTGCTGTTTCTGTACACAGAAACATCACCCAAATTTTCAGTTTCCTTGTCATAAAAATATGAACTACAGAAACTCTTTGAGATCCACAACCATTGGGTCAGAATATGGTAGCAAATTTAAATGAAATATTTCAGAAGAAACAAAATAAAATAAAATAAAATAAAATAAAATAAAATAAAATAAAATAAAATAAAATAAAATAAAATAAAATAAA
>JBAMHV010000012.1:18888060-18905557 GCA_037177535.1 Pseudomugil gertrudae
AAAATAAAATAAAATAAAATAAAATAAAATAAAATAAAATAAAATAAAATAAAATAAAATAAAATAAAATAAAATGGGGGTTTAACACATTTCAAATATTCCTGACAAAATGTGGCTATATTTCACACCTGTCGTTTTCCAGATATGCTCCATGTTATTGAGAGATATCACTTTTTATCACTCTCAAGCTGTGCTGCAGCTGCACCACCCAAAGTTTTGACATGCTGCCTATTTTTGATGTGCATTTTACATCAGGCCAGCAGTTGTCAGTGTACTGCCAAACTATTCTTTTGTTTTTGTATTGATTTTGGATGAGCAACGATACACTTTTCCATTACTTTCAACATGAAGTCAATGAGCCAAATACAACTTAAGACAAGACCTTCATATTTTGATTATTTTATTTCAATAAGTGTGACAGATCCTAAGCTCACACAAGGATTATATAAAATGCAACGTATTCATGGCTCAACAAATTATGCTGCTCTGTAAAGCTTGTGCAAGCAGTTGCAGCATTGCATCACAAAGGTCTGAGGGTGAGAGCACAAAAACAGGCTTTGCAGTGTTATTAGCTGCAAAGTATTCACAAAAAAAATTGTCTGGATAGATGGCAATCAAATCTAAAAACTTGGATACACACATACTAAACACATTTGTATTTCACAGAGGGTAAAAGTAAAACTAACGGCAGGTCATTTGTAAGATTTGATTAAGCAATGCAGAGGAATCTAGTTGAGATTACATGACAGACAAACTCAGTCCTTAAAGACTTTTTCCAACCATAAATTATTTCAATGGTATTTCTGGTATTCAACACTCAATTTCTCAAGGTTCATGCTTTTATTTCATGTTAACAGTGATGGCTTTTGTACTCATGGTACTTTAGAGCCCAGGAAGAACATTTCAGATATTTTTCCCCTCTTTAAAATGTCCAAACTCAGGCATATTGGAGTTTCTCTGAGACTTTTTTCATAGTTCATAAATTAATTAGAATATTTGTATTTTTTGGCTATTTCTTATACAAATTAAATCAACCAAATAAACGTGTACGTGTCTAGTTTTTTTTATTAGATATTATTAGTAATATATTACACTTAATAAGTACTTTCTGATGAATTCATTATTTAAATACTGGCGTACTGACTTTGATTTGTATAAATCAGTTCATAATGTGGAAGAAAGAAACAGTTTCAACCATAGATCATGCAACTTCTCTCTACTTCTACACTGTAATAAAGACTAAATGCATGCATAGCAGCAACAAAAATCAGGATATAAATAAAATGAGGTAACAAAAACCAGATGAAAGGCCATTTATAATCGGGTTATGTCTCTGGCACCGTCTGCTTGGTCTTTTCCAGTCTCCTCCAGCAACATGGGATCAAACCGGCGACACTTAGACCTGGAGGTATCTCGCTGCTGTGTGGCAGGCTGCCCTGTATGTTCCTTCATCGTTCTTAACACCTATTCACAGACAAGAAGGCTTATGGAAGGCAAGCTCCCTCTTCAGATGTAATACGTGTAGCAATTTCACAAATCTTTTAATGATTTGCGACCCCTTTGTGGACAGCAGAATTGTGAACTCGTGCACCCATAACTTCTCACTTAATCTGTATTACTCTCATCACAACAGAGCAAGCCACTCTATCAGTAAATGCTAATCTCCTAATTAACAAGCTAATTAGGCAATTACAGCTTTGCAGAAGGATGCCTAAATGAAATATGACAACACAGTCACTTTCTACAGCACCTGTGGGTCTTTTCAGATGCCACAATGAGAAGCATGATGACAAAGTGTTGTCTCCACACTCATAAGGGCTTAATACTTTGCCTCGCTCAGCTCATTTGTAAAAATATTATCATTTCATTTAACCTAATCTACAGCTGGGAAACAACATGTCAATTTACATTTCAACGATGTCAAATAAACCGTCTTTCTACACCAAGTTGATTTCAGAGGTAAAACAGTGGTTACAAAAGTGCAACCTCTTGGTTATGCAAACGTGCTTTTGCGAACTACCTGTCTCACACTGTTTTACTGTAAGGAGCTGTCACATATGGAAATGAATTATGTTGACATATGGCTGAAAACAACGGTGAATAGGCCTGCTATGCAATGCAATGAAGAATCATGCACTGCAAGAGAGGAGAGGAGCCGGAGCTGTACCTTTGAGCCCTTCTTGACAGGTATGTAGTGTGACTTGACAGCTCAGTATTTCAATGATAAATGCAGTAGTCCTGGGACTCCCATTCACTAAGCTCAAGAGTGTGTTGCTCCCACACTTCAAGGTCAAATGAATGAGTAAAACCATGCAAACCACTAACTCAATCCATATATGTGTTTCCCCCATATTTTAAGTGGTTGGAATAAAATGATTCGTAACTTAAGAATACAAGTACTTCATATGAAATTTCAGCAAAGCAATGTCCTCAAAGTGCATTCCATTTTCATACTGAGATTATATTGATAAAAATCCACGCATTAATGTATTTAAATTCCAAAAAATCTAATAAATTCCGTCTACTGTATACTCTTAATTTGTTTTGAACACATTTGAGTGATAATCTTGCAGAGAGCTAACAGCAGGACCATGTCCTCCTCTCACTCTGCAGAAAATTATAAGGTGAACTGGTATTTATTGTATCATGAATACTTTTATATTCTGTGCAGTAGGCTACGCTCTTCATTCAGTTCTGAGTCATTAAAATGAATCGTCCCCTGAGACAGCAGCTTATGACACATCCACCAGTAAGTCAGAAAACCTCAGAGGATCAAGAATCAATATCAGGACAATACTTTGTTGGGTACATTTCATTTGAGCAAATGAGATGTTTTTGGTTATTTATAAATAAATAAATAAATACTGTACTTCATTATCAACAGCTTAAAAACACTCATTATATATTCTATTTTAATAAACATTGAAAATGTTAAGTAAATGTAAGCCCAAACAACAGCATCAATATCCCAGTCTGTATTATTATGTAAATATATATTATGTTTATTATTAATTAATACATATGTGTCATGCAAAACAATATAAGTTATAAGTTTACTTTTTGATTAGTTTAGTGTATTTTCTAATCTGAGTGACTTGACTGGACTTTGATCTACTTTTGCCTCAGAAATGTTTCATTGAAAACAACCAACCAAATAGGCCTAAACAAACAAACAAAAACAAGTCACATTAGACAAAGATAAAAGTATAACCACATAAGTGGAAACTAAATGTGGAAATAAACTTTTTAAAGCTTAAATATAACTCCCCAGTCTCTTTCCATGTCGTCCATTATCTGTGTTATGAATAAAAAAGGCTGTGTACAGCACAACCTCCCCCATGGAAATGAGTCTTTCTGTAAAACAGCAGCACTGAAACACAAAGTCTTCTACATGATCACACAGTTGTGTAACGTAGCTTAGACTGAAAGCTGGAATTTTATTTTCCTTTCTTTCTTAAAATTTCCTCTTCCACATAAATCCGTTTGACTGTAGAGGTACACGACATGTTTGTTGCCTTGCATCCAGCTCAACAACTTGTCTGCTGCCATAGCAACTGCGGAGGAGCACTGAGCAGCACCGCCTGCTTGTGGAATGGATGTCACTCGTAGCAACGACCAATCAGAAGTTCCCATCCTTTTTTTTTTTGCACGAGCAGCATTAAGATGGAAGGATGAAGTGGGTGGGTTTTTGGCATGATGCATGTGCCAGCAATTGGACAGATAGATAGTCAGTCTTCGTCATTCCGGCCTGGGATTGGTCAGGGGGCTTTACCTCCATTAATATAAACATGTCTCCTCCTCGCTTGGCTTGAACCGAGGCTTACAAGCGACTATGCAGTTCTACATCAAACTGTATAAAAACTGTCATTATGTATTTGGCTGTGGTGTTGCAGAGCTAATTCTTTGTCACTGGTAAAGAATATGCACATTGCTGCACGTGCACGTGTGAGGAAACGAGGATACCTTGCTGCCGCTGCTGCCAGAAAGAGAGAGGGGACTCTGCCTTGCTTTCATCATTATTATCACCATCCTAAGTACTAGCTCTTAACATTTTGTTTTTCGGTGTTCAGGCGAGAAGTGACAAGAATATAGACCCCTCCTCTGCAGGGCGGAGCGTGCATTTTCAGCTGGTATTTTGTATTTTTTTTTTCTACCCCTCTACCCTTCTCTGACACGTCTGCACTGAATGAGTGGCATTGGCACACTGTCAATCGCTCACTACTGCTGCCATCAAACAACATAAAACACACACAGGCAGAGGCTGGAGCTCATAAATTTTAGCGGGGCGAGATATTTTTTGCGCATCGCCTTTATACAACGTTGAATCCTAATTAATTTCGTCGCGCTGTTGCTTTTTTCTAAAAAAAAAATCTCCCAACTTTTTGTAAATTTAATATTTTTTATAGTAACGTTTGGACACCTGCTAAAGATTGTGTATATATATTTTTTAGAATACAGTCAGTTGTCGCAGGAAACATTTCTGCACATTTATTATTGGCAACAACACCTGCAAGCCTGAGATTGTTTGATTTGTTTACACGTTTCCACCTTGGATATTTTTTTTTCTTCTTTTTTTGTGTGTGTGTGTGTGTGTGCGTCGCCGTTGCTTCGCGAGGAGGATTTGGACATTTTCAGGAGGAAATGCGCCGGGATTCTCATGAAGAGCGCTAATAAATGAGCGATCACCAAGGAGCGTTTCTGTCTGCTACACCGGTGAAAGCTAAGAAAAAAGACAGATTGTTGCGGGGATTGTTGCGGGATGTGATGGACCGTCAGTTCTGACAAAGAAGTTTTCTAGAGAAGAAAGATTAATGCGTTTTTCTACAAACAGAGCCACGCGTTTTGGCACTTTGGACCGCGCGTAAAGCAACGAGAGGACAGCAAGAACTTGGACAAGATTTAAGCTAAAACATCCCTGCTAAAGACTATATACTAAAATAAGAATAACAAAATTCCGTGTGCTTTATTTTTTATTTTTTTTGCTAAACAATCACACATCTCTTGTCTGCGGCACATGCTATAGCCGATTTCGTATATGAGTTTTTCAATTTGTGTGGCTCAGTGCACAGACTCTTTAGCGGCTACTATGGACGACCAAGCCCGGATCATGCAGTCGATCGGCGGTGTCAGTCTGGCTGGCCACTCGGTGCAAGGAGGCATGGCATTGCCGCCTCCACATGGACACGACGGGACAGACGGAGACGGAAGAAAGCAAGACATTGGTGACATTCTGCATCAAATAATGACCATAACTGATCAAAGTCTGGACGAGGCGCAAGCAAAGTTGGTTTATTTATATGTTTTATTAACTTCGGCCCCAACAAATCGCTGCACGCATCATTATTGAGATGTGCCCTGTTTAACATGAACTCCCCAATGCGTAACAATAGGTTGGAGTGGCTGTAATGATAATTTAAGGTGTAGCTAATTTGTTTCCTCTGAAAGCATTAACACATGACAAACTTGTCACAACAATTTATTAAACTACCTGTCAGTGTGAACCAGAGAAGCCGTATTGTAGAAAAAGTTAGTGGGAATATCTCCTTACAGATGAGTTAAAAGGACAATTGCTGTTAAATCTTGTTGATACATACAAAGAAAAGTGAAGTTAATTCCTAATTATCTAAAGAAACGTGAATTTGTTTATTAGAACATTTTATGAACAGTGGGGTTAACATAACTTTGACTTAGAAAAATGGCTATTAACTCTTGGTCAGAAAGTTTTTGGCAAGAAAATGTGTTGGAACATTTAGAAGCACATCTGTAAACATCTTTTTACTCATCTTACATATAATTAATCAGTGTTTACTTATTTCAGTATTTTATTTTTTCTTATACTGAAACAGGAAACATGGACTGAACTGTCACAGAATGAAACCAGCACTCTTCAGCGTTCTCTGTGAAATCAAAGAAAAGACAGGTAAGATATTTTAGTAAAATATGTCCTATTATTGGGTTATAAAGGAGATAAAATAGATAATTAGTAATTAAGTAGCCTAGTAGCACACAGGCATATTTTTACCTCATAATGATCCAGTGGCATCCTGCATCCAGGTTACAGAGGACCTCTGCCCACATAAATCAATCACTTTTTTAAATATATCAATGTGTCCATGTGGAAACAGCTCTGTTTGTACAGCAGGTTGATTCTGTTTCCTCTCAAGACGCTTCTGTTTTCAGCAGGAACGTATTTCCAGCACTGGTTGCTTGGATTTGAGCAGAAACTATGCTCTAGCTTTCAGACTCACCTCCCTGGCACAGAGCGTAATGGGGAAATCCCGTAACATATGTTCTACACTGCGAAGATCACACAGAATTGATGCTTTATAACATGATAACAATTGCTAAGCTTTCAAAGAGGCTACACTTTTAATCTAATTGGGGTCCAACTGTATACAGACACTTTAGAAAATGTGGGGATGTTCACGACAGATTTTGCTTGGAGAAAAAATTAATTTGGAGAACAAAATTACCATCAATAAGGATGAAATCTTTATGTAGCCTATTTATGATCCAACTTGAAATATATTAATATGTGAATATGTGAAGTGTATGTGAATACACTTGTGAGCAACTGAAATTAAAGGTGAACTTTTAATTTTCTATTATTTTTAGAGTTCAGACTTTACTATAGTATATTTTTTAAAGTGATTTTCTTTAATGTGTATGTCACAGGTATACATCCATTCAAGTAAATTAAGTCATAATTGACTTTCAGTTATTATTGAAAATATGTTTATATATTATCTCTGTTTTATATTTTAGAGTGATAGTATACATTTTATTAATGTAATTGCTCCATTATTTAAACTTGAAACAAAGCGCTCTTGAACAGATGGTCCAAACATTCAACCTGTTGTACATCAATATTTATTTTCCTGCAAGTATTTTCCCAGCAAAGAAAAAAAAACAACTCGAGTAAATCCAATCCCTTGTCAGATTTGTGACCTTTGTACAGTTTATGGGGAAATTAGCGAGATCATAAAACTTTATGAACTTCCTCAACACAGGTGGTGTCCACAGGGAGGGGCAGGGGGTCCTCAGTCCAGCTGATGTGCTGTGTCGCGCTTGTTTCTCTTGTTTAGTTTAGATAATGAAAGATTAAGATGCAGATGCCACATCATACAAAATGCCAGAGCTGATAAGAAAGTGTAAAAGCACTTCTGCTGGGATAGGAAGGCGATTTAAAAAGAGAAAAAGAAGAAAAAATGAGCAAATATAAAATCATAGATAATGCTTAATGACTGAAGTTATCATGTTTACAACTTGACCATTTCAGCTAAACTCCTATATATTTAAAAAATAAATATTTCCCTTTAAAATGAAAAGAAAATAACTTTATAAAGAAATGTGTGTGTGTGTGTGTGTGTGTGTGAGAGAGAGTGTCGTTCAATATGAGCGTGTCAGAGATGAGATAATGGAGGAGAGGTAGAACAAGTTTGAGGATGTGTGTGAATGTGTGTGAATGTGTGTGCATGGTTAACCTGTGGTTTAGAGTCACAGCCTCCCCCTCTTAGCCACTGACAGAGCTCAGCTGGTTTGGTGGCCTTGTTGACCGCACTGTTTTTCCAGCACACAGTGAGCCTTTCAATGGCTCCTGTGGCATCATTCGCAGGTCTTTTTTGGCCCTTTCACATCTGTTCAGATGACACACGGGACTGCTGTCTTTTAGCCAATGGAAGACACCAATGGCTGAAAACAACTTTTAATAATAAATCTGAATGCGGTCCAAGAATCCTCAGCGTAATTACCAAGCACATGTATCTTCTTATCAGGACTTATTGTCATGTGTGCAGATGAATAGTGAAATGAAAGCCTGGCTTGAATTGTGTGATCGAGGTGTTGTGAAGGTAAATTTCATGTTTTTTTTGTTCTTTTAGATTTGAGTTTTTAAAATGCCTTTTTCTACTGAAAGCGAGGGGGCCTGTCAAGTTGTTTAGAAGTTTATGGCAGTCATCTAACTGTTATTGTGGAGCTACAGCATATTTCTGCATTGCTAATGCCTTAGAAGTATTAATTCACTTTGATATGCTAATTAGAGAGCATTATGCAAGAAATGAGATTAAGTGGCAGCATGAAGTCATTTGCCTGTCACTAAATTGAGTGTTTTTAGCAGGAGGCCCCCCTACATTTCCTTGGCTTTGCATGTAGATAAGCTAAATGTGAGATTCGGTTGGCGTGTGTGTTCTTTGTCCTTCAGTATGTGATTTTTTTTTCTGCTAAAACTATAAAACCAAGCAAGAAAAAATCTTAAATGTTTCAGGAGAAACGATGCATTTGTGTTGTACCCTTTCTCCTTTAGGCTGGGTTAGAAGACAATGAATGCATTGAGTAAAACAACATGGATTCAAATGAGATGAGTTTTGCAGTCTGTCCTATGTGCTGGGTTTATTTTATCCTGCTGGCTACTCCCGTGTCTTGCTCTCATGCTTGGAAGAGGGGCTCACAGCGGCAGCAGCAGGAGCGGCAAGAATAACAAAGGTGAAAGATTACCTCCATATGGTATTTCTGACCAGAAAAAAGAGAGGTTCTGTAGCAAGACTCCTCTTTGATGTGAGGTTTAATCAATAGAAAGAGATTACAGAAAACTATTACAGGCTAAATCATGGAGTGCTACAGAGCGGCTTAGCCCTCTCCACAGCTCTCTCAGCTGCAAGACGCTTCTGGTTGCGTATTGACTTGTTGTTTTCCTGACCTTTGACTCATCAGGTTCAGAAACGAGGGGGTCTGGAGATGCAGGGGAGGGAGGGAAGGTGGCAGATCTAGGCTGATAAATGCTGTGATTCTGTGTTTTATCCAGTGGATTAGGATTGGGTGGGTTCACAGGTCGAGTCAGTGTTGCCGTTTTGTTGCATGTATTACACTTTGCTTGTGAAAAAGCAAGATGTGCTTTTATGTGTGTTTATTGGTTTGTCTTTGACTTTTAATGTCGAGTCTGGAAAAAAAAAACAGTTTAGGGATGAACTTGTAATTAACACCACATGCAAGACAGACTAAAAACATTATCTGTAGTAATAGAGTTAGGAGTGAGGTGGTAAGCACTTTTTTTTAAACTTCAGGGAACAATAATTTAAGTGACAAACTTAATAAGCCTTTTACCCCACCCACCCTATTATTATTAGGGGTCCGAGCCATACAAAGTATGGGAGAACCCTATTGTTACTGGAATGTTTATTTTTTATTATTATTATTATTATTATTATTATTTTTATTATTATTATTATTATTATGTTACAGGTTACATAAAATTGTTTTTTTACAAGCTGTGGAATAAAAATGTCCTTTTATGTTATTGAATTTTTTTCTTTTAGCCTGAAAAAGCCTCTGCAAATGGGTGACAGAAAACAGAAAGCTATTCAGCAGCAGAAACGATTGACTTTGGCTGCTTTTTGTCTCAGGGAGCCCCAGTGATGCGGCTGCAGTGACTTGATAGTGTTGTGTCGAATGGTTTGTGCACAGCTGGGTTCCTGACTGGCTCAATGGCAGGGCTACTGCTTCCTCCTCTAAAGCACAAGAGGGACTGGGGAAGATGGGGCTATTATCTAAGTAGCTCCCAAATACCCACCATTTCCCCATCAGCCAACATAAAAAGAAAGAGCTCTAGACAAAGAGGACAGGCGAGAAAAAAAAAGAACAACAAAACAACAGTATACATATCAGTTTCATCTAGAAGGGTAAATGCTTTTGTGCTGTGGGGATAGATGTCTCTGCAGCAGAGCTGGCTTGTATCTGCATGCACGGTTACTCAAATTTGTATTTTTTTTCCTTTTTTTTGTACAATGATCCGATGCTGTCCCCCCATCTGTGCACCCGAGCACGTCCCCCTCTCTCCCCCTCTATGGCTTCAAGCATTTTCTGCAGGCTCCTGCGCGATCAACAGCTCATAATTGTTTTTTGCACATACGTTATGCAAATGAGTCTTTATGGCAACTGGCATAACAATTAGCATCCTCCAACAATATTTTAGTAGGTTAATTGCAAAATTTCTGAATTGTACATCTGAGCTGTTAATTAGGCATGACAGAGGTGGTGAAATAGTTATCTTCAGGCAGTGGCAGCCAGCAGAGGCTGCTTTGGATGCAAAGAGGAAGGATTGATTGAAATTAGTTTACGGCTGTAGAAGCGTGCCTGTTGGAGACCCTTTGCATGCCTCTCTTGCTTTTTGTGGCATCTGTTTGCTGCTAAATCCAAAAATATAAATTTGATGCAGGCAGAAGGAAAGTTGATCAGCTTAGAGAGCGATTATCCATTTGTACCAGTTATAAGAAATACTTCATGTAAGTAAATAAATTCTTGTCATGTTGGCACAAGTTAGTAAGGAATGTGTTTTCATGCATCTCTGGAGTTGGGACATAATAATACGTTTGACCTTTGTCAACACACACACTTTTCCAATCATAGAGGTTGCTATAGAAAATGTGCTATATACAGTGTTTCTTTGGAAGCCTTAAAAAAATGAATAAAAAACATTATTAAAAGTAAAAAAATAGGAAAATGTAATTATTTTAAACAATGCACACATTAGTTTATACAGAAAAAAGTATAGAACTTTACAGCCCTTTTTAGCTTTACAGTGGAAGAAGGGTTAAAGTAAAAAAAAAAAACTAGTCAGAAACAAGCCCTTTCTGCGATTCTTTAATTCCTTGTCATGTTCCAAGAGTTTTCCCTCATGGGATTATACACACCACGATTTCCATTTACCCTGTACACACTACATGTGGGCAGCTAAATGACCTACCACGTGTGAGTTCACTGACTCTGAAAGCAATCCTGTTTTTCTGTTTATTTCTGTCTTTGTGCAAACAGCCTTTTCTGTTTAACGTTTATAGTAGACGGTGGCCTTTTATTTATTATTGTTTTAAATCTGTCTGTGTCTGTGTTTGCACGCATGCGAGTGTTACTCCAGCAGGTGATGAGATTTAGTCGCTTAAGTAAATTTCACTAAGAAGTCAGAAATCACATTTTTAATTATCGTAGAAACTTTGTCAGAGTAGCCGGCTGCAGCTTGTGCAGCTTGTGGCCTTACAGAGACAGTGTGATATATAATTGTCACCTGTCTTCTCCAACACAAGATTGTTTTGCAGATAGGAAAAGTGAATCTGTGCTATCTTCTCTTCATTTGCAAGCCTGCAATCTGAGCCCCTCTTCCTATTGTTTCAGATGCCATTGTTCCACTTTTCATACGTTACAGTGATATATTGACGGTAGAAATGGGAAAAGGACTGCAATGCAATGAAATTTTAATCAGTGTCTTCTGCTGCTTTAATAAGGCAAATAATTCTTATTGGCTGCTGAGTTAAGATTTCTAATATTTAATTCATAACAAACCTTGCATTATTCTGCTGTAGCCTTAAGACACGCTCCACTCTGCTGCCTGCTGCAGGGAGACATTGGGGGGCAGAAGATCTAAAGGAAAGTGCACTCTGAGCATTTTTCCTAACTGTTATGGCAAAATGTCATATATTGGTTGCATTTAAATACATTTCTACAAAATAGTTTTATTGGAGCTTAATGCCACTGCTGTGGATGTTCAAGGGACAAACTTTTCAACACGTCTCTGTCATTTTTTAGGGGTTAGTAAAGTAAAACCATTTGCTCTGCAGATTGTCTTTTTGTTTTCTCAAGTCCTTGAAGTTCATTTTTGTGTCTGAAGTAATGGAAAGATGGCGAGGGGCCAGCAGCTAGGTGCTGGCTCATGTTACAGTAAAACGGCGGGCCCTGTTTTCGTCTCTCGGTGAAATGGCTTAATTGGTGTCAGAGCCCCAGGGATAAAGGCCTCTTGCTCTGAAACACAGCCACACAGGCCCTGTCTTCCCTCAAACCAGGAGGAACGGCCAACGTCTGCTGGTGAATGAGAACCAAGCCGTGGCATAACAATACCAAATGATGTTTGGGATGACAGAAATTAATATGCACTTGCTTCCAGAAAGCTATGATTAATGACGGTGAGCAGGGGAATGCTGTCCCTTCTTTGCCTCTCTTTGATGGGGATTGAAAAGCACAAAAAAGGAAAAAAAAGGTTTCTCTTCAGAAAGTGGAGGTCATCCAGAGTACATTACTGCTATTCTTCTTTTGCTCTTTCCTCAAGCAGGCAGCAGGGAATGGCTGATTGCTTGTAATGAATTTTGGAATGCTTCACCAACACTGTGGGCTGGAAGTTTGTCCTGTGCCTCGTGCCTCAAAGAAACGACAAGACACAGCCTAAGGACACCTTTACAAAGAAATTCACCCGCTGCTTGTAGTTTTAGCTGTAATAATTAAGAGTCTGAATAAAACCCTGATAATTAATATTCACATGGGCCATTTGAACTAGAAAAAAGAACACCTCTAATGTTAATAATGGCGTCAATATCTGGGGCTCTGTCTCTTAGCCTTCTTTTCATCTGGAATTTTATACAGATGCATTGATTTGGAGCCAAACGTGTGAACAAAATGGTGGTGTGCTGTTGCCATGATAATGATCTGTATCTGTTGTGTCCTAGGAGGAGACGCATGAATATTTAATTATGTCTGCTAGAGAGATCCCTAGACCCTTCTGTTCATTTCTTACTTTCTCTAATGTGTTTCCACCCTCTCAGGTTCTTCCCCTCTAAGTAATGGAGAATTAAAGTGTGCATTAAAATGATATAAATTGCAATGTAAGGGATTTCTAAGGACATTTGTCTCGGCACAATGTGCCTGAAAATTCAAATGGCAAGTTTTGACAACGGACATTCTGCTGACATGGTGTATTTGCCTCACTTTGGCTCCTCAAATAAGCATTTCCTCTGTCGGAGTGATTGATATGTATTAAGCATGCACTTTTTACATCACAGTGCTCTGGAAGATGATGTGGGTGCAAGGATATGAGCTTTAAACAGTGAATGAGCCCCCCTTATATTGATCTATTTGTGTTGCCAGAGTGGCAGGTGCTATACGAAGACTGTGTCAGCTTTGATTGTTTGTGTCAGTGATCCGAGCCGACACTGAGCTCTCTTACTGTTCGTCACTGCACTTGCTTCCTCTTGATGAATGGCAGCATACTACTCAGTTAAAAAAAAGGGAAAATCATGTCATTTATGTCTTACCAACTCTCTAAATCAACATTAGATTTTAGCAAACATTTCTCATTTGTGTACATTTTTTATTTCAAAATTATTAGACATTAATAACAAGTGTAGGTTTAGTTTTGTCACTTGGTGCAGTTATATGAAAGCCTCTGTGAGGTGAGGAACATCGGCTGCTGAGAGGCAGGAGGTGTGGTTTTATCTCCTTCTCTAAATATTCACGTTTTTGTCTCGAACCTGTGTGTGTGTTGGCAGGCATGGTAGGGTACGGTGTGAAGGTGAGCCCCTGTAAGTATGCAGAGCACGGCGGGCCTCGCACGGGTGCTGAAGGAGAGCATGGAGTGGCAGAGTTAATTTATTTAATGACTGAGCGTCTTATATCTCCCCAGCCCTGATTAGAATCCATGCTTGATGAGGGAAGCGATAGAGGGGTGTGCGCTGCCCCTAGGCCTCAGCACGTATATCTATGCTTTTCTTTCTCCAGTGACTCGTTTCCCTGCCCCCAGTCTGCTGGCTTTTGCAGTAAAATAAGAAAGACAGAAAAAGTTAAAGTGCAGAACCAAACAGGAAAAACTCCACTTCTGTCTTTTGCAATGTTCTCTGATTATGTCCATACATGTGATCGTTTTGTGGCACGCTGACAGGAAATGCAGCTCTGATGCTGATTAAATGTGTGTGTTTGCATGTGTGTGTGGCGTGCTCCGTGATAAAGACAAAGTGCTATGGAGCTGTATGAACGTGGGAAAGCCAAACACAGTGTGTCACTTTGGCAGCGTGGGCTGTCAGCATCGGGGAGCTGCAGTTGTAAAAACCATGACCTTCCTCTCTGCCAGCATGTCTCTTGCAGAGCCAAAGCGCTGCCCTGTAGATCTGGGCTGGCTCTGGGAGGGAATACAAACACAGAGAAATGACAGACAGCTGAAAAATAAAAGAAAAAAAGAGGAAAAAAAAAGCGGTAATGGCCATAATTGTTAAGAGGGTGAGGGCCTGGTTGAAGTAATGAAATACTTTTCGGAGCTATCATGACTGAGAAGGTGAGGGAGGGAAAGCGAGAGGACTAGCAAAGAGGGGAAAATACTCCTCGGCTTCTTACATTTCCATGAGCCATCATCAGTAATGCCGCAGCAGCCTCACAAACCAGAAATTATTTCTTCAGGCGTCGCTGTCAAGTGTTATTCAAATAACACCAGCCTCACATTTGAATAACAGCCGACATTTTGAATTAATTAATCAGACAAGATAGTCTGGGCCTTTTCTCATTAGTCTACAGGTCAGGCTGGGGAAGATATATATGCTGGTGATGATATACTTGTCTTTAATAGTGATTTATGGAGATTTTGGATTGTACTCGATTTGTCAAAGGGCCTGGTAGTGGAAAAATAGAGGAGTGTATATTTCATTACCTTATCTTTGATACATTTCATGATGCTGAAAGATACAATCCGGCTGTTTAGATGCATGGGGAGCTATTTAACATTCAGTCTTCTTGACTGAAGCTACACACACGGAGACACACATTTAATCTCCTCTCATACTGTAGAGCTTTCCCATTTTACTTTTCCTATGCAATTAAGCGAGGGCTGTAAATTATAACTGTGCCGTACTTTAATTATCACGGTGTAAAAATAGAGTTCCTGTCTTTGAGAGGATTTCATTAACTCACTCAATATTCTATGTCAGCTGAGAAAATCAAAAGATCTCAGTATGGTTTGGATTCAACATAATTCTTTATGTGTTATACAGTATGGCTTTGTAGAAAAAATGACTGTAAATATGGATTATATTTCTAATGGCTACACAGAGATAAAGCTAACTGTTTCCCAGCTGATGGGACATTTTATTTTGGGTTTATATAAGGTGGTGCGTGCGGTCATATAGGTGCAAATGAAAATTTTAAATGGATAGCTGGTGTTAATTATGGGGTGTAAACTGCTTTATGGAGTGTTAGACATAAATGAAGCTGAGGTTTATCAGCAGCTTTTTCTAAACAAGTTTCCTTTTCTTTTTTTAACCGATACTCTGGTTTTAATTATAGTAAAAATTCAGTGCAGTATGCATCTGTGATTTTATGTCAGACCATGTGTGTGTGGGTGTGTGTGCATGTGTGTGTTAGAAAGTGTCAGGGAGCTATGAGCTGTTGCCATTCCAGTGAGCAGCCCACACAAAATGCACCAACACCAGTGTGACAAAACATTCAAATAAATTGCTGTCAGGCTGCCGAAACACCAAGTGCAGCGATTTTTATCTGACATGTGGAAGACCCAGACATGCAGTCCTGACAAGTAACGCCGGAGCACCTGTGAGAGACGAGCGATAAAAATCAGAATGTGCCTGATCCTCGGCATAACAATACCTATCATTACTTGATATTATTACTCTTCCTTAAGAGAGAGCTCAAGATGGAAAGATAGTAGGAGCGGGGTGGCTTTTTTTTATAAAGTCTGGATAATAAATGACCTTCGGCTGTTATTTGTGTAAATGCAAACAAATTCATGGTTAAATTCAATTATGTGATCTGATGGCATAACAACAAGCATTAAACTGGCTTTTATGATTATGTGGAGCTGTTTATTACTCAGAGAAAATATCTGCAGACTTCTAAATAAGTAAGATCATTTATCGTCCTGCATCACTGTTCTCAGGTGTAGTGGTGACCGTTAAGAAATGCACATGCGACTAAGTATTTATTTATATATTTTTATTCAAACTGTGAAGCTTTTCTATTTTTGTTTGTCATTTGTGCACAATGCCTTAAATCCTATTTTTTTAACCTGTATTACTCTTCCCAGCAGCATGGAAACACAAATTTAAACTAAGCAAGTCTCTGTTGCTTCACTTGCTTTCACTGAGTTGACAAAATTGACTCAGTGATTCTGAAATCCAATTGAGAAGAATTAAAAAAAAGAAAAAAAACAAACAAAAAAACTAGGAGACAAAGGGCTCGCTGTGGAATGTGCCATCCATTCTCTACTGTATTGTTATTTTCTCCCTTATAGGTTACTAATGAGGAATCGGCCCTCATTATGATTTTAAGGATGAGAGAGGAAAGCTTTTAATTAATGATATGTAAATGGTTCTGAATTGATTATGTTAGAATATCAAGAGAGATGGGTAGAAGCTGTGGTGTAATATATTTTAATTAAGAATTAATTAAAAATGATGGCAATTTTATAGAGGCTCACAGAAAATAGAAGAATTTATTCTCTGTCACAAGTAAATCAGGCCTTGATTAAATAAACAGACACATGGTGTATTTAGTGAAGTTATATTTATACTTTGCCAGGACGAATTATCCTGAATACCCCCCCCCCACATCCTCCTGAAAAGGAAAAAAAAATCTGTGTGGTTTGTCAGGGGTCGACCACAAGCAGAGTTCTGTGGGGTTAATGGTGATTTATTTCATTTCTAATTCATGAGATCATCCAGGTCTGTGTTATGTGGATCAATAAAGCTGTGTTTCCTTTTTGAATTCAGCGTCTATAATATGATTTGCAATGTAGAATAGAGTTAGAAGTAAGACACGTGCATTTATTTATCTCCTATGGCAAGTGTAGGTGAACCCGCCAAACAATATCAATCTTTATGTGAGGTAAAAAGATTTGTGTGAAAAAGATGACTTGAGACAAGACATGGACCCTAGTTAACCTTTTTAATTGCAGTCTGCTTTCTTTCCTTCATTCTTCAGGGCACAGGGAAGCAGAAGACGCTAGGTGCATTAATAGTGTGCGCCACTATTAAAGGGAGAGAGGTCTTTGTTTTCCACTAACAGTGGCATACATGCTCTGTGCTAAACTCTGCGATCAATGGCAAAGAGGCTGCTATCACAGCATTCGGAACAGGCGTAGCTCAGGGGGGGAGGGTGGGGTGTTGGGGGGGGTCCCTGGTGGTTCATTTTGATTGGAGCGCAGAGTTTTGTGTTGAAAGGCGAGGGGGAGACAGGCTGTTGGAAGCAAATCCCCGTGGATCAGTTAGAGCTTTGCAACAAAAACACCTTGATATTCCTGGGAACATTTGCTTAGGAAAAAGAATGAATTTAAAAAAACAGGCAATGCGAGAATGAAATGATCTAAAGCGTTTGTGAAGGTTTGCGTGTTCAGAAAAGGCTCGTGTATCTCAAGCTTAGAATTAATTTAGAACCTCTTTCAAATCTCAGTAAAGGGCTGGAATATTAAAACTGGAACCCAGCTTTAGGTCCTTTTCTGAGATACTTTCCCATATTTTAAATACGCCTTTTTTTGTTTGTTTTAACAAAATGCTTTTTAAAAAAGTGTTTTCTGTATGTGTGTGTTTATATATGTGTGTATGTCGAGAGCATTTATCTGAAGGCATCAGAGCACAGGAGGATATGCTGCTAAAGATAGAAGGAGTGTTGATCAGATAATTAGACCAAGCCCTCCTCATGCCAGTTGATATGCAAAAGCTTAGAGGAGTCACAGCCACATGTGCTGGAA
>JBAMHV010000012.1:18905656-18952610 GCA_037177535.1 Pseudomugil gertrudae
ATATATACATGCATGTATAGGGCTACAAAAAACACATTTGGGGGCCCAGATGTGTGCATGAATGCATGCATATGCACTGTGCATGCACACCAATGGCTGGCAGAGGATCTTCTTTTTGACACCTGCAACTAGTTGCAATACATCACTGTCAGGATCGCTTTCTCTACCTATCCACATTTGTGTGTTAGTTATCCACGGAGACCTTTGTCAAAAAGTTGAGCAGTCTTGACACCAGTTCCCTGGAGGAGGCAGCAAAGGTGAAGTTGCACTTTGTTGAGAGGGTGGGGGGTCTGTGGTGAGTGTCATGGATGTTGTATGTACTTTTTGCACTCAACAACATTGTAATGACACCTAAAGAGATACTTGATGGTTTAACATAAACATTATGCCACAATTAATGTAGCACATGACATGCTGCCAGTGGTTAAAGCAAACATCCTAGCTTGTAACTGCTTTTTTGTCACAACTGAATACAGCATTATGTTTACTATACAATACTTATGTGAAAAGACTAAAATCATTAAAAGTGAGATTTGGGTTTACTTGAAAGATTTTTTGTAGTATAGGTATATCATTTTTTTATTTGACAACAATTTAAGCTGTTGAGGAGGAAGTGAGGTCACAGCACATCCTGTGTGCGCTTATTGTAGCAACAAGGAAAGGCTGCCAGTGGCACTGCAAGAGGTGATCACAAACAGCTCCGGCCACGACAGAGACGAGATGGGGAGTAGTGGGATGGGTGGGGGTTCAGCATCTGAACTGGTTGATGGGAGCCAGAACATGAAACAATGCCGGGGGAACGTCTGGTGGGTTCGCTGCACAGAATTACAAGCAAGGGAGCAGGCCTGCTGAGGCAATTACAGCTTAATGGGGTCATTTGGAAGGCAATTGCCAGGGGTTAATGTAGTATGGAGAGATGAGGTGAGATTGAAGTGAAATTTTTGGCTAGAAAATGTGTTCAAATGAAAAGGGAGCACGGAGACAAGTCGTGCAGTGATGGGGTGGGAGGATGACTGGAGGGAACTGGACTGCAGCCTCACACAGAGATATGAGGCCTGACCGTTTGCTCAGATGTACACTAGTGCAGGCACATGCTCATGTCCACACAGGTGCTTTTGTAGTCTTTCTTCCTCTAGCCCTTGTTGTCCAAACCACAAACAACAGCTCCTCTGTTTTACTGTATTACATGGGAATTGACTGTAGTTTTCTTTTTATTTGTCTTAAATTACCTGTTATGATAAAAGCTGCTTTGGGAGCAGCATATATTATAAAAAAATATAAAGTTTTTTTTTTCAGATATACAGAAAAAAATGTGTCAGATAAACTACAAGAGGCACCTCAGAGACCAAGGATAAAAAGGATCATTATGTGCCGTTACGTTAGCCAGTTCATTACCTTAATTACCCAACATAATCTGGTGCTGGAAGGTGCACAGGAGCTTTGGGAAGAAGTCTCTGCCAGAACCTCCTAGCCCAGGTCTCATCTCCCTGATCCCCTGATCTGCAGTAAGCAGGCTGATCATGCTAACGCTAAACTTTGATCAAAGCCAAACTTATTTAAGGTCAGCCTTGTGAAATCTCCTGGGAGCCACCGTGTGCACCGAAGCGGACTGAGGTATAGGAAGTAGTACAGCACTGTGCCTTGCTGCTGCTGCCTGTGACCGTGCTGGATCACTGGACAGCAATAGCATTATCATCAGCCCTTTTAAGTCTTCAGCATTTTTACGCCCAACAGTGGAACTTAACATCATCCACGGCTGAGATTCCTTGGGAGAGCACCCACCCCACCTCACCACACACACATGCCCACGCACACACATATACCACCCACCCCCCATTTTCCCCCTCTCTCTGTCCTCTCTCTGTCTCTCTCTCTCTCTCACACACACCCTGTCATTCTCTTCCACTCACTTTCTGTCATCTCTGTGAAGTCTGTGACTCCCCCACACCCCCGTCCCCCTCGCTACACGGGGTTTTTTGGCCGAGAGCCGGCCACTTCACTGTGGCTGATTTTCCCAGGCTCCCCAGAGGCTATTTTACCAGGATTCCCATTAGATCTTTATCCAATACAGATTTTCCAAATCATTTATAGACATATATATGTATTCTGTGTATTAATGAATTATTTCACACAACACCCTGTAACAAAGCCCCGCTTTTAAGTTGTATTGTATCCCAAATGGTTATTTACCAGAAATTCTGTATCTGGCTTATTTCACTCTGTTGCAGCTCTGATTGTCTCGCTTATGCCTCAAATCATTCCCATTTCAGTACAATGTCTGTAGAGGTGGTGGAGTGTTATGTCAGTGCTTCAGGAAAACAAGTGTGATGCAACTGTGTTGTCATTTTAGAGTGACAAATAGACAGTGGCAGACCATCAGAAAGGGGATGAGACTGAAACAGTGTCACTGACAAACTACAATGACCTTTGGGTCCTTTTGGCCTCCAGAGTGCACATAAAGTGTTTACCTCAGGTCAGCAATAGCATGAACACACTACTTGTGTTGTATGTGTGTGAAATGCGATTCTAAAAAGTTAAATGCAGAATCTGTACATCTGATTGGGTTTTACATTACTATAGTTTACCCGTATTAAATAGAGTTTAACTCAGTGGGCTGTGACAGTTTCTGCAGGAAGGAGAAGCATGTGATCTAAAACTACTAATCTCCCCTTTCCCTATTTCATGTCACCAAAGCATCCCATCAAATCCTGCCTTCTTCCTTTTGTAAGGTAGGGAAAAAAATCAATGCTGCAATCTTTTCTTTTTGCCTCCTCCAATCCGTAATTGAAATGGAAAATCAAATGAACGGCAAGCAGATAATTGTTTTATCAATATTCCCTGCCTGCCCTACAAGGGTCAGTGCAGAATGATCATGAGTCGGGGATATGACGAGGACAAAATGTGAAATTGAACTGCTAGGAGGCAATAAATCAGCCTTGACAACTAAGAGTGACCAGCATGTAGCTGCAGCAGGCGACTCTCCCTTCAGAATTTGTCCTAAAGCTGTCTACAATAAATGGGGAATATTCATCTCATTATTGTTGCACTTAATATTGCTATCAAATATTATTCTTAGAGTCCAGACGGGAAGTCAAGGTCACTCTCTCTATTATTGTTGTCATTGTTGGTGTGTGATATTGAGAGTATAATGGAGGGCAATGCCATATGGTCTACGAGGCAAATGAAGGAGAAAAGAATAAATTCAGTAATTTGTTGGATTTAGAGATTGAAAATTGTTGCTTGGCTTATAGATCTAAAAATGATTTCATCCTACTCTCCTACAGTCATATATATATATATATATATATATATATATATATATATATGTGTGTGTTTCTTGTGCATGCCAGCTTATTTTAGCTTTTTCTGTATTATATATCTTTAAATAAACTCATCTTGCCAGTCATGTCTTGTAAAAACTGCAGATAAAACTGTTGCCAGAAAATCAACATCTTAAATCATAAGACGTCCCTTCCCATCTGGCTCATCCAGTTGCAAGACATTGACAAAAATATGAAATTGATTTGGTTGAAGGGTGTTAAAGAGCCGACAGGAGAATGTCACAAACAATGAATGGTCACAGCTTGGAGGAAAATCAATGACAGAGGTTGAAGCCAGTCTCGAATGTTACTTGGCATCATTACACTGTTGCTGCAAAAGAGCTGTCTCCTGGCCGTGCTTGTCTGATCAAAAGGAGAGGGTTGATTGTTTTAATGATAGGAGGATGCGATAAAACTGACAGGTGAAATGCAGACACTCAAGCTGAGATTGTTTGACATCAGTGTAGAAGGCAGCTGCAGGAAGAGTTTCTATAAAGGTGCTACTTGTGTGGGGTGTTGTAATGCATACTCAAAGGGATTCCCTTGCAGTAGATGTCACCATGTAAAAGATATAGAAACCAGAATGTGCTCATTTCACATTTTAGATGTTTGTAACAGTATATCTCGATGAACTCTAGCTCAGACTGAACAGATACCTTTTTTTTTTCTCTCTGACGGAGATTATCATCCTGGACAAAACAAAAGAAGAAAAAGATGAACTGGCAGTGTCTTTCAAGTGGACACAGTGATGAAAATCCCCCCTACTTTGTTGGGATTGCAATTGTAAGCTTTGCACCATATGCTACTTTCCTCTTTAGCTGGGATTATGCCATCATTATTGCTGATAAAAGCTGTTTACAGCTTGGCTCTAAATCGATGCTTGGGGCGCTCTGAAACTGGCATTCCCTCTCCAGAAGCACTCATTCCATGCCAGCTGCTCAGGATTCAACCCCCTTTTGTTTAAGATTTCACAGTTTTTGTAATGTTTATTTTCTTTCAAGCCTCCATTTCCCTCTCTCACATACAAGGTTTTTCATGTATTTGCATATGTTTATAGCAATTTGACATTTACATTTTATTTGCTTACAGCAGATTGAAGCTGTCTTAGGCATGGTTATACAACACATGTGCAGTTTTCAGAGCTGTAGGTCTCATAAAATACAATTTAAAAAGTCCTATTAGCTGATGGTTTTAGTACCACATTTTGGAACATGTCCTCAAGGCCCCCTTCTCGCAGTGTTACCAATCAATGGTATAATCAGTCAATGCAGATTCAGCCCGACAGCTGTGTTAAGATAACAACTGGTTCTCATGACTATACCGGCCCCATGACCTTGTCTGCTTCAAATTAATAATGTAAAATCAACATAAGACAACCACCCCTGTGGTTTCCATGCAGACAATGATGAACAACCCTTTTGCCTTAGCATCAAAGACCGCTCAAACTAAGCCATGTTTCAAGGCATACACCAAAATGTCACTTTTTTTCCCTCATTTTTTCCAACTTAGGCTCCATGTCCCCTAAATAATGTCTCTCGCTCTTCCTCTACAGCTACCTAGTACCCAGGGAAATCATACTGATCAATATTTCCCATTTTAGAGGAACTGCAGCAAACATTCACACAGGATTTACTGTAGCTTTCTGTTAGAGTTTAATCAAGCCATAATTTAGATCCAACAAACAAAAGGTACTCCAGAAAATAAAGGGAAAGTATTTGCTTTGCTCTTTTATTAGGTTTATTCACTTTTTCTATCACTCTTCTGATGCTTTATTTTATCTATTTAGCTTTACTTTTTACATTAATCGTACTTCTTTTCATGCATGTGCTTGCATGCATGAGTAATGCCTTCACAGGACATAAATCAGAACATGCTATCACAGTTCTTCTTTATATTGGTTAAGGGCCATTGAGCAAAACAGCTTAATGCACCCTTAACCATTTCAGTGGTGTAAAAAAGTCTCAAGACCGTTGAATGGCTGACACACCCTATGTCGTCTGTTTATTGTTTAATCATAGAGTGTGTCAGATTTTCAGGAAAATGCTTGCAATAACCGTTATTGCATAGTTTTAAAGAGAGGGATTTCAGATGAGATGAGAGAAGGTGAGATTGATAGGCCTATTTTGTACATAAACAGATGTAACAGTTTACCATATGAGCAGTGTTGTAAGCACAGAAGATTTTTAAACTATGTATTGAGCTCATCACAAGCTAATCATTTTATTTGGTTATCATATTTTAAGAAAACAAAGACTCCCGTTTCATCATATTTAAATGTACAGCAACATTACAATGCTAACCTAACAGATAACCTGGTAAACCAGCTGTGGAATCAAGACAACATAGCTGCTTAAGCTTCATCTTTCACTCAAACTCATTGTCAACATTACAATAACAGTAGATTACATTTATGCATCAGATCCTTATGCCAAAAAAAAAACAACAAACAAAACTATTAAAAATAAAATATTCCAGTCTTTTAATGTGAAACTTTCTGCCATTGATTTTCCTTTTCATACCTCCTGGGTATCGTGTAACAGCTCGTCATTCATGCATGACTGTTAGCACACAGTAAAACTTAACCCTTTGGGGGGAGGGGGGATCCCTCCCAGAGTTCCCAAAGGTTTTGGTAAGCTCAGACAGAATGCCTGAAGACTGAACGGAGCTGTGGCAAATCCATAAGCGCCAGCACAGATAATTTCATGGGACATATGAATAAATATGCACAGAAAGGAGAAAATTGGAAATGGGTTCATTAGAATTAAGCATTTCTTCAGTTATTGTCAAATTAAGTCTTTATTTATGCTTGAAGTTCCTTCAGTTAAGTTTGGCCACCTTGTGTGTTGCTGAAAAGACTTGAAGACTGGGGCAAAGTACAAGATCTGTGATCTCTGCTTTAACTTGACAGGAATTGCTGACCTGAGTTCAGACTTTTGTTGACTGTTATCCATAGCAGGTGGTGACAGCAGCATGTGTGGTCCCCATCACAGGTGTGTGCAATTAGCCTGACAGCAAATCCTGGATTGCTATGAAATGAGCCCCTCTTATTGTTTATGTGACCGCATGCCAGTGTCATGTGTGCATATGTGCACATAGTACACCAGCAAATTTAGCTTGCTCTTCCTTCTCCAGATTCCCTAACAAAGTACCAGTGTGCAACGTTGTTAAATGATAATACACCGCACAGCATGCAGATCCAAACTGGATGTTGTTGTAGGGTAAGAGAATCTGCATGTCATTTATTCAGCCCCCTGTAATGGGGAATGGACTTGGAAGAGAAGAGAGGGTAATGTATTGGAAAATATCCCTTTCAGCACCTCAGCATTACTTGTCATAGGTCAGGCTTAAAACGTGACTTGATACAGTTATTAACTCTAATCCAGGCATAAACACAAATCCTCAAGCACCAGCCCAATTAATAATTTGCATAATTAACATGCATTTTAAATAGGAGCTGGTTTTGTCGTTGCCAAAGCAGGGATGGGGGTAATTAGGGCTAACGGAGCAGTGCCTAGGGCCCTTACCCATGGACGTGCTGCAGTCATTTCCAGCAAAGGGATTGACAACTGCAAGACAAGCTCCCTCGGCTTAGAGCAAAACCCCCTTTGACAGAATTAATAGTTGACAAACTGCTCCTAAAGCCCTGGCATTGTTTCTGTCAGTAGTTTGGTTTGATGTCACTGTTAGACATTATAAATCAATAGTGTCAGGATTTCGTAATGTTTATAGCCAGCCATGGTTTATTATTTCATGTGACTGTCATGGACAAATAGTATTTATCATAGCTGTCTATAAATTACTGCAGACAGACGTTGGTTTACCCAAACTCGCTCTGCTCTTACAAACCCCATTCCAACATCCACTTACATATTTAGAGTAATTTATTTTCGCAGCCGTAGGCCCACATTAACCCTTTGCTTCCTCATACTCCTCTGAGACTTATTGTGGCTTGATTGCTGTGATTCTGCTGACACATTAACACATCAAAACGGCTGATCAAAGCTGTATGTTGCATTTTTAAAAAAAATCCTATCTGTGAATTTGCTTTGGAGAGATTTTAAATTCTGATAAACAAAACTGTCAGCAATCCTCTTTAATGTTTTTTTGATCATATGGTATAAACGGCTTACCTTTCTTTAGCAGATAAAGGGGATTGTGGGGGGTTAGTTTATTCTGTAAGAAGTCATTGTTAAATGCTCCAAAAAGTCTGTTTCTGGTTCATTGGTGGTGGTCAACTGGAAAAAGTGTCATCTACTTTATTAAGCAAACAGCTTTATACGCACCAAAATGCTCTTAATCATTACATCAGTGCCATGCTCATCAAAAACAATTAGAATCATCAGTTCTAGTGATTGATTGATAAGGTCTCACATCACTTTGTCAACACAAAGTATGAGCACAATGACTGCATTCAGTGATAGATGCTATCTACTAGCATTTCCATTACTTACATTAACATGTGGATCTGCCTTGTTTTTTCTGTCATAATGAATATATGGCTGCTAGACAACATTGATTATGGTTGTTGCTAGATTTTTATTTAACTAAACTTTACCCAATGTTAAAATTTTCTGAATTAATTTAGTATTAAATATTTTTAATGCTGCGGAAGATGTCAGTGAGCACTGGAAAGAGAGCGGTGAGAGTAAGCTGAGCTGAAGCAGGGGTATTGATCAGCTATGCCATCGACTGTAAGGTCCACTTTCAGCAGGGAGGTCATTAGTTAGTCCTGTGTGCTAATTCATTCCCGGGTTGAGGCGTATCCGTTAGAATGCTAATTCACTGCTATGATCTGACAGCTGGGGTAAAGAAAGGGGCAAGCAGGCTGCTGCAGAGAGAGGAGAGGTTCTGCAGCAGCCATGTGGTCTTGTCCTGTGTTTGGGTGAAGAAGAAGACTTCAGTTCATGGGATGTGGCAGAGTGTATGCAGGAAAAAGGGGTGTAGTGCTAACCCCTGCTGTCTTTGCCCCCTAGCAGCAATGATGTAAAAGAAAGATGACATTTGGTGTCCACATTTAACTTGCATTTGCAGTCCACTTGAGAGGTCCAGTATGCGTGACCTACCTTGATTAAGCCTGGGGCTGCTTTGGACTGTACCCTTTAGACTGAAACAAAAAGTGGAAGCTCACAGGAGAAAGCTGAGCCTGTATAATTGGGCCAAGTAGAGCTGCGGGAGGCAGCCAGTCTCCGCTTTGCCTTTTGTATATTCATGACCCCCCTGACTTGATTGATGGAAGGATAGCATTTGGTGACACTGTCATTTGCAAGTTGAAAAGGTAGTGTAGTGGCTGGAGCGGCGCTGAGGCTGTGCCTTAGAAGAGGCATGGAGGAAGCTCATTTCTATGCTGATGATATCCAGCCCCCTCTCATTTTCTTTGTCTCCGTTAGAAGGACATCTGCTGACAACACAGAGTTTAAAAAGAAGCAAGTTTAAAATGAGAAGGGGTAAAGGAACATGTCTGTTTTTTGTTTTGCATGTGAAAGCTATATCGCTCTAGCATTTTAATCACTGTTAAAGTTTCTAATTTAATCTCCTCATTATTGTACTGAAGCTGATCATTGTGGAGCTGATGTCTATAAAATATTATAAGTGAGAATACATATATATTATTTTTGATGGCAAAGCTTTGGAAAGATTTTACTATTATCTTCATTAAACTTCAAAAACAGGCTCCTTTAAAAATTAAAACTATATTTAAATGGTACAGATTTTTAACGGTGCTGCATGGTGAAGTGGTTAGCATGGGATCTCTCCATGTAATCGTGCTTCCTCCCACCATCCAAGAACATGTATATGAGGTTAATTGGTTACTTTAAATTATCCCTACAAATGAGTGTAAATGGTTGTTTGCCGCTCTTTCTTGGCCCTGTGATGGACTGGCGACCTGTCCAGGGTGTCCTGCCTTCTGCCTACTAATTGCTGGGATAGGCTCCAGCCCCCTTGTGACCCTGAATTGGATTAAGTGCTATAGATAATAAATTAATATACCTTTGCAATGATAGCTACACCTAAATTTTAGTTTAAAGACTTCTGAAATAAAGACCTTTGATCTACTGTTGTTAAAACTATTATAGCCTCAAAGCAATTTATGACTATTGATTTAACTTCTTGTAACAGGCTGCCTTTTGTAAGGGCTGAAATACATAAAAGATGTAATGACTTGTCATTGTAACAACTACTATTATCTATTTCATTGTGCATTTCATATGAAACAATAGCCCATTTCTTGTTTGACCTCACCTTGTCATGAAATCAGTATATATCGCTAAGGGCTGTAATATTCTAGATATCCCCTCAACATTGACCCGGTTAATTTAGAAAACTATATTACCACATATCTGTTTATTTTATATCTAGCAAACAGGTTAGAGTAACTTTGTACTAGATATTTTTTATTTTATTTGCAGATCCAAGAGAGACCCTGAACCACAGGTCTCTCTATGTACATAATCCAGGCTGAAAAATTGCTGTCATCTTGATAATTAAGTTGAGAACTTGGCCTTAAAATAAGTGTGACATTTGTGACATTAAAGGTAAATAATACCAGAAGATGCAAGATACCTCAAGATGTCTAAATTTGAAACAAGATGCACAGCTCTTTCTAAAAGAAAATAAATAAATAAAATAGTAAGAACTGATGACAGTAGTATCAGTTTCCTAGAGACACTTGTGCTATCCCCTTATTACTGCACCCAACACTTATCACAACCACAACTCATAGCTGCGAATCGCTGCTACTCCCATCATTGTATTTACACCAATTAGCACATAAAATCTAATTACTGAGATCAAGGCAACCGGGAGTCCTTAAATGCAAAGTGACATGAAGAGCCAAGTCAGCTGACAGAGGGGGAAGGTGACAATAAATAGGAAAGTATCAATTAGGCATCAATGACGCGATGATGCATGTGCGTGCTGGGAGGTGTCACACAGGGAGAGGTGGGTGTGTGAAATATGCAGGGGCAGCGGGGTCCACACAAAGTTGCACAGGCTGTGGGGTCTTGTAACTCACATGCTGACGCACAGCACGGTGACATGTTGACTGTAAAACACATTTCTATATTAACACCAAGGCACAATCAGGCACTTCTCTTGTGTCTCAGTGAAAAGTAGCATTTATCACAGCACTGCACTTCCTCTAAGGTAACAATTAACACCTGCTAATTGAAGGGGCATGTTGCACAGTGGAAAAGGTATAAAAGTAAGACAAAAATAAGAAGAAATTAATATGTTATATCAGAGTGCCATTAAAGAACCGTCATAACTGGAGGAGAGATTTGACAGCTTAAACTTGTGCGTAATTATATGGACTAGAAACCCAATCACAGCTGGAGAAAGTGGAAGCTTCATATAATGACTTGAAATGGATCATAGTCTGTGCTTGAACCTTAGGTTAATCCCAATAAATTGAACTTGATCAAAGACTTTGGCAGTAAAAAACTATGGGTCTGCACATTAATCTAACAAACGCATAAAACAGGACCAGCTCAGCTCTATAAATTAAACTCTGGCTACAGTAATGCTGATCAGGAGAAATTTTGCCAGCATTGGCTCAAGCTGCCGCTGTATGTCTGAGAGCTTGTTATCCCCTTAATCTGGAATGGTATTATCGCTCCCTTCTCCTTGTAGAAATTTGTTCTTCTTCTTTTTTTTTGTTTTTTCACAGAAAGCCCAATGATGGATTTGCAAAGTGAGCTCTTTACAAGAAAGCGTTGAACATTAAAGAGCTGCCAGAAGGTCCATTAACATAAATGTTTAAATCAAATACAAACTTGTGCAACCCAAATAAAGCTGTTTCTTGCATTAATCTGTCACATCTGCCTTTGGTCCAACAATTAGTCACCTCTCTTCCCATCCTGTTTGCACAGTGACCAATGTTTATGGATATAAAGACACAAAGAGGCAGAAATTTTAAATACCACCATGCTGAGACAGCAACCTCCACAGAACCCAGCAGAGAAAATAAATTTCACTCTTGTATATTACAATAAAGTTTACTGTAAGGTCTCACAGACCTGGTGTGACCTGTCAGACGTTTACTTCTTCTTTTTTTCCGCTCACCCTCTCTCTCTCTTATCAACACGCGGATCCACCGCTGATTTAAAGCCTTGTAAAAATGTCTCATTTTAAAAACTGTTTGCATGCAGGTCCCTGGAAGACATTTCATGCTCAGCAGATTTACATTATCGTCATTATTATGATTTTATGATGATGGATCTTTCAAAAGCATTTCCCTAAAATGCTTGGGAGTACACTGAGTACTGGCTAGTGTAAATATTTGCCTCTGATATGTCCAAGTTTCTTTCTCACAAAAAGCCAGAAGGACCCAGACACATCACCAGTTCCAAGAGATAACTCTTCTCAAGAGAGGTTAATGGCATGCTTCTTCTTAGCTCAAAACCATTCTCTTGGCTTGTAGTCCAATTTTTCCAATTTAGACTACTTGTATTAAAAGATTCTAACAGAAATAGCTCATTTCTTTACTAATAACATATAACATAATATAAGTGAACATGTGTAACATTTGCCTCCTCTTCATAATGAACCTCATTTAGTTTGCAGACACTTCTCTGTTTGCATCCTGTCTTGTAAGTTCTGAAAATGCATTTCGGTGCCTGGATAGTGTTGGGATGAATAAAGCATCTGAATTGATTCCTCCATCACCTGGATGGGCTCTTGATTTTGGGGAGAGTTATCGCTGTTTTCATAAGTGTGGCGTGGAGATTTGCTGGAGGGCTGAGTGATCGATTCAGCATCCTAGAGCATCCTAGTGTGTTTATACATGGCTTGTATGGCAGCTTTCATAAGACATTTACCCCATGATTTGCGATGAGCTTATGTGTGAATAATTAATGGCAATTAATCCTTAATTACAGTAATTAGGCAAGTCACAGGAAATTAGGCTGCAGCTGGAGAAGCCCGTGCTGAGGAAAGGGAGGAACGGGGCTGAGAGAACGTGCCATTTAGTGACAGTGGAGCCATGGTACAATGATCGTGTGGCAGGCCTGCATCAGTGTGTTCGCTTGCCAGCAGAGATAAGAGTATAGGAAGACGCAGATGCTACCGGCCCATAAGCCAGACTCTGTAAAGCAATCATGAGCACAAAGCACTGGTGCAGCCAATAAAACCTTCCTATTAAAGTCCTAGCAAGATGAACTTTGACCTCAACAGCACTTATATTTCTTAGTTTGCACAAAATTACACACTAAAAGGTGGTGAACCCCTTCAACAGGTTGTGACTGATGAGCCAACAGTAACTGGTTAACGCTACACTGTGAGCTCCTTTTTTCTTTATAAAACCAGATTTACCACTTATTGGGGCCCCGAGGCGGCAGATGTGAGCAGCCAATGTGGCGTTAACACAAAGTTTATGAATCTACTGTGGCTGAAAAGAGAGCCAGTCCACAAAATATATTTATTTGTACCTCCAATAAAACAATTAGCCTGCTTAGAATTATTAAAGGAAACCTCAGCAGGCAGAGTTGTTTGGTTGCTGATTTCATTGTTTGGTAATGGTGGGAAAGATTAGGTGGATGAGTTCTGGGCAAAGACAGAGCAGAAGAATGGGGACGGTGCTCACTGTGTCTCGCTTGGAACTCATTTGTGCTTTTCCATGCTTGCCTTGATGAATTTCCGCTTCTTTCTGCTCCTGTTGCTTTCAATTAAACTCTTATTCACAATCCTAATTGATATGCCAGTCTCAGTAGATGAACCATGGACTTTTTACAGTCCATTTTTCTATTCTTAGACCAACATTTCCCTGCAACTGAATGACTGTGGATTTCTAACTCTTTTGTTTTCTTCAGATTTTATTATAATGATGTATTGCTTTATTTGAAATAAGAATATAATGCACTTTTAATCCATCAAACACATTCTCTGAAGGGGTCTTTTAAAAGGCTATGTTTTGGTATAATTTTCAGGCCCTGTGTCGTCATGGGTTCCTACAATTGTCACCTCCTTTCATGCATTGCATACTTTTTCTTTCTTTTTCCACTAAAGCACTTTTAAGCTAACAGGGAGTAGTAAGTGAGTAGAGAAGGCATCCAACTGTGATATTACATTAACCCATAGTGCTTGGCCATGTCTGCCAGTGACTGAAGAATAAAGAGAACATGCTCTGTTCTACTCTTTAGACTTCAAAAGTGCTATTAGAAATAATGAGAATTCATAGTAAGATAAAAAATGCTTCCCCTGCTCCTGAATTTTGAGTAGTTGGCCACATTCTACCACCAAAAGCTGAATAAGGCTCATGATGCATACAAAGCCGTAGTGATAACATTAGATTATGCATCACAGACCCCTAATTTCTTTTTTATTCAGAAACAAGCTGGGTGTTCAAAACCAGATATTAGACTTTGTCACGACATGAGCTTTACATGTAATAAAATCTTTTAGTCTGAGCTGAATGGGGGTGTTATGTTGTTTGGTCGTTCAGTAAGCAGCTGTTTGTCTGCCATCCTTAGAGGCTCTCCGTTTCTCAGTTATATATAACATGAACAGGAAGCCTTGGAGTGGTTGGATAACAATACCTGAGCCTGCTTTTCACTGGTGTCGGGAGATGCTGCTCACTCTGACAAGGTCAGCATGTTCTACAGGCCCTGCACATACATTCCTCACTATAAGCAATATAAATGAGGCTGTGTTAGCTGTAAACTCGCAGCATGTTGCCTGTAAGTTAAAGGGTAACTGTGCAAGAGCAACATCTCCAAATCTCCTCTTGAGCAGTTTTGATGACAAACAGTAGCTTGTGGATTGAAAGATGGAGCCACCTGCTTGAGTTTTTCCAGATTTTTTTAGGCAGTAAAATATGGCAAACACGACTCATTTTTCCTACAAATAACTATGCATAAGTGAGTGATAGAATTCTGTCCACGATGCCACATTATAATGCATTCTCAAACATGTTGAGCATACTGCTTTAAGTGGGAGCAACATGGTTTGTGCCATTAGGGGCATTCGCATATCTTCACTGGTGTTTACTCACATTGGCAATTAATTATTAATACAGAAGCACTGAGAGGTTACAGTGATATGGTACTCAGGCTTTCCAAACACTGTCTATATATGAACAGTCAACATAGTGAGAGCTTCAAAGAAGGCTTCTGAAATGTTTCAGACTCTCATGGAGAAGGCTTATTACTGTTGAAATGTTTTTCTAGGAGCCCCAGATATTCTTTGTGAATGCTATTGCCTAGAAAATATGGTGTATTTTTGTTTGTCTATACCAGGCGAGAAGTAAACAAAGAGACAGTCAGCACTTGCGCCTTAGTTGGCATGCATATTGGAGTTCACAAGCGAGAACTTGTTTGGGGGAAAAAAAAGATAAAAATTACAAAGAACTGAGAAGAGTTGAACAAAGATGTGAGATTTCATTTACTAGTCAAAAAATACCATTTCTAATACAACTCATGCAGAATTTGCATTGACGGTCTATCAATTCCTTCCACTAATTTCTGCCATAATCCATATGACCAAGCAGAATAAGGCATATTTTAATCCTGAGTGGAAAGATAAGCATAAAGAAGAAACCTGCTTCTTCGGAGGTATCTTTGTTGCCTGCAGAGCCCCCTCCGTGACACTTCTGTAGCTCTACTAATGGAGGAGGACCTGTAAGGCTATCCCCTGGCCTTTGTCTGACCTCTTTGTTGAGCTGAATTCCTCAGATGTTTGCAGGATCAAGTCACTTAATCTGTGGCACAGACTATGGCCAGAAAAAAATGAAAAAAGAAGAATCATCAGGGGAAGCACAGTGGGAAGAGGGGGAGAGATAGTAGTAGACAAGCACCTCTCTCTGTCTAAAAGCAGAGCATTCAACATGCAGGGTAAAGAACTGCAAATGTCTGCCTGTTCTGTTATGCACCATTGTTTCATACGGAGCTGGAAATAGACAGAAACAGTGTAGCAGCAGAGCTCTGGCAGGCAACGCATTTTATTATAGCGAGACCATAGACTCAGACATTAGTGAATATGGCTCATTAAATGGCATGGAATGTTACCATTTTACATAATTCCTCCGGTATCGTTGTTGTAAATGAAATCCCGTTTCTGTCCCTGACTGCACTCCAGTCACTCCACAGCCATTACAGCTTTCCCAGTATGCCCCAGCAATCTTTGAAAGCAGCTATTTGTAATTTCAGGTCTATGTCACACACAAAAAGCATGCTTTACAAGCTTAATGGTTTGGCATAGTTGATGTTTAAGGGATACTGTGCAAATAGGAGGAAATCTGAAGAAATATTTGAGAATTAGGAAATGATGTATTCAAATGACTGGATAGAGAAGGGGTGGGCGAAAATATAAATAATGTATGTGGCAGGGCTCCTAAACATAAGCTAGAATTTGCTGCCGTACTTTTTGTTCTCAATCACCTTGATGAAACAATCCTGAAGAAATGGCTATGTGAATGAGACCACACTGACAAGCTGATTTTCCACTCTTGGCATGAGGCTGCTTTCTCCACTTAATGTTCCCCGATAAAGTGTAGCACAGAAGTAAACTAGAAGAGCCTCTGCTCCTGACACATGTGACAGTATTTGCATCAATTATGCAGTCTACGGCTGCAGCATGGGGGAACGGGGAAAGAGGGGAGGAGATAGAAGAGGAAAAGGTTTGTGACAAGATGCAGAGGCAAAAATGGGGATTTGGCTTTAAAAAGCATTCTTTAGAAAATAACATTCAGGATCATTTACATGAAAGCTGCTGCAGTGGTGAGCCCAACAAAGCAGCAACAAAGTCTGCCAAGCGTTTTGACACTAAAGACTTTGCCAAACAGAGTACAGTATAATGGAGAGTTCTTTGTCTCCTCTGCATTCACTGTATGCTGAATATCTAGCCTGAAAGCTACTGGAGGAAACAGTGAAATGTGGAAAGAGGCTAGGTTGTTTATTGCTCAGTTAAACAAAGGAGAAAGATGAGCAGGGTCAAGTCATTTACATAATGAATGATCTGGCTGGACTGGACATTTTGAAAGTAATATTTAGAATGAAATTCAAGTGTTTTAAGAAAAGTTTAATTTCACTGGATTATAATTAGGAATTTTATCCTTCGCTTCCTGACAGCAACGCTGCACTTGTGCAAACCCATGATGTTGCTGTTTCCAGCAGTAGTACAGGAAGATGCCTGTTTATTAGCGAGAGGAATAACTTTTAAAGTGTGTCCCAGTTTTAACAGACTCCAGCGCAGCATTTTTATTTCACTGAGTCCAACCCTATTTCACATCCTGGTTAAGTACACATACAAATCTGCTGTGCCATGGTTTCTAAACTCTCATCCGCATGTGGATCCTCAGTAGCACACAAGCACACACAGACACACACACTGAGTCGCATCACCAGGCCTGTCACTGCCTTTTATCCATCGTCAACCTTCAGCTGTATGGTTTATCCGTAGTGACACTATAGCAAAGTGCTTGACTGCTTTTTGCCAACAGACTGCAACACTTTAACTGTACTTAGTCATGCATCATTATGGCAGACTCAAAGCGGTGTGTCTGGGAACGCCTGCAGATGATGGAGGCTGAACCATTTGGAAAGGAAGCCTCTGTGACAATGATGCTTATTGCATGAGTGAGTGTGTATGGACACAGGACTGTATCTGTGTATAGTGCTAAATTGGACATTTTGGATCTAAAAATAGTGTAAGCTGCTAATTCAACAGGCCCGACTGAACACTTTATGTGATATTTGAAATGTACGTGCAAGTCTTTTGTTGAAAGGAGCCTTTTATATGCATATTGATCAGTCATTGTTTACTCCAATCGATGCTGACTTTGTGAAATGCAGCCTCCTCTCTGTTCCTTATAGAGATTTAACCTTCTCTGCGCAAGCATTTATGCCTTTGTTCTCCTCTTCAAACCTTTTTTCTGCTGAAAATGTGATAGCATTTACTGTCACTTGTCACTTTCTCTTTATTTCAAGAGATGACAAAGCTTTTACATTTACCATTCTGCTCCACACATGGGTATTTTCAACAGATCTCTTCTGCTATTGAAAGATAAGATGTTAACTTCATTCAGGAGAAATCACATTCGAGGTGCATACAAAGCTGGCTTCTATTTTTTTTTTTACTTTGAGGAAATGAAGAAACCATTAGCAAAATATTCTCTCACGTTGAAATAGTAGCTTATCTTCATTCAGCATGACCATGCAGAGCCATATTCCTTTTGACATCATCATATAAAAGCAATTTCTCTTTCATATCATTTCCGCTGCGCTGCATTACCACATCTTATACACTTGCAATTCGTTATTACAGAGTAGGTGGCCTGCAGGAAGTGTATACATTCAGTTCTTATGGCATAAAATATGCATATAGGTGCCTCATTTCATCTCCAATCTGTGTTATTCCTTTAAAAATTTACAACTGCCAGCAGTTCCTCTTTAATATTTAATTTGACAACTTTTTAATCTTTCTTTGTGTGATGATGAAGTAATCATCAGCTGTCACAAAAATGATTGAATTATACAATATGACTGAAAAAGACTCGTAGGTTGTAGGCTTCATTATTTGTTTTGCTTCATTTGTGGCATAAGCTTAAGGGAAAGAATATCCTATTTAAACACCAATTTGTCTTCTATCTTTATTCATCTTTTCTCCCTGGCCCCCACACAAAGCTATGACATTTATACATCATTCATACTTTGTTTACTATGCTTTTAGTCTGAGGCAAATCAAAATACTGAGTATTTTTTATTTTGTATCCATGCTGCTTGCTGTCTGTAACCCATGCAACAATATGTACACTGCAATGATAATTACTTCCCTTTTCTTCTCAACTTTAAAATTCATGTGTTATCCATCAATGCAGGTAAATAATTACCAACTCTGTCTCATGAAAAAGCCACCAACAGATGCTCCAACACCCACAAGGTGAACATGGGTGCACTTCTGGTATGGTCAGACCCAAACGGAATCATTTGGAAAACAAAACAGATAATGGAGCAACTTAAATGAATGCTGCAGCAGATGAGTGATCAGCCCCTTCTAACTCTGTAGAACCACCTCAGCTGGCCTCTCTGGCAATCTGGTCATGCTGGGCTCCCACTGTGGAACAGCATGGCACTGGGATTTGTGATAGCCAGTACCCCCATAGCCCTAGGCTGCTTCTACCTTTGGTATGCTACTCAAGGTTAAAGGGATCCCATTTGGGTGTTTAACAATCTTGTACTCTGAATGGCTTTTTTAACTGTCTAGATTGAAAAGGGGCGCTGAAGAACTACCCAAAACTGTTCATCTTATCAGAACTGATCTGGCTTCACTATTCCAGAGGTAGTATTTCTTAAAACCCCCACACCACAGTGATACACTAATAAACTAGCAAGGATAAGTGATCTAAACCATTTTACTATGAGGTTCTGCTGCTTGCTATACGCGTGCAGCTTTTGCTGACATTCATTTTGAAACCACTCGGAGCACTTGCGACTCACAGTAACAATGCTGAGGGAAAAATGCCTGCTGAGCTCAACAGTGAATATACCTCTGACCCAGACCGAGGAAAGGGAGATTTATGAAATCCACATGTTTAATACATTTCATTTTGTCCAAGGGATTTGTATTGCTTACCACAGTATTTTAGGGTTGAAACATTCTGTATAGTCACAGCTTGTATTGTCTGAGGAGAATAAACCCTGTCCAGTTCTGGCTGCTGAAGATTTGTTTCGCACCACCTTCTTTTCCTTTACACACATCAGCCGTGCAGTGTCTGAGGTATTGCATTTTGTTGTGCTGAGGTGTTAGGTATACACACCCTTAATCTTTAATGCATAATCCCTTGAAAATCCGCTACATAAATGAAAAAGATAACCCTCATATCTGTGCGGTGACAGAAAATAAGATAGCTAGGTAATTTAATAAAGGATTGACGTCGCATGGCCCCAGTGTGATATGGTGTGTGACCTCTGCGTATTTATTGTGTCGCTGGGAGCAGGTGAGCACTGCTTGTGGAGCAGTTCTCTATTCTGAAAGCCCATCCTGGGAGTGGAACATCTGTGGTGACAAACAGAATACACCATATGGATTAAAGCACACGGAGGGTAGTCACTGAAATATTTGCTTTCCCAAAGTGTTGACAGAGTATAAAAAAGGAAGAACTGTGCTTTCCTCCTGTAATCAGGTAGCCTCTATCGCAGTGAAGTGTTTACCTTCCTAATGGTGTTTCCAGTTTGTGTGAGTCTGTCATTGTCTCCATACTTGAATTGGCTTTCCTACACAGTAGGTGTCAACTTGCGGAGGCTAAATATGTAATATTTCCATTTGCTATATCAGTGACTAATCAACAAAAAAGGCAGTGATTAGTTGGGTGAGAAAGAAACATATTTTGAGAGCATGATTGCTGTGGTCACCCACTGCTGGAGGAAGTGTTTAGCAGCTGACCACATAAAGTCATAAATACTCTTTTAGAGAGCGCTTGTTTTACATCTAAAATGCACTTGAGTGTAATGTTGACAGATATAGCTTGTGACGAGTGATAGTCAGAATGTATGAGCACCCATAATGCTGCTGTCAACCACTGGTGCCAGACTGAAAATAAGCAGTTCACCTCTGTTTTCATTCAGGAGAGTGCAGCAGACAGCACGGGCTTCTCCGCTGTATTTATTGACTTGTTTTACTAGCCTGAAACAGGGTGCTTTTATACGGGCCTGCTCAGTCTTAAGACTCTCCAGACATTTACATTATTCCTGACTGAGTTACACACACATATAAAGGAGCACGTCCGCAGGCAAGGTTAGATATATGCTCCTTTTCCACTTCTCTTTGTACGGACTTGTGCACCGTTTTATTACTCCACAGTTTTAGATATTGTTACACCACACTTTTCTCCAATTATGCACATAATCTGTTCTTCAGCATTTGTATTTAGGATAATTAATTTGCTGTCTTTGCTTTGCTTTGTAGCAGCCTTTGCTATGTAATAAATGTGTATAAAAATGCTTTTCTTACTATTTACTTTTAAATTTCTTATAAAAAAAAGATAAAAACTCTTTATGTTTATTCTGGAGCTGATTTAGTATTTTAAAAGGCACAGATTTCACAAAGCTCCTAAAATCATCTTCCAGTGCTTAATCTGCACGACTGCAGTGGAAGATAATGAATGCCAACGCCAGAGTCACAGCCGACACCATGATCCACCCCACCCAGCCTAAAACCTCCAGCAGTATTTACATGATATTTCATTTTAGAATAAACCTCTTTTCTCTCCCACTGTGAAGATATTGAACTCTTCCACACAGATGTCATCTTAACCAAAGCTTATTAAAAAGATGGACATCAAAGTTGTGGGCGCCCATTTATCTTATGGCACTCTAATTGGCCACCACAGGCTGGAGAACAACTAACTCCAAAACAGGAGGCGACGAGTGGTTGAGCTAAAGAAGAGGATGTTTAAAGACCTCTCAGTGGATTCATTGCCAATAAATCCTTTCAAATGAAAGTGGGGCTTTTCTATGAGGGTATGGAATTTCACAAATACATTAGGAAACCTGAACGGTGAATTAACCAAACACTTTAAGTACTCGGGGTTTGGTTTCTTTGTTCTGGTGTGTTTTGTGGCTACATTGTCCTGTGCCTGACCTGGAGCCTCACTGTTTGCTTGACATATTTAGAGTTTTTAACATCATTGCTGACGACATGAGGCAATACAATCTGAAAAGGTCATGCAGCACGGTAGCCATGAGTGAACTGAGATTACATTTTACCACTCCGTATACTATGTATTGTTTTGAATTTACCACTCACCACAGTGAGCAGAACAGATTCTTCAGCCAGAGTCAGTGCCACTCCATCAAACACCACACACAGGCTTGAGGTGAATAATGTATTATGCTTTCCACACAAGTGGGCAATAAAAACACAAAAACAAAGTCATTAATTGCCCACATACAGTAACCAAATGCCATCAAGAGCCCGTGCTCTCATTAACCTGGCACCTAATTATCTGCCTCCAGTCTGAGTTCTGACAAGCCCCACCGTCTGAACCCTCAGCTCGGTTGCGTCGTGTTGTGTTGTGTCAGCACATAGCAACCACAGCCAAGGCACTATTATGTACATAGAAGACAAAAGCTTCTTGCTGCAAAGGTTCTCTCTGCACGCATGACCACAATGTTCCTCCTGTTAATGCCTTCCCTTCCAATTAAATCTGCAACTGTTAATTATTGTAATTATGAGAGTGAGCTCTTAGCTCTACACCCCCTCCCACTCCGCCAAACCCCTCCTTCCATGGTGTGTGGAGACGCTACGGGAGCTGTTGTGTTGCTTCAGTGGTGCCTTGTCTCTGCTCCAGTGAAGCCCTAGCAGGGAATTGGATGCAGAGGGGGACTTGGTACACATGACAGGGGTGATGTGAGGGAGATTGCATGGTTCATCTTGGATAACTGGGAGAGCTAGTCACAGCCAATAGCCACGCCTTCAGTCTTACTCATTAAATGATGTGTAAAGTACATGCTGGGAAAAATTAGCATCAGATAACTGCTCTAGCTATGTTGTTTGTAGTGTATCGCACAACAAGAAATTTGAAGTATCATCCATAGGTGTACAATAAAACTATTCAGCTGGTCAAATGAAATGAGGGCGATGATATTCTCTCGGTAATCGTTCACTCATTTGCTAACAAAAAGCCTCAGTTTTTGCACCTTTCTTATAGTGACACTGTGTTCTCACTGTATTGTTTAAGAGACACTTGCAATAGATCTGAAGTGATGTGTTGAGTCTAAAGAAAGCTGAAAAAGAGTGGATGGCAGGCCGGCTGCCTGTTAAGTCTCTTCGTGTCTTAACATCCTCTCTGGCCTGCTTCTGTCACAAGCTGTTGTTTGGCCTGGACCTGATTTGCCCAGCTACTTCTTGTGCTGCACTCGGCAGCTCTAGCCCTAACCTGCAACATGGAAATAGCATTCAAGAACATCCAGCCCAAGATACCATAGGTAGATGTGTTTTTGACATATTTATCAATGCTCTTTCCATGAAATACTCTGAAAGACAGAGCATCAAGCACAGTGTTATTCCATTGTCATAACCTCAGTTGCCTCGTAGCAGAATCCTTTCGTGCTAGCACAGCGAGCAAAGGATTCTGGCTTTACAATTTGGAGTTGAATTCTCTTCTGAGAAAGACACTGAAGGAAAGAACAGCTCCCTCTGCTTCAGGCTATGCAGCCTTTTCGTGGATACACTGCAAAATCTAAATGATGGACTGTCAACTCTCTTGCAGAAATGGCACTGCAAAGAATAATCTCTCTGGCAGTGGATCATGGTTGGCTGTGTGCTACCAATGCTGTTTCTTTGCTTATGTGAGCATGCTGCTTTCACACAGACACGCATGGAGACATGAATGCATGCACATGTGCGTACACACACACACACTGAGAAACACAAAATGCAATGCACATACACTGAATACTTTGAGCCTGAATTCTTTCTTTGGAAGTATGCAGGGAAATATATGGGTTTAATACATTAAAAAGCATTGTTTTTCATCACTAGCCTTTGAAATAAGGCATGCTTGGCTTGGTGTCTGGATGAAGTTTTGCTCTTCTGTTTGCCTGGTTATCGGTGTGTACGAGACCTGCTGTGTGACCTGGTTTCATGCAATCTCCAGCTTCTAATTAGGAGGCTGCAGAAAGGCTGGAATGAGAGGAGGAGTGATTAGTTGCCTTTGGGTATTTCATAAGTGGCTTTCAGTGCCACATTTGCATTATTTGCTTGGGGTCTGAATAACAAATTAGCCTACCTTCACAGCAAATTGAGGCTAGCAGCTATAGACCATCAATACATGAAATATAAAATGAAACTGAAGAAAAGAAATAAGCAAAACATGCTAATTCAATAGAATGGGGATGGAATGAAAGATTGCAACATGAGATGCAATAACAGTCCCAAACTGATCTAAAAACCAAGTCCCTGTCTAGGGCATAGATTCAGACACTCTGACTTACATACTGAGCATGTTTTGCTTTATGCCTTTCAAAGATGTGGGATGTATGCCTGTAAAAGTGTGTTTGTGGTTTTTGGCTCTTTCTGTGACTATCAGACCGTGTGAGCCCTATGATGGAGCCCCATGCTGTATGTGTCCTGTAGGGTCAGTCAGTGTGATGATCTGTAGCGGAGGTCCTGTCCACTCATTTGGCCGGTCTCCCCAACCGCTGCATGCGGTCGACACGGCCGGGCCTGCTCAGCCATCACTACACCACTTGGCTATTTTCCCACACCGAGTCTTAGAGGGCAGGAAACAATGTGGGCACTCACATGTCCACGTATAGCCACACAAATACACACATCACACACACATGATCACAGCGAGTGACAGTGGCTCTTGTTTACCCAGCCCTCCCACCCTCCCTCCGTCTCCTTTCATCCTCTCCTTCTAGTCTGTCATGTTGTGTGTCACTTCCCACAAATGTCAGTGCCACCGTGGGACAGTGATTAATTTTGGTGGGCCTGGCAAAATGTCTTCAAGATGTTTGTTTGGGTTGTCTTTTCCCACCGCCTTGCCCACCCCCGCTCCCTGCATCCCTGCATATCTTGGAGTCTCGGCTTTAGACTGGCCCCCCCACTACACACACACACAGACACACATCCTTCACACCCCTCACCCCTCCTGCTGTCACAGCTTCCTCTTTAGAGGGGGAAGGAGTGCCTCATCATCTTCATTGAGGAACAAAGGCTACCTAAACTGACAGAAATCTTCTTTTCTGACCAGAGCCTTTTTTTGTCACTCCTCACCACCACCTCCATGCGCTGTCTGTTTAGTGTGTACCGCTGTTGTATGATGGGAGAAGTCTTGACCCAACACTGGGGGGCTGTAACACTTCACTGTCAGTGCAGCTGATTAGCTTATCACTCACTGCACTGGGAGGAAATACATCATCACTCTAGACAGGGATTCCCCCAGTTTTCAACCTGTTCTGTGCTTTCTTTTATACAGCATTTAATCACTGGAAGACTCTTTGTTGCTTCTAGCATTTCAGCCTCCCTCTTTAATCAGTAACTGGTGTTTTGCAGTTAAAATATTCAGTTTTTAATACATTGAAACAGTTAGATTAAGTCTGCATAAGTGCTTTCCTCTATCTACATTGGATACACTATTCAAAACTCCAGGATGCATGGATCATGCTGTTTCATTAGTGAAGGGGAGCGGATTGAACCATCTCCCCAACTTATTCCTTTCAGCTCACTCAACAAAGAAAGTGAAACACAAAGTGGCAAATGTGCTTTTCCTTCCCCACAGTGTGGTATCAGGTATGGTAATTACTCTGCCATTAACATTGGGAATAGTTAATGTGTATTAATGTGTTAATGGCATGTTAATTACTGTACATGCTAGAGAGTGCCTCCAGGCATTTTCTCAGATTCTTTGTGCCATGTGGATGTAGGCCAACCTTTTAAAAAAAAGCCTTTAAGAGTGTGGATGAAAGAGGATCCTTATGTTTCATTTGTCAGAACAAAAGATTTTCAATGGTAATTTGATCTAGCTCCCAGCTTCTGCAGCTGAAGGTTACTGATCCAGGCGCCACGACAAAGGAGATGATATGAAGTCAAAGGAGACATGGAACGCGGCTGCAGTGACACTGAACTCTTTGTGAAATAGATACTCTAAGCCCTCTGTAGTCTCCAGTGTTTTGCTTTGGCGGGGGGTTTTAATAACATGGTGGATTAGAAGCCTTGGATCCTGAGTGCCAAGCTCGAGTTAAAGCTCACCTTGGATGAGCCTCAGTTACAGGCTAGATGCCATGGTCTTCTTCCTCTTCCCAGACACTTCCCTCCTCGCTCTGTCTGGGCACAGCTTTAAGAGAGATGACCTTTGCAAATATTGACAGAAAATAAATTCTGTTTCGATTAGTTAGCTTTTGGAGACCTTAGCGGATCAATACAATTAGATGAACAGACTGTCAATACGTGGTTGGAGCTGTTCATTGGAGGCAGTTGGTCGGAGAGAAGCTGCAAGAGGTTAGGGTTATTTGTAATGGACAAACAGTTTTAAAAACCAAACTAATACAGAGTCAAAACATCCCATAGTTATAGCATCTTTGAAAAAAGTTAAACACCAAAACAAAATTGACAAGAACCATCAAGTTATTTTAAAAAAAATCTTTCACTTTATTTGTAAGAATGCCTTGTTTACCTGATCTTCTTGTGGTACTGATAGTACTTTCAGTAAAACTGAATGAGATGAAGAAGCCCAAAGCCACCCCTTCCCTCTTCAGCAGGCCACATTAACCCAGCAGGGCTCTGCCTTTATGGCTCTCCTGCTCACACTTCAGTGATGAGAGTAAACAAGCATTGGGCCAAAGGTCAGCTAAGCCCACAGAATAAAAGAGGGCACAAGGGGAAAAGAGGTGGGAGGAAAGGAGAGAGGCCCGAGGCAGTGCTCAGATCACTGTCAGGGCTTCAAGCAGGGAATGATGTACGAGACAATGGCCATGAACCGGAAATGATTATAAAAAGGGAAAGGGGGGAGTTATTGTATAAGAAGAATGGTCTACATTGTCTGTAACTGTCAAATTGGCTCCTTTCTCAGATCAGATAGCTGTGGTGAAAGCTGTAAAAAGTGAAAAGACGAACCGCCCCTGACTGATAGGCATGGATTAATCACAGTGTCCCCTTTTGTCTCAGCTATAAAAGAGAAATGAGGAACAATCATACAGTATATGCAAGTGATTTTTCCAGCTACCCCACCTGTATTGTTGAATGACAAATGATGCCAATTAAGGACATGTGACATTATTATTAATACAATTTCTGATTTCCTTTTTCAACTTTACAGCATTAAATGCGTTCTGGTAATTAAGTGGGCCAGCATCGTCATCAAACCTATGTGAAATAACCAGAACACGTATAGATTTTTCATTCTTAAATTCCCATTGCTCGCAGGCTTTACCAAGGTGACACGTCTCACACACTCTCCCTCTACACTAAGATTAATCCCACTTTGACTGTGGAGGTGGATTAGAGCTAAAGTCGGGTGCCCAAACTTGTTTTAATACCCATATCATCAGACAAAAACAGGATAAAGATTTGAGCAGAAAAGCAGCATTGCAATGCTAAAACGTGACTGTGGGATTGCAAGTTACCATACAGATTTGTCAACCACACAGCAAATTAAAGATACTATCTCGCTTGAGGTAATATTGTAGAAGTTGTGTGATGATGCTGAGCTTAAGCAGTGACTCCCAAATCCTTAGTTCCCCTGATAAAGGTACGTCGAAAAAAAAAACAGCAATACAGAGATGTGGCTTCTTTTTTTAATGTAATTGTTAACTTTTTAAATGTATGTGCTTGAGACAGAAACATCATTCCTTCAAACGTGTAATGAATGGCCAGCTCAAGCTGTTATGGCACAAATGCACCCTGTTGGACTCATGCAGGGCCGTCTGCTTCTCAGAGCAGCAAAGTAATCATTTTTATTCTGCTGATTTCCCAAATAGAAATGGACACACATGATAAAAATGTCACGGCCACTCCACATGTCGGTGAACTAACAGGATTACGTGTCACTTTCTAATGTCTCACTCTGTTTTCCATTGCTGTGAATGGCCACAGTATTGCGCACGGGAACTTTGGGGTAATATATGGTAAGAGACAAGTAGCTCTTTATGGTCTGTGATTATTTAGTTTGAATGAAACCAGTGATTTATGCCCATTTAGCTGAAAAGCCCTGTAAATTCCCTCAGCTGCATTTCCCCTGGATACAGAGTGAGTGGAGTGAAAGTGACAACTGGGTTTGGTGTGGAAATGTACGCTGCGTCCCAGAGTTATATTTAATATACCTGACATGAAAAACGTGCCTACCTACTTACCACCACCCGCAGCACAAAGGAAAGTGTGGCCTGCTGAGCCCATGTTGAATCAGAGAGTGGGAGTAAGTAGCAAATTAGGCAAATATGAACTGTTGTGGCAGATAAACCACCCGCTATTAGAGATATGTAGCCAGGCATCTGGTCAATCAACATTTGAATCATGTGCCACTTTGTTTTCTACTGCCCAAACTGGAATAAAAACAGTGAAGTCCATCCAGAATGATAGCTTTGAGTGGAGTTGTTCAAATGCACAATGATGTGGATGAGGGTTAGTGGAGCAGCGGCATATTGTCCACATGGATGGCTTGGCTCTGCAAGCTTGATGGAGCCTTGTCCAGCATCTCAATGTCTCCAACACAAATAGCCACATTCATCCACTCCTCTCACACCATTACACCTAAAAGACTCTAAGCCAGGCGATCCATAAATAGAGGCAAATTTGTTTTTCACCGGCCTTGCAGTCGAACAAAACACCAACAGAGATGAAAACAACAGAGATGTGGCCACAATATGTCGCCTGTTTTCTTAACCCTAGACAGTGTTTATAAGAGAGATATAAAAAGGGTTGTTGTCTATCTGGTATTTACCCCTATTGGTGTTGTGCAGGGTCAGTCGGTCAAAGCACATTAAAAGAGCTTCTCTGATTGCATGCCTACTGGCTGATACAATAGAGCCACCAGTCTTCCTATTTAGAATCCAGAGGCTGACCATATCTTAATGAAGCTGTAATGAGCTGTTGAAAATCCCTGAATTGCAGGAGGGATTATTGAATTGAAACAAGTCTGGTAATCATAATGTTTGAGTAGCCACTCAGTATTTACTGCCCATTGAGCCACATTTTATTCACTTACTAGACTGGATTGCTCATGCTTGTTTTGGCTGTAATTTTGACCTGCAGTGTTTTTATGTTTGTTTACTCTCTGGAAAGCCCGGCATTGTGGTTGCATTGCCAGTGCATCCAGGTGTGCACGCATGCTATCTCCAGTGTGATTACGATATGCCGACAGGCTGGCAAGACAGAAAACCAGAAGAAATAAGCAAGGATCTGAAAGCAGAAACAGAATTCATGAATAAGCACTTTGCATAAAAGTGATTTTGCAGTCATTTTGCCATGTGTAGATGTATTTATCCTACCAGTACACTTTCATGATATTCTAAAAATACTGCTAAATCAGGAAGATACAATAATACAGGATTAAAACATTAATAACAAAATATGGCAAAATGTTGTAACTGAGCTTCCAGCATTCTTTGTGAAAGACAGAGACACTTACTGGAGGTATAGTTTTCTGTTTAGCATCCTTTCACAGAGTAGAAGTGCCACTTCACCATTGAGCATTTGTCAGTTTATGGATGTTGCTGTCATGTCAGCCTTCCCATACACACAGTGTGCAGTGCAGTGTGTAAATAAAAGAGAACAGGCATAGACATGGGTGACAGGAATACAGCACATACACAGGAGGCACTCAGTTTGTACCTGCAAGGGGAAAATCACAGTGTGGTTCACCATGTAGACATAGAGCATCCAATTGAACTTAGCTGTTCAGTCTAGGCAAATTGGCTTATTTGTTTCAATATTTTTTTCCAGCTTCAGTATGTTTCTGACATTATCTGAAACGATGGCACTATTCATTTGCTGCTGCAGGTCTCAGCATCCGCGGTGCCCAGGAGGAGGACCCACCAGACCCCCAGCTTATGCGTTTAGACAACATGTTGTTGGCAGAGGGAGTGGCGGGACCGGAGAAAGGTGGTGGATCTGCCGCTGCTGCAGCTGCCGCCGCAGCCTCAGGGGGTGCGGCCGACAACTCCATCGAACATTCCGACTACAGAGCCAAACTCACCCAGATCAGACAGATCTACCACACAGAGCTAGAGAAATACGAACAGGTAAAATTTTATATTTGCAAATGTGCAAGACAAATACTTCAGGATCTATCTATCTATCTATCTATCTATCTATCTATCTATCTATCTATCTATCTATCTATCTATCTATCTATCCATAAAATCCCATTTTCCTGTTAATTTTTCCAAAAAAAGATGTCATAAGCGAGTAACAGTTGGAGGAGCGACATTAAGGAGAGAGAATCCACCAGGGAAAAAGAATAAAAAGATTTTTTTCATTGTTTTGAATTTGTTTGTAGAGATCCAAAGGTGTGTCTTAGTCATTTGTGTTAAGTGAAACTGTGATCAGCTTCTTCATCTAGCACTTTGAGTGTGCCATTAAACACAGGGGCATTATGGGTGCAATAGAAGGTGTAACAGTGATGCCTCTGCAAGCCAGAGAGCCAAATTAGACTAATTTACTTTGTGCTCTCACAGAGGAGGTGTGGGGGCACACACCACTGCCTGGAGTAAATGCATCTTTCTTAAGGGTGTTTCCAGGTTTTAATTATCTAAATGTAAATACTTAACGAATTTTACTCAGAGTAATGAGCTAAAGTGTGCACTACGTAAATGAGTTATTCTAATTAATCATGCATGAACTACTGGTTTACCAAAAAAATGTTTAAATTCATTCTGCATCATGACCAAGTGAAATTGCAAATCTGCATTTATTCAAAGATGACTTAATCTAATAAGTCATTAAAGTCACATGCAACCAAAGTAGTTTGTAGAAGCTTTGTATGAGGATAACTCATAACATGAAAAGATGAAAATAATTGAAAAAAGTCATATAAGACAGCTCATTCAGGGTGTTTATGTCGCTCTGTTTCTTTGCAGGCATGTAACGAGTTCACCACCCATGTGATGAACCTGCTGAGGGAACAATCTCGCACACGACCCATCTCACCCAAAGAGATCGAACGCATGGTGGGAATAATCCACCGTAAATTCAGCTCCATCCAGATGCAACTGAAGCAAAGCACCTGTGAGGCTGTTATGATCTTGCGCTCCAGATTCCTTGATGCCAGGTCAGTGGATTTTGCGTGTGTGATTAGTGTATCAATGTGTGTGTGCATATTATGAATTCAGAAACTTCTGTTATTATATGACCCGTACGATAAAACCAGTAGGCGGACTTGTTTTTAGACTACAGGTTTGAAGTAACTGTCTGTTTACAGTACAGCACACAATTTAAACACTGCAGAGATGCACAATTTTAATTATGTCCACGTTCCATACATTATCCATTTTCAAGACAATCATGCCCTCACACCTGAGAGCAGTTAACGCCAAATGAAATGGGGACGGAGTCATGTGTAATGGATGGAGGGAAGGTCATCAGCAGGTGTTGTAGATTACTCTAATCACTAACAGTACAAAGCTGTGTGGAGCTATGCTGAGAGCGGCACAAGCTCTGGCCAAAGCAGCCGAGTGGAAGTGCATTTGCTGTTTGCTGCCTGTGAGAAGCACAGTAAACAAGGCAAAATAAGCAAATGCTCAACAACATGATAAGTAGTGCCCTTGGGAGGGTAGGGGACCCAGATCTAGTTAGACTTTCCTTGTTTCTGCTGGAGATCCCTGGGGCTGTGGCACTTCAGGAACAATGCTCAACTGTGCATGCCATGATTTCTATAATGTACCGAGATGCACTCCGACTGGGCTTAGGCTCCATGATGAAGCCCACCCATCCGCTGCACTAAACTCAACACATTACACGCTTGGACTGAAGATTGGAGACCAACAGACCAAATTAAACATTGTATGTGTTTTGAGCCTGCGTGTGGTTTGTTTGTCTGTATAGTTGTCAGTTTATTGGTCAGAGTTTTTTCATTTAGAATGGGACATGATATTCTATTCCTGAAGGCTGTTAGAGCCCATTCCTCATTATTTTCACCATTTTATGTGTGAGATTGATTGTGCAATTTGTGCAATCCAAATGGATGAGTTAATGCTGGTCTCACTAATAGGCTTGCTCGGCCTTTCTCTTGTTTTGCTCCTCATTCAGGCGGAAAAGGAGAAACTTCAGCAAGCAGGCAACAGAAATTTTGAATGAATATTTCTACTCGCACCTCAGCAACCCCTATCCGAGTGAAGAAGCTAAAGAGGAGCTGGCCAAGAAATGCAGCATCACTGTTTCCCAGGTGGGTAGCGCTCATCTAACAGTAGCTGGTGGGTAATCAAGGTGGTGAAGGCTTAAGCCTAGAGGGATCGTTACAGTAGGTCACACCACCAAGACACAATGTCCTTTGCTAACCTTGACATTGTGACTGCCTAATGATGCTTCAGTCAGGACTGGTCCCAGTCAGTCAGAGCAGGGCCACAGGGAAGCGAGGCCTATATCATCTTAGCCTCAATCAAAGCACTATGCTGTCCTTCCATAGTCGCCCTTATGCTGGGTCCCCTGACATTTTTCCCTCTCATTCCCATCCACCATGTGTGCTCTCTCTGCTGCCTGGTCAGTCACTCAGGTCATAAGCTGGGGAGAAAAAAATGGCATCATCCATTACTTTAAGAAAAGCATTTAAAGACTGGTGCTTCAAAACACTGGATGATACTGGGTATATATCTGTATGTTTGCTCTTCATGTGGCCTTGCAGGAGTCCGCTAAATTCAGTTATATTTTACACTTAAAGAAGCGACTTTCCCACTTTATATATATATCATAGCCTCCTCGTTGGGTACACCTGAAGGCAATATCTCTCACACCTAACCCCCACATCCAAAGTATTATTATCCTGTGCTCTTTTTTTCCTGTTATGATTGTGACTACTATCTAGAGTTTTATCCTCTATTGTTCTACGGTTGTCCTCACGAGACACAATATCATAGCAACATGAATCTATACAATAATCTGCAGTGTTTTGTCTGTGTGGGGAGGGGGTGATGAGGGGTATATTGAGTGTAGTCGTGAAGAGTCAGATACTGTAAAAGCCCATTCTTTTTTGCCTTCAGGGGGTGGGAAGCACCATCACAGTATCACAGGTATGTCATAACTTCTCCTGATCCACTGTTTTCATTTTCTCTGTACTTCCTTTGTTTATGTATGTAATAGGCTTACAGTTTTCCACTGCACAGAACCCCCTCTCCCTCACACTTTTACTCAAACAATGCTAATGTTACAATAAAGCCTCAATTTGCTTTTAAAAAAGAGTGGATGAAAATATTCAGCATTTACATCCCACCTGTAAGTCACACAAGACCACAGCCTCTTTTTGATTGACTCATATTTTTACTCTACACCCATGTTGTGACCATATTCTGTGTGTACTAATGTGTGACATGTATTTTTAGTTTGCAGCATTGTTTACCACATTATTTTATTATTTTTGTTTGTTGTCAAGCGTTGACTAATTGTGTGGTTTTTTGAATCTCCAGTCAGCGCTCTGAGTTTATTTACCTCCCACCCACCTTGCAATGACTGTGCTTTTCATCACTTAAAGCAATGACCACTGGCCTTCACACACTGATCTGCAGCCTGTGTTTTCTAAGTGTCTCCCAAACCAGGCCAATGTACCCGACCCCATGAGAAGACCTCTCAGTCTATTCTGAAATTAGAGGGCTTTAAAAAATTCACTTGAACTCATCTCAGGCCCCATTAGTGGCTTTCTCTGCAATAAGTGGAGGCTATTGCTGTTCTTATTGACTTATTCTGGCTCATTTTAAGAGAGTAACAAAGTCAGAGGCTTGATATGAAGCCAGGTGCAGTGTAAGTATGTCATCCCTCACTGTGGCTCAACCTTTCAGAGTCACAAACAGCCCACTGTGGTCACTCTGAGGTGCAGCTAAGTCATTTTTCAAACACCCCAAACTCTTTTAGCGCTGCTTTGCTGATTACGCACGAACATCATTAAGTAAACGCCATCCATTGTGAATGGTATGCCAATAACGCTCAGCAGCTTTGCTCAATGCATCATCAGTGATGAAATACCCTGCATCATCTTAGCAGGGATCATTTAAAATGCATGCGACACACTGACATCTTCTCTGAAAACAAACCCTAGATCCCTGCAGTTAAGATGCAGTGCTTATTTTATTTGATCTTTTAACTTACTTTATTAATGTTTAATGTTGCAGCAATGACTTTGGTTTTACAAAGTTGTGAATGTATGCTTTATTATCTCAGTTTCATCTGCCCAGTTTGATTACTGAGTCCTGCCTCTTAACAACAGATGACTGAAGTGCAATGAGTGCTCGACACTGTTAATATTTTCTAAGTGGGTTTATAAATGCAGGACCTCATTTTATTTCTTCTGTCACTTTGCATGTGGATTGCAATAAAGGCATGGCATTAGATGGTTGTTGTTTGTGTCTGATGCTTCAGAGGAGGTATTTAAACCTGGCTCCAATGATCAACTTAAGTGTCAAAATGTATTATTGTGTTTTTTTTCTGAGTGACAATTTTCAATATATTCAATATTAATTATTAATGAAGTGTCATGACAGCTTTGTGTTTGGATTAAAATGAATTATTTATCTCAGGTATGATCATGCATTGCCATACATTAAACAGAGAGCTGTATTGACCTAAAATACAGTGAAAAGTTTAAATTATTAACTACAGCTTTGCAGCCTCCCTAGTGGGCATTAATGAAAGCTGTGGTATCATGCCCTTGCAAAGGGTCTGCATGGTCATTATACAATCAGGGCCTTTGAGGCAGCTGATGTCAGGCAATTCAGTCTCACAACCTGGCTCTCTCCAAACATTGAAGTCAATTGAATGCATGGCCTGCCACAAGATAGAAGGGAATTAGCTCTGTAGATTCGATTGTGCTCCACACCTTCAGTGTCATGTGTTCAATATTTAGCTGAACTTGAGAATCCCGGAAGCCGGAGTTCAGTGAGGAGGAGAGAAAAGAGGGTGTATGTGGAAATGAGGTGTGGTAAAGCTTTTTAATCCAGTCAAAACAAACGTGACCGTGAAGGACAAGAGCAAAGTAAAAAATGCGTTAAAAAAAGAAAAACTGTGTAATGTGTGTGCATGCCTCCATGAAATAATGACATTTCACTCCTTGATTTGCAGAAAATAATGATATGGGGTAAATAGGTGTTCATACTGCTTCTATAAAGTCACACTTAATGATCTACATATGTCTTCATATTCATAAATTTAAATCTGTTTAATACACTGTTTGCATAAATGTTTAGTTAAATTAAACAGACCGATGAGCATTAGAAAAAATTTTCTATGATTTTCAGAGGTTTGTGGGCACTTTGTGGGCTGTCTAAATGAGCGAGCTTATTGCACCATGTTTGGCCCTACAATCCACCATAAGCAGGTTAAGTAAAAAGGATGATGGCTAGGGCTTTCATTGCTTCCAATTAAACCTTGCTTGTTAGTTTAACCTCTAGGTAAACCCATCAAACAATTGATGTCAAGGAAACCCTGCCAACAGTGGGCCTCGCCTGAATGGTCATTAATTTTAATTGCCTAGATATTAAAGATTTAGAGCACAGAGACGTGCGGGATAGAAATGATCTGATGTCCTGCAAATCCAGTCAGTTTTTACACCACAGCATTGGCGGGCTGCTGGGGATATTAAAATTTAAGCACATGGGTGGAAATTAAATAAAGCGTCATTAGGGGCAGCTGCTCTTTGGCTGGTCCAGCCGTGGGCTGCAGGGTCTGAGAGGGGGGCTGCAGCACAGCGACAAGACACTCTAATTTATAGGACCATTAAAAACAAGCATCATCTCATTATTATTCCAGTGTTATTGCAGAGCCAGCATTCACACATAAGGTTCACTCCTCACACAACTTTTCACTTTGATGGCAGACATCGTGATTTAAACAAAATGAGCATTTCTTCATCGTGCTCTACTCACTTCATTACATTTCATGTGGTCTCATCAGTTCTTTTTACTGTTAGAGGTATTTTTTTCTTAAATCCTAGTAAAGTATATCTGAACTTTTATGACACGTCAGCTAACACCATCTGCCCCAATAAAGTGTTAAAATAGCTGCAGGTCTTTAGCCCTTCACACTTGTTTCTGAATAGTGTAAAGAAAGGTTACGATGCAAATCACCAGTCATGCATGCATATATGCACACACTGTCAATGAGGTTTAATGTTTACTTATATTTCAAATATATGCACCATTAATTATGATTAATTAATTTTATTATTACATTTTCTCCATGCTTGAATAAATGCAGTCAGGTATGAACACACAGTTCTACATATTTTTTCGTATTTACCATGTTTTTACAAAATGACATTACACAAGAGAAACATCGTATTCATACTTTCACTCATGACACTTAACCATTCAAGAAATTGTATTTGCATGAGGTGTCAATCACCACTGATCCGGAATCAGAGGGGATAAACTATGAATGCTCGTATTTTTCACTGAGGGAAATGTTAAAATTTGTAACCCTAACAACCAGTCCGGATATGGGAAATTTAATACACTGACTTTAACGTCTGTGAAATACAGTAGGAGCCCCTTGTGTTTTAGTTCTGTCAGGAGACAGATCTGAGAGCATGTCATGCTCCCATCCATGAGAAGACACAAGTGGCTTCTGATTATGGCTTAATTAGCTTGTGTACCCGGCGGACATTACTGCAGGGGCTGGGAATTGGGTACTTGATGGACCCAAACATGACATCTTGAAACAATCACACTGCTCAGTGCACGGTGCTGTGGCTGCTTGACGTCTGACTCCTCTGCTCCTCCTCCTTCTGCTCTCCCACACAGGTTTCCAACTGGTTTGGCAACAAAAGGATCCGGTACAAGAAAAACATCGGCAAGTTTCAGGAAGAAGCCAACCTGTATGCTGCCAAGACTGCTGTAAATGCAGCACATGCTGCAGCCGCTGCAGTGCAGAACAGCCAGGCCAACTCCCCTACCACTCCTAACTCCGGTAGGCACCACTACATGGACAAAAAAAAAAAAAAGAATAGAGATCTGCCCTCTATCTCAGTCCTTAACCTGCTGCCTGCCTGCCTCACTCTCTCATGCACCATTCTCACTGGCAAGAGTGACAGGCTCTGCTCCCAGCTTGGGGATCACAGTGTCTCCTGTCTATAAGACAGTTGATGCCAAGCAAACTCATGCATAAAGAGAGCGTTCCTGACTCGTGAACCGAGAACACATGTATTTTATTTGGATAATAAAAAAAGGAGAGAATTGTACATCATGCCATGGGATTTGTTTTTCCTTGACTTTCCGTCAACTTCCTGTCATTTGTAATGTAATGGTTTTTAGTCCCACTCCGATAGTAATTAGTTTAAAAACAAAATATCCTTAAACATACTTGCTGGGAGCCTTTTTACTTAGAGTAGCATCAAATCAGCATCATATGTAATTAAAATTGAAAAAAAAAAAAAACAAAAGAAAAAGATAAGAGCCTGAAAGGGCATGTTTAGTCCACTTTAATAAGAAATGTATTGCTGAGATTGGACTAGGCTGACCTGCGTCGGGATGTGGTAAGCTTATGAAGTGGTCCCTTTTTCTTGCACCCAGGATTCCAGATGAAAGATGAAGAGTTTCAGCTGGATTCTGCAGAGAGCAAAAACACTCTTTTAAGCAACATGTTTACTGGTACTGGTTTTTTCATAAGCTTCTTATTGTCCTTGTCATTTACCATGTTATACCTCCCTAAAAACTTTAGATTGGAAGTAGGTGATGTGGGAAAATTGGGAGCTTAAGCGACCACCCACATGTAGAACCGATCCCCTTGTGTCATGTGATTCCCATCTCATTTGTGTTCACCACATTCGTCAAAAGATCTGCTTATCATCCTCTTCCGTTTGGTTCCTCGCTTCCCTTCCTTCAGCCTTGTAGTTGCTTGCTCTGTGGGAGTCTTTCCTCTGTGTGCTTGTCTGCTTGAGTTGGGTCTGTTTTCGCAGACGTGTGTGTCTGTGTTTCTTATGTGTGGGTGCGTGTGTCTGCTTTTCCTTTATAGCCCTCTCATGTATTCAGCTACTTACATCTTCCCTTTCCAGGTTCTTCAGGTTCTTTTAGCCTCCCAAACTCTGGGGACATGTTCTTGAGCATGCAGAGTCTGAATGGGGATTCTTACCAAGGGGCACAAGTCGGAGCCAATGTACAGTCACAGGTAGGATCAACAATCAGGGACAGTTCCTGACAACCAGTGTAGAGAGCTGTCCTCGTCTTGCCTGTGTACTGAGCCATCCACAGTGCAGTCTGAAGCACAATAAACCAAAAATAGAAAATAAGAAAAACACGCTGCTCATGCGAGGGCAGTTCAAATTACCAACTGAGGCCTCCAATAGCATCCAACTGACTGAAGTGTTTACTGACTTTTTCGCTTTGGATGGAATATTTTGGCAGCCAAAATATAATCCCACCCCACTGCTATCATGCCACGAAGCAACTTTCTGGTTCCAAACATTTTGTGAATGCATTTGGCTTTGACTTGAGCTCTTGGGTTGGTATTGGGTTTTTGGTACTACGTTTTCTTTCCCTTTTTGTTCTATACTCTGTATTGCTATCTTCCTGTCTCATCTTGCTATTGTTTGTTGTCAATGTCTTCCATCTTGTGAGTTTAATGCTGCTACACAACCGACACACTCCACACACTACCAACAATCTATGCCTGATTATGACAAAAGGTAGAAATTTATATCTCATTTAATATAGTCTTGCAGTAAGTACTTTCAGTTGTGCTTACATTTTCTGTTTATCAGTTTATAGCTATTATGAATAATGCAATAGATCTGAGCATGCTTGTGACAATTTTCTTTTTTTAGGGAAACAATTAATAGTCTTAGTACTGGTTAGTAAATTCACTATTTCAGATTCTCTTTTTGATTTTACACTAGTTGGCATCTTTTGGTTCACTAAGCATGTCTGAAATTAGTTGGACAGCTGCAGGACAACCATTTGACCAGTTTTCTACCTTGTCTGTCCATTCAGGTGGATACCCTGCGCCATGTTATCAGTCAGACGGCAGGATACAATGATGCTCTGGGGGGAAACACCATGTATAGTCCACGTGGCTTAAATGTAAGTAGACATCTACTAGTTACACATGTTGTCTTTTAATAGCATTAAGATATGCTGCATTGCACATTTTAGATCTATCAGATAAAACTAGTTAAAGTAAGATTGTTTACTCTCCAAAAACAAGTGATGTGTAATACATGCATTGTCATTTCATTACCTGTTATTGATTTAACGTGAGAAATAAAATTACCATTTTTACTTTGTTTCACTCAAACCATAAACACGATTTAAAAGGAACCATATCTGTTACAGCTTAGCTGTTTTGAAATGCTTCACAGAATTTTCCAGACTTATCTCCATGATAAAATATGAACATGTGATCGCCCGCAGCCTCTCCCAGACATGAATTCCATCTTCCCTGATGAGGTTTGATATGGCGCCTCTTTGTAAAGCAGCACATAATCTGAAGCTATCAGAGTAAAGATTAATTTCGTTGATGAGGGAAGATGAAGAGTGAGAGAGAGAATGAGAGAGAAATAGTATTCGACAGCTCTCTCTCTGCACAATATCAGAACCCTTCCCTCGATATTGTTACTGTGTGCCTGTTGGGTAAAATGCACACATATTCACAGTCTAATATGATATAAAGCTTAAGCATCAAAGTGTTGAATTACACAGAGATCTCACTGAAACCTACAAAATGACTTCTGTGGAAAAAAAATCTGTGTGTTTTATGTAAACAAATGGTGGCAGTTGTTTCCTGCACTGTGCTTTCGGTGTCATTTTGGCTTTTCTGTAGCCTCACTGCTGTAAGCTCTTTAGACATGTCAGCTCCTAGCAGGATCAAGTGTTTTTCACTTTCTCACAAGGTTTCTCACTTGTAGACCTGTGCCTACTGGCTCAAAAGACCTTAGTATCAGCTTTACTTTAGTAGGACTGATGCATAAACTGACAGAATAACTGCATTACACATAGAGAAAGAATAAACAATAGAGAAATAAACATTTAAAATAGGGCTAGAAACAGCTTTGGAAAAGCTCTATTTTTATTTTTAGTAACAACCCAGCCCCTTGTAGATATATTCGCAAAGGCTAACCTTTAGCTTTGTTGGTGGTGACGTAGAGGAATGCAGTAAAGGCTAGGTCACGCCTGGAGCAAAGCATCGTCAGGCTGGCTAAGACTGGCTCTCCTGGAGAGGCCCTGCCTTGTCACTTTCACTCAGCTCTCCCCACCTCACTTGGCCAAACCCTCCCTCCTCTTGACTGACAGGAGAATATGTAGCGACAAGCTGTCGGTCGCTGCTGAAATCTGCTTAGACACGGATTTCAGGGAATGCTGCCATTGGTTCGGACACAAAACAAATTTGTTGCTAAAAATCCCTTTGCAGATGCTACTGTAAAGCAAAGACTGGAATACTCACGGCATCATTGTATCCACCGCAACATAATACTAATTGACACATTAGTGCTACCAGAATCTCTTCTTCTTTTTTTTTCTTCTATTTTTGTAATGTCTATAGAGTTTACCGGCTCATATTGCGTAGTGGTTGTAAATTTGACCTTTCCTTTTTCTTTCTTAGGCTAATGGAGGATGGCAAGATGCAACAACTCCGTCTTCTGTAATATCTCCGACAGAGGGACCTGGAAGTGTGCACTCTGATACCTCAAATTGATTTGGTATAAATGCATCTTCACCTCATGCTGGGCATGGACTTTTCAACTTGCTAACCAACAGCAGAGGATCTAAAAAAAAAAAAGAAAATCCTTTTTCCCAATCGATTGGCTTTCCTATACCTTTGAATTACCAACAACCGTGCCACACACATGCAAATGACATCCTCCATTATGAACACAAAGTGTTTCCTGTCGGCTCATTGTTTTCTTTCTGTCCTTGTAAATCAAGTGTAATGACCATAATTTTATTTGTTTGTTGTAGGGATCAGTACATAGACATGTACAAATACAAACAACCCTCAGATGGTACTCGGTAAACTTTCAGGATAATTATCTCCACTCTGCTCAAAATACTGAATGACATTTTATGACAGTTCAAATGTCCATTTGCTTAATTCTTGATTTGATTGCTACTCTCCATTTTGATAATTGGGTTTTCTTTCAGCTCTTACAATTAACACAGCTGTTTCTTTGACTCTAATGTGCTCGCAGTCTTGTCCGGCAACTCGACAATGCTGCTGCTGACAGCTCAATGGCAGCTTTGTAGTTACTTTCAAGATTTATTTTTGCCTTACAGCTGTATACATTAGTAAAAGGAAATGACTATTCAAACTCTGAAACATAAAGACGCGTAATTGATTGCTTGACTTTAACATGACACTACTCCATATTTTATAATTTGATGTTTTGTTGTACATATGTAAACATTTTTCTTTTTTTGTACTGCTTATGGAATCAAAAAATCCCCTGACACACGGTAGATCATTCCATCATCAGTCGAGAAATGGCCCTATTATACAGGAAAAGTTGTACATAATATAGCTTAAGAGTAATTATACACCCCACAAATCAATAAACAGCTTTATTACCTCATTCATAGAAAGCAATCATTTTCAACATTTCTGTAGCTTAGAGTGCTCACTTACTACCTCTAAACAGTGTCACCACCATAGTTTTGTTTTTTGGTCATTATTTGATGATTTTATGTAGTTATTTTAATTACATCTTGGAACACTGCAAACTCTTCATTCTCTATGTAATCTAATGTATATTTTAATCTTTTAATAAAATGATGTTGCTGCACTGCAACTTAAAATGACAAAAATAGTTAAAAAAGAACAAAAACATGGAAATGATTACAATATTAAAACCACGGAAAATAGATTGGGACAAGAGTTGGAGATGATGTTGATGTGTGGCTTTTATGAAGGGGTTGGATTGCAAAGAATATTGTTGATAAATAAACACCAAACAGTAAAACTGTTGTAAATAATGAAGAAAAAGAAGAACATTTTGAATGTTGCTCATCTTGTTACTAAATCATTAAAAAAAGAAAAAAAAGACTATAAAAACTGTAATGCATAGAGGTTTCAGTATTCAGAACTGTAAATTTCCAGCTCTGTTCAACAGGGTTCAAGACTTCTTTTTCTCTTTTTTCTATTGTATGTGATTCTGAAACTGAAAAGTCATGACAAATGATTTGTGGCAGTGATTCTAATGTATTAAAGATGTTTAGTGTTACTTTCTAACCAGACTACACCCTGGACAGAAAAGTCTTCCTTGTGGTAGTTGTGTAATTTCAAACATGAATAAACCTTTTGCTTTCATGACAGAGTGTGTGGTTACGTCTTCTCTTTAGTTTTTGAGTAAGTAGCATTTACGTGACACTTGTCTCTATCAACAAACAGCCTGGAATAGTCACATATTAATTTAATAATGGTGTGTCTCTTTATTAATTCAGTCATTTCAATCCAACTTTTGTGTTTAGTATTGTTTTGAAATGTCAGAATAATTAAAATCAAGTATAATTCCAGGCTAAAACTTCAAATATTCAGTGTATAAAATATGCATTCATATGGTTGATAGGTGAGAATAGTGTTTGCTGCTTTAACTGGGAGCTGACATGGTTAGTGCAATTAACTGAAATGTCAGGCACGTCTAATTCAGCCTATTTTGTCTGTCTGTTGTGGAAAGGCTGGCTTAATGGATCATTGGTTACCAATTCCACATGGAAATTGACATCCATTTATTCTCATTTTCTCAGCAGAGTTCTTTATTCTCTTCAGCTTGTGTTCTGTGTTTCTATCTCTTAGTCAAAGACCCTCTAGGACTATCAACAGCGCAAACGCCTCTGAAACGCAGTATTTGTGCTCTGCTGCAAATGGAGAATATCACCATTCATGATGAACAGTAAGTTTAGTGCTCTCGTGTATGCTCACACTAACATGCACATGTGGTTGTATCTCTACCTATGACAGCAAAAGGATAAAAAAAGAGACGTAACAGCAGAAGTTTAATTCAAGCGCAATGCACAGACGGTTTCCCGGGAGAGCATATTTGTTCATTCAACCGGTGCAGAAATTCAATGAACACCTTTCTCTGAAAACCATGTCTTTATCCAGATTTTACACATCTATAACACAGAGCTTCAAATGCACAAAGATCACTTGAAAAAATAATATCACAGCATCCTAAAAACAACTATGATGCATTTAGAAGTAACTTATGATATTGCATAACAATGTTTTTGTTAATGATATAAAGGAGTATCTTTGAGAGTGAATCTATATATATTCACTGTTGTTCAACTAAATATTTAGTGCATCCGTATGAGCTGGTTTGCTTTAATATAAATCTTTTATCTTAAAATAGTGATCACATATCAACACCTTCATCTCCTCTTAGGAATTACTATACTGTATACTACTATACTTTAAGAACTGCACTCAGCAACATTAGTCTGAAAACCTTTTAAATAAAGAAGTTACATTTTCTCATATCATGCCTATTAGGGGGTTTTTTAAGGTCCATTAGAGACGACGTTTTCTAAGTAAAATTTGCCATGAAAAGCATGCATCATTAAATATGGAAATTCAAAATTATATTAGCAATAAGCACCAAGCTAGTGCCAATTAAATTAGAGAAAGATATCATTTATATTATTAAGGTAGAGTTCATATTAAATTAAATATAAAATGTAATTTTGTCATGGTATGATTTATTGCTTATAGTGCATTGTTCATAGACCCATGTTATACCATATTTCACTGGAGTGATTGTTTATATTAACATGTAAAATGCTGTAATTGCATCCCACTTCTGCTAAATTAAATTGGTGTGAGGTTCAAACAGAAATCCATAAACAGGCATACATCTGTTTTTCATGCCTGTCTCATATATGAACATATAAACAACTGCCTCAAAACATAAACACTGTTTGCAAGCTTTATGATGCTCCCTTTACATTTAGTGGAGTTATGAATATATCAAGTGGAACCTAAGCAATGTAGATTCAGAGTTAAATAAATAGGACTCGGTGGTATTAAAGACCATGTGCATTATTTTGCTTCCTCATCTTTGATCAAGGGAGGCACAAGATAAAAATAATAAAATAAAATGTGATTCTGTGGACTTTAAAGAACAGAACTGTTCTAAAAGACAATGCATTTACAGTTTTTATACTCTTATTAACAGTGTGGCATATTTAAACTGAGTTCATAAGTATTAGATATGATCCTGGAACTAATATTAATGTGTTTTGGAAACAACCTGATTTTGTACATACTGAAATCTGCCATCTAACCACTTTTTCTGTTTAATATTTTAAGGTTTATTAAGTCCTTTACAGCATCATACTATTTTTGAGATTAGTTAAGCAGAAAAGTTTAACTTGATACCCAGAGCATTTGTTAGTTATAAAATATTAAATTATTGTATGTTTTACCATATTGTCACATCTGTCTACAGAACATTATACGGATTATAATGTAAGCCAATAATGTCTCCTATATTTTTTATAAGTGAGTTTATCATATTTACCATATCATCATTTTAATGTGTGATGATTTCATTCTTTTTTATTTCACCCTACATCATTTATTTTTCCAGTGATTTAGCTTCCCTGCAGTACACGGGACAGAGCTTCTAAAGTTTATTTTCATCTACATGTGTGTTGGTCTGTGATTATTGATAGGCATGTTTGTATGTTGTGTGTATTGAACCGGGGGTATTTGGTGGGTCTTGTCTTTTTTGTTTGGTCATTATGTTTATAAAGCACATTGAAGAAGGGACAATGTGTAATACTCAAGAATTCTGTGATATATTCAGTGACTTTATATGGCAGAAGATGCTCTCTTACTTTCACACATCTTAATGCTCATCGACTAGCAGCAGTTAGCTTTGCTTACCCGGACTCTCCAAACTGAGACTCTTTTATCTCACCACTGTAGCTAAGACACAAAATATCTTCAAGTACTTCACATAACCCTTCTTAACACACAAGCAATAATTGAAATGTTCCTTTAAAGAGGAGCTTATGTCTTCTCTGAAAGTTATTTCATAACCATTTAAATTCATAAGCATTTATTCTTAATATGGGTACATTAAAACAACAAAACAGTGGCTCAGACCAGTTTTCCAGAATTTGACTGGTTAACTTGCCAAATGCTATCCTTGGATAATGGTTTTTGCTCCATTAGAGCTTGCTTTCGAAGATGCTGATGAAGAAAGAGACACGAGCATGTACAGTGGTGTGATTTACTGAGCAGAGCTATAATGGACCATAGACTCCCTGCACTGATCTCTTCAGTTGCAGTGACTACTATTAAGAGATTAGTTCTGAGTGCCCTTTGAGCTTAAAACAGTGGAGTTAATTAACATTTGATCCCAAATCTCCTTACATCTTTGGAAGTTCATTTTCAATTTCATTTCAAGCCGTTCACACATTTTTCTGAAAGATAGCTTTATGTTTGAATGTAGTCTCACCTCTGAACTGATGCCAGCTTCTCACAGCGAGCTGAGTAAAAAACGGGCATGCAAAAGCTTGACAGCATACAGACGTTTGTCTTACTTCTCAGAAGACACATGTCAGCAAGCAAGTACTGCCAAATATACTGACACCATGATACAAAGGACAGAAAGGAACAGAAAACTGGAGACCCATCTTTCTTTTTCCGTGTTACACAGCTCATTGAAAATTCAATAATCATGTTATATAACTTAATTAAAACAGTGACTGTTTTCATGCTAAGGCTATTAATGTCTTGATTTGATTTTTATAAAAAATGTCATAAGTAAGCCAAATCTGTCACCACTGTCTGAACTGCATGAGTTACAAAGCAGGTGAAAGTCACTGTGGTAAATGACAGATATGGAATAAAGCATCTTTTTTTTCCTCATTAAAGTTCAATCTTGGCATCCTCTGATTTTTGTTATCTTTTTAAGACATGATATTTTAATGTGAATGTCATTTCTATAAATACACAGAGGATGAAATACAGTGTCTGTGCTTTAGTCATTCGCCAGTTACAACTAGCCCACATATTTCTATCTTTATTCTATGAACAACTTTTACACTCACCACATGAACACACATTTGTGAAGATTTGAATTTACAAGGAAATTAAGTTTAGCACTTGCATTTTAAGACATTTACATACTTCATAGAGAAATATTTTATAACCTGTAATGAATCAGGGCATGTAATCATCCAATCTGATAATAAATAGTGATAAAACATGTTTAAACTCTACAATTGGTCTATCTAAAAGCTGGAAATATTACACTATTAACTATTAATTTATTACTAATCATGTATATGTTTGCTAAGGGTTAACAGGAATTGCAATGAAAGTATTCAGTCTATTCAGTATAAGTCAGTTTTGATAGTTTGGGGATAGCTTTCCTAAATAATGATACCGAAAAGATCATTTATGAATTTGGAAAATAGATTTTTTTTCTTGTTTATCCCTTCCATGTCTTTTATTAGATAGGTCATAAGAAATATTTTAATAGGCAAATGAATCTTTGATAACAGCGATAAGCCCTTCAAGAAACAACTTTTGGTAACACATACATGTCCTGTGTTCAAATACCATGATTGCTTTTGATGTCTCATGACTGTCTTGTTTTGGATCTATACCCTGACATCCAAGAATAAGGAATAATATATTCATGATTTTCAAAGAGATAAAGCACACACACTCATCAGTGGGTCATTGAATATATGTCTATACCAGAGAACAGACTAAATTTATTTCCAGGCTTTAAAAAGGTGGAAAGTGACAAGTATACCTGAAGTGACAACATCTTTGTGACCAAATGTCTCTGATGTTTTACTTTTTCTATTTCCAAAACATTAAAGGATGGCAACATGCTGAGAAAGATTCAATAGCAACAACTGTACAAAGATATGTGGAGTGCAGAGAGACTGGTATCCTGGAGGAACTTTATCGTACAGAATTGTTGTTATGGATGCTGAAAAATACAATGTTATTCAGCAATAGGTTTACCTTTTTTTATGACTGGAGCAATCATCGAAGCATAGATACCCGTACACTTTGAGGTTGTATAATCTACATGTCCCAATCAGAGTTAAGGAATAAAAATGTCTCTCTAAAGACACCTCTAAACACTCCTAGGTGTTTTCTTGGCCAAGTTGCAGTTAATATAAGCAGATCAATAAATACAACATTTGAGGCTAAGGAATCAGGGCTGTCTCATGCTGTTTGTGAGCATCTAATTTCTCACTCAGTGAATACAAATAATAACATGGAGGTAAAAAAAACAGGTTGTGTGTGTGTCTGGGTTTGTGTCTTCAAACCCAGATGTTCATACTTTTTCTCCACTTCAGCTGTTTTATTAGAGCTATCTGTTCAATCTGCATTGGCAAAAATATGGGAGCAACAACCGTCTGCTTCATGCTTTTTCCGTGGTAACCACGCCCACATCAAATGCTTGACAAATCAACAGTTCTTGGAGCCGCACATGAAAAATGTTCTGCCAGCCAGATGTTTCGAGAACTGTCTTCAACCAGAAGAACAAAACAACATCATTTTCTTCTGGAGAACTCTCAAGAACAAGGAAAAAGTTCTTACTTCTCTCAGAGTAACAGTCTGGAATCTGGGCAGGACCAAAAGCGCCCTGATCACTGCAAGCAAATAACAATTCAACACCAATGACTGTATGAGCTTTTTTGGTTTTCTGATTTTACTTTGGTGTTGAAACCTAAAATAGTTTTCACAAGAATTTAGTTTATGAATAGCAGCAAGCTATTCAGCATATTGTGCCACGATGGGTTCTATGTCACTTCCTGTCTTTGTTTCATTGGATGGTCCATTTGCTTTTACACTGCAAGCAAACAGCACCAGGGTTCATTGCAAATAATGACGAGCAGAGTTTGTTGCTTTGTTTGTTCAAACCAGGGTGTGATTTAAATTTACACACTAAACAAACTACTACCTTTGGACCATGTGGACCATGTACTGGCTTAACTGAACTAAATATGCCCTAAAAACAATGGGCCAGATTTACTAAAGGTTTGCGTGTACTAAAATGCGTGCAAACTCATTGCTCACGCTAAAAAAAGTACAAACTG
>JBAMHV010000012.1:18954875-18974821 GCA_037177535.1 Pseudomugil gertrudae
TAGTAAATCGCGTACTAACCACGGTCCCGCCCCACATGCTAAATTCTAGATTCCACACGCTAATTAGTACACGCAAATTTAGATTTTAGTAGATTTGGCCCAATGTGTCCTAACTTTCCACATTCCAGATGCCTAAGGCCTGTAAGAATAGAAAACTCAACATGTTTGTTTTGTCAAAATAGCAAGAAAATCAGGATGTTGGCATGAAACAACAACAAAACATTAATTAATTAGCTGAATGAATAAAACACAGCTTCAGCAGTTTTAGTGTGTAGTAGCTATTTCTGTCCAAATTTTTTTCCAAAGCATGTGGATGCCAGCGCCATCATCCAATCAACGATCTCCCTGGTGCCAATCTATTCAGGTGAATTACTGTAGTTGTGTTTTTTATTTTACTGTCATTTTTAATTTGTCACTGTGTTTCATAAACATTTTTTTATTTCTTACGACTTAATTTGTTGTTTTTTTTTATTATCACGTTTTGCATTGGTCATTATTTTCCATTTGTGAGTTGTTTTTTTATTGTTATTTGTAGTTTACATATAAGTGCATGACACAGTTTATAAGTGTTGCCAAAACTGAAATAAAAAAAATCCCAAGTTTACAAAGAAAATGTATAATTATAGGTTTCAAAGGGGTGCGCTGGTTTGCTGGTACTTGCTTCTTAGAATAACCGCCCTCATCTGGATTATTTCTTGAACACAGCATTTTTACACCTGTTTAAATGACTAAACAAACATTGCAAATTAAAGCCTAAGGTGATTATTTCTTAACTTTTTGTTGTATAAATCATCATAATTGAGAGGACACAACATTATGATGAAATTCATATGTGCATAATTCTAAAATTGATTCAGAATACAAATCTACATCCAGCTGCTCTGATTCCTGTAGTTCCTTGAAACAGCAACTAATTTTGCAGCATTTCCCCCCGTTTTCTATTGCAGCATGGCTATAGGCTACAATGTGTAATGGGAAGTCATTAACTTTCGGTCTGATGCAGTTTGTTCTCAGTCCCTTGCTGCTACATTTATATTTCATATCTTATGTTTCACACTGTATTAACAGCTGTGGCTTGTTTTGCCATCTGCAGATGCTTGCTGTAGTTTACTTGGCTTTGTAATAATAACATGTTTTCTTCTTGCAACTCTCTCAATAGACAACATGCTGCAAATTCTTGACAGGTGCTGAGGCATTTGCTCTGGAGACATGGTGAAGAGGATTATTACTGCATTATTTAGTTCTCCTGAAATAAACAAACACATCCCCTTCCTGGCATCATGTGCGTCTTGCAAGTCAGCATTGTGTTCAGCTTTGCTCCAACTTGGAGCAGCCAATTATGATTTACGTTGACTAGCGAGATCCTCAGTGCCCCTTTTCACCTCCAACAAGACCCACTTAGTGTTGAATATTTTCCCTTACTCTCTCATTTGCTCAGTATCTCCTCCTTTTATGACCTTTTTACATTCACCTTGCCTTGTTTCACCTACTTGCTATCACCATAGTGGCTTAGGTTCCGCTCCACAGTCTAGTTTCAGTATAATAACTTGACACTTCACATTGCATTAGTCTTAGTCCTGACAACAAGGTTATGTGACCTATTGTGTCAGAGAGCATACAGCATACTTGCCTGGAGTAGCTATTTATCAAGACAGCTTTGGGCCACCTATGATTCAGAGCAGAACAAATACAGATGTGAGGCGGTTATATTGAGGACATATTTGTCTAGCAACCAGAACTTTAGTTGGCAGACATTATACAGATTTCCCTCACAGAGACATGATTCTTAATTCCTTACAAGACACAATGAACTGCTCACTGCTTTGCAACTTGAACGAAGAAATACACAATTTGTTTTGTTTTACTGTGCAATTTATTACAATAAGTTAAAATGCACACATCTATTTTAGTTATGAGCACCCCCCCTATATATATATATATATATATATATGTATATATATATAGGCAAGGCAAGGGAAGTTCATTTTGTATAGCACCTTTCATGTACAGGACAATTTAAAAGTGCTTTACATTGAAAGCGTTATACATTTACAATTTAGCCATACATTGTGGATAATGTTTGGGGAAGACCCTGAGCTGCAGAAAAGCGACCCTGAACCCTGAGGAAGTCATTAGGAGACCAGTGACCTTACTGGTGCAGAGCTCAAAGAGCTGCCTACTCGCTTGGTGTAATTTTTTTCATGCTATTAGTCATTCCATAACCTCTGGCCATCAAATCTTGATAAACCAGCTGCTATTGAAGATTTATGCATATTTTTTGTAAGATGAATTGTAGACAGGGTCTTTGTATCATATGACTTGCCTCATGACTCTGAGTTATGTGGAAAACATGACAGGAATTATTGCCCACCACATTGGCCTGCCCCTTAATTCCTTTAAAAAAGTTAATTCAGCTTTAAAGAAATTAAAAATAACCATGTAAATGCTCCTAATTCTAAAGGAAAATGACTATTCAAAATTAAATGTAACTCTTAAGTGGCTGGTTTATTCTTATTTTAAATCCAAGCAGATTCCTTCTTCTATTGTGTAAACGTTTATATCGCTCACATACACATGCACATACTTGTTACTCTGTTCCTTTGTGATGATGCACATGCACAGTCTTCTACCGCTTGTTTCTGGGACTATATTCCTTCTCCTCCTCAGCTGCTGAAAAAGGTAAAGTACTATGTTTGTGTCAGGCAGGGGCATCTCTAGAACTGAAAGTTAATAATAACCATACTTATTATGTGATGACCATACAGATGCATCAATCAATAACCATACTAATGCTGAAAAAATCTGCACGTAATGGCACAGATGCTAAGCTTTTTTTTTTTTTTATCAGAAATGCACCAAACAAACATTATTCCATTAGATAAAATGCAGATCTATCCATCTATGAACATTTTTTTCATCATTACACTCTGGGTCAGTTTATAATCTCCAAGGAACCTTTTGCAAATTATAATTTATTTTGTTTCTTTTTCTTGGTGTGGAAGAAAATCACACTGGCAAGTACACAAGAAAGAAAACTCCTAAAAAATTATAGTCAAGAGTCCACTAGTAATTACTGCACCATTATTTAGGCTTGTGAAGCCCTGAGCGTATTAATAATCACTGCACTTCAGATGGTTTTAGATTCAGATTTTTTTTCCACTGTAATTTTTTTATGCAGGTAGTGAAATTTGATGAGATATTTTCACAAAAATTGTCAGATTTATTAAAGCAACATTAGGATAAGCTGCTCATAAAAATGACAAAGTTGCAAAACATTGTATTTTCTTCAGTATAATGTAGAAGTTAAACATGTCTCTGAAAATTTAATACTACTAGCAGTAGATGTCTCCATTCTGGCTTTCTACATGAAAACCAACCGGTGAACAAACTTTCTGTTTTCAGATGTGATACGGTGATGGTGGAACAACCCATCACACCACAACAACCAAACAGGTGGAGGGAAGGTTTTCTCTCTCACAAACAGCCTTATCAATAATACCACTGCTTTTGTTTGTTAATTAGCTGGACTTGGCTAAATATGTCTACAAGCAGGAATGATGACTTATTTTCCTCTTAGAAAATCCATTTCAGCCCCGGAAAGATTCAGGGTGTTGTGTTCATGTGCAGCTGTAGTTAAGCGACAACGTGATGAACCCAACTGATCTAGCTGCCGGGATTTGCAGTGTCGGACTTTGTTGCGTATAACTGAGAACAGAAAACTAAACTCAGGATGAGCAGCCACAGGGTCTCAGCTGTCCTGCGTTCAAGGGAATCTTAGAAATAACATGCTCATTGTGACGAGAGTCAACGTGGGCGTCATTATAAAGCCAATAATGAAATAAATATAATTACAATATTTTAGGGGGGCTGAAAAATATTTCAGGGAGGTTCCAGCCCCCTAAAATAGGCCTACCACTGGTGTCAAGTTTGTACTTCAAAAAATAAAATAAAAAATTAAGCAGAAACGGTTCTTATTATCAGGTTTTCCATGTTGCAGCCAAAAAGACGAAAAGCAGGAAGTGCAGTTTATTCAATATTCAACTATGTGTAAGAACATCATGTCTGCTCTCTGTCCAATCAGAACCCTTCCCAACCACAAGATATAAAGCTAAATTAAAACAACATGTTTCCATGTAAGCCTTAATTCAGAATGCTTATTTTCATGTAAACTCAAAGAAAATTTCTTTAATTCGGACTTATTTAATTCAAATGTCATTGTACAGTACTCCAGAAGACCCTTTAAATATTATTGAATATATCGGCAACTTCAAGGCAATTTGCATAAATGTATTGATCTAGATTAGTGAAAGGAATTATTTAGAATATTTTTCTATGGTTTCCATCATTTATTTTTACAGACAAAAGCAACAGCCTGTTAAAAACATAGTGAAATTTGACAGGCACACTCAAATGTGAGTGAATTGGACTGCTCGGTGCATCCATGTTAAGTATTTATGTTGGGAGAGTTTCATAAAATATTTGTGATTCATGGTTATAAAATGAAGGCTGTTATTTTTGTCATCCATGTCACCTCTGCGTCGATGCGACATGGATTGGAATTACGGGGATTAACTCTAAAGAGATTAAACATTTTCAAATACAAACATAACTTTGTATTCAGCAACATTTGAGCCAATTGCATATATGTTAATGTTAAGAAAATCAGTATAATTGTGACACCTGAGTGATATAACTACAAAGTTTTGTGTCTTTTTCTTTCTCTTGACAATTACAAAGAAATGCTGGTGCTGACACATGTCTGATATATACATATATCATACGTATAATACATATAATAAATAAACTTTTTACCTTTCTTTTACCATGGGTTAACAAGCTATTCTGATTGATTAATAGTCAAACATACATTTATAATGAACATATCTATGTTCTGTAGCAATATGCACTTTCTATAATTGGCAATATTTGCCTGAGATCATGCAGGAGAAACTGAAGATCAGTAGACATATAGTTTAGTGATACAATCATATCAACACCATTTTATACATTTATGTTGGACTTTACACTTTTCGTAGCATAAGCTTAATTGCGCTTCAGAACCACCTCAGACTACGGTGTTCTTGGGTTACCAGTGTGGCCACTATCCACTGCTGTGATGCATAATTTATTTCATTGCACAAGAACTAAACCTCTATCACTCTTCTGCACAATCACAGCGTTGGTAAATGTGTTTATCTTGTTTATTTCTTTCTCCCTTTCCATGCCTGGGTCTCCAGGGTCCAAGCGGCCCCTGTCTGCTTCCTGGTGGTGTCTGGGAGCCTAGGTCTGCAAGGCACCAGGATTATTTTCCCTCTGTAGTTGTTGTCATGAGCAAGGACCCAGCTAATTCATCTTGCTAATGGCAGGTGGGTCAGTTGAGCACAATAATTGTGATTTCCACATCTTTGCTTTTGCTTTTTGGTTTAAAAAACAGCCTTTTGTGTCAAATCAGCTTGTCAATATGTTTGCAAGTAATATGCTAAATAATATAAAAGCCACAATACAAATAATCTGGAAAACTATATATCTGATTATGTATGAATACTATGGAATAATATCTTTTATATGGGATCTTCCACCAAATTATGGGCATACTGAAACCCTCAAGTGGCAATTTGATTGTATCAGTATTGTACAGAACGACCTGCTGGTCATGATACAGGTTAATAAAAGACATTTTTTAGAATGAATATAATGAGCTCTCTGCTTTTTAAAGAGTTAACAGATTTTCTTTAGCGTTACCAGAATGAAGTCAGCAGTCGGCTGGAGTCACTGGGGCATGAATCTCCAGAGAGCAGTGGACATGAAATGAGCTGGGCTGATTTCAGTCAGGGGGAAGGTCGTCACCACACAAATGAAAAACATGAGAAGTGGTTCAAGGTCTAATCAAGTCCTCAGACAGCACTCACTGGGAGCAATTAAGTTCCTCCCTCTCTCTCAATGTAGGTAACCAGATCCTTCTATTGACATTCTCAATAAAAGGTCATTTACTATATAGATAAAATGATCAGCCTTCATTGCCTGAGAACCTTATCGCATAAAATAGACTGGAAAATTGTGGTCAGAGCTATGAACAAAAATAGTAAGTTATTAACAAAATTGGCAAAGACATAAAATCGAAGAAATAATTCACATGAAGGAGCAAGAGAAATACATTTAAGAAGTAGTTTAACAATGAATAAATGCACTGTGTGTTTTAAATCTACATACAAAATCTTCACCACATGAATTTCAAAACCTTGGCACTGAGTCCAACCCAACCACAGGAATTCATTACCATCCTTGCTAGTCTGACACAAATTAAGTCCTGGTACTTTCTGTTGTGCCTCTCAGACCACAATACTTCATCATAAGTCATCCCTAATTTGTATAGTTGTCACAGGCACTTGTTGTCAAGTCTGTTAGCTTGCTGTTCCCTTTGTCAAAGTCAGCAGGAAGAGAGCAATGCAACCATAACACTCTGATACCACTAACAATGTTTACACAGCTCTGGTTTGCCTCTGTGCAGCATAAAATACTTATTTGATGTACTGTTTGTGTTGGCTTCTTTCACGTAAATTAAAAAAAAAAATACTGGCATCCTATAGAGGTGACTATTTCAACTGAATTGTGTTTCACACAAAATATAATTTCATGTTTTTGCTTAAATTCAAACAGCAGAACAGGTATTTCTTGATAGTAAGAATAAGCTTATCTTTTTCATCTTTCAAACTCTCAGGAGAAACATGTCTGTGTTTCTTCTTGGAGCATCTGGCTTCTGCAACACATCTCGGTTCAAATTAAATGTAACTTTGATGCTCACTAAGTAGAATCTAATACAGGGTGTAGATGCAAAATGATAGTATAAGAGTCATAACTTGCAACAGAAAGACACTGATTTAGGTGTAACTTATGAGTTAAGCTCTATCTTTTCATTTTACCAGGATAATAATGAGCAGATATAAATTCCTTTCAGCATGGCAGGATCATCTTAAGCCCTATAACAGCCTTTTGCCCCTAGTCAGGCTTGCATAATGGGGATGGGATGAGTGTTGGGGAATCACTGTGTCAAAGCTCTGGTTAAATTGCAAAGAGGTTGTTGTATATAGACTAATATAAGAACAAAATGTCTCAACACTTTGCTCTAAAATAACATTTGAAGGTCTAAAATATTATTCAGCATAATGAGTGGAAAATAATTTATGAAAGTGTAGAGTCAGCTGTCATTTGATATGATTTTTTTTTTTTTTGCTGCCACCCCTCCATCTCTGTTAATTACTTCCACAGCAATACCCAAATTCCCCTGGGCTCTTTACCAAAAAGCAATAAACACTGTATCACAATGACTCACCAACTGGCAAACAACAGAAAGAAACAAGAAGGAAAGTAACTAATTAAACAGAAAACCCATTTGTCCTAATTTGAGCTATTTATTTATTTATTAATTTACTTTCAATTTTGCATACTTTTGACCTCAAATGAAAAAAAAGCTCCACTCCTTATAAATTTGACATCTACCATATTCCCTTTTCTTAATGATGCAAAAACATCATAAAGAAAGTTTTTGTGTTGTGTTTCTTGGTTTCCTGTCTTTATTTTGTAGTTTTCCTTGTGTTTTCTGTTTGTTACCTGTGTTCACCTGTGTCTTATTGGTTCTGTTTGTATCAAAGTCATTTGGTTTTCTGTTCAGGTCACGGGTGCATTGAGTTTGTTTGTTTTGGGATTGTGAGTACAAGAGTTTTTCCTGCATTCTGCTGCTTCCTGTCTGTCTGCGTTTGGGTCCAATCCTCTAGACCACTCCTCACCAGCCATAACAGTTAATGATATAATTGGTAGGCTACCTATTTCATAACATTTTACTCATCTTATGCAGTATGTAACATAATGTTTCACAACTATCATTTTTGTGGTCAAACCAAAGCAAACAGCCAGTTAGCCTAACCTAGCATGACAACTGGAATATAAATAAGCAAATAGCTTGCATCATACCAAAGTGCCCTTATTTATAATCTGAGCAAATATTAAATGATACTTTTAATAGGAAACCAGTAAGCAAATTTTGCTTCCTATGGGCGATCTTGTGGAGATGTTTCATCCATGCCCTTTATGCTTGCTAAACTAATTGACTGATTGTTGTAGCCTAAAACAGATATGAGATCGCCTAGTGAATATGAACAGTGTGCAGTATTAGATGTCCTACCTGAATCTGAATCTCAATAATGGAAAAAAAAACTGTTGCAAAACAAAGTTCCTAATCTATTACAGAACATATATACTTAAGCACCCAGATTTTCCTTTAACATACTACAACTGACTTTCTGAAACTATACCCGTGTCCAATATTGTATGTAAAGTCTGCTTTTAAATATTAAAGAATTAGGTCATGCATAAATGGCAGATAATGGAGGGATGGATGTTTCAATATATGAATGTCTTTCTTTGCTCTTCTTGTCATTTAAAATGCATTCCATTGTGTAATATTAGGAACAATTCAGAAACACATTTGGCTTCATAAATAAAAATTTAAGCTAAAACAAACAAAAAAAAAAAACATGATTCAGGTCTGGTCTTAAGTTAATACATTTTTTAGTTGGAATTTTTGCACCTTGTAATGTACATGTGGAAATGTGTTGCATTTTAAAAAATTATCTTTCCTGCAGGAATGTAGAGGATTGCGATCAGTCTTTTTCTGTTGAAAATGCAAAGTTTTAAAGCTAGCAGAATCACCTACATGCAGGGAAGCTGGATTATTAACTATTACAATGACATTAAAAGTGGTTCAGTCAGTTTTGCAGCAATCATCCAGTTGTACTTCCATAGTTTAAGTACAAACCACAGGGGGGCTGGGAAGCCATTGTTCCCATTGATGAAACATTTGCTCCCCTAGATACGTGATCTAAAAATTCTTCAATTCAATTCTATCAATTCTGTCTCAAAAATACTGTCATTGGATTTTTTTTATTTATTTCTTACAAATTCCACATAGTTTAATATATGACATGGAAGTGCTGCAAGCTAAACTTCTATTTGTCCTATGTTGATACAACTAAAGGACGGAAATGCACAAAAGATGGCTGATTCCTGAGCTCTGTGGTCACTTTGCTGCTATAGTAAGACCTGCTTTAACTAAATACAGTAGAGGAAACTATCATTGGTCATAATATTGCCTATGGCAGTTGTTTCTGTGTGTGTCATAAACAAAGAATATTTCACTAATGTCATCAGGTTTCTGATATTTATTTGTAAGGAAATATCGCACATGTCATATTATTGTTTTATGAGACTTACTAATCACTATACATTGGTAAATCTCTGTTCTGTGGGGCAGGCTATAATATCAGTTTGCATCATATTCTTATTTGCAGACTCTTTAACCCTAACAACCCCCATCCCACACACACACACACACACCAATACCTAGACTGTATGCTAAGCTATTTCTTAATTCAGAGCAATGGAACTATGACCAGTCACTTAACCTCATTAAACTCCAGATATTCACTATGTGGGAAAAATATCAGAAATGTGTTGAGCTAAAGGTGTGTGTGTGTGTGTGTGTGTGTGTGTGTGTGTGTGTGCATGTATAAGACCATGTTTCCTTTTTATATTTGGCCAGTCAGGCTAGCTGTTGTTTAAAAAAAACTGCTGGCGCTAAATGTCATAACTGTTTGTTTGAATGATGAAAAAATAATTTCTTATCTATATCTCAAAAAAATATTTTGCTGTACATCTTCATTAATATCATGGCTTCAAGGATCAATAAGAATGTAATCGATGTGTTCTGCAGCAAAAACAAGTTTTGGAATAAATGAGAAAATTGTAATATACCATTTTACACCATAGTCAACATGAGTGTATGTATTTGACATTAAATGAATCTGCTTATATAATATCAAAAGCAGCTTTGTGGTTACACAGAGTGCTGAGGTTTACACCAAAAGAATGTGGCTTCCATTAAATTATTACTATTTCCTTGCAAAGGGGAAGCATGTAAATGAGCAAAAAATAACCTGTTGTCCCAGGTATCATGTTTATGTCCCTGTCAACTGGACTTGGAGCTGATGAATCCCTGTGACCGCTCAATGTTGCTTTAATGTTTCCTCTTTGCAGAAAAAGGAAGATGCAGACGGGTATTTGAAAGTTTTCTTGTCCAGTGTGAAAGGGATTTTACTAACACTGTTGTGACACTGTCATTGATAAATCATAGATGCAGGGAGAGACAGACTGCCTTTTTATTGTTTTTTCTTTTTTTTTTAAAAAAAAGGAAAAATAGAAAAGCAGTACAGAGACAAAAGTTAGTTTCAAACATCCACCGATCCCTTTAGAAGAGAGATGCAACACTCAGCATTGGCTTGAGAACATCATCAGTAGTGTAAAAATGTTGGCTAAACTGTCATCCTGTCACTTATTGACACATTCTCATAAGAAAAGAAGGAAAGTTGTGAAGTCTTTTTATTTTCACATCCACATCAACCAATTTGTTCTTAAGTGTTTCACTGGGAAAGCACATTTCAGCAAAAGGTGTCACACCCATACATCTTTCTACATGCTCATAGTGCTTGCTTGCAAAGTGACATTCTTATTCATGTCATAGTGGGCATATGCCACACAAAGGACACCTCATCTTGAATGTATTCATGTCATAGTGAGCATGCAAGGTAAGTAAAAGTAAAGACGTTGCACTGATGTGGCATCAAAGCCAACGTCTACTTTTACACATAGCTGGATATCTTTGGAAAGTGATGATGATCTTAGCTGTACTTCTCATCAACAGTGAGAAAGAGTGCAATGTACAGCCGTCTGTGCACTACATCTCATCTGACAAGTTGACACAGTAGGCCCTTAAAAGTGCATGTGTCAGGAACTCGGAACTAATAGTGCAATGTCTAACTCCAGAAGATTAGCCAAGCAATGACATAAGCTGTGGCTGGCTCCGGTGTTTAGAAGCTGGGTTTGAAAAATGTGTGTGGCACTGGTACGTGAGGAGAGAGAAATGAAGGTGATGGGAAAGGCACTGCAAGAGTAGAAAATAAGTGAAATGTAAGTCACAGGTAGCAATATTTTGATAAAGTAATCATGCTTCAGGAGCAAACCTCGGACTCTGATATCAGCTTTTGCTGATTCTGTGGAGCTGCTCCGAACATGGCAGCATCAGATTTACAAATTGAAAATCATTAATAATTCTAACCAGGATGTGATAAATCTAGAATCACTCCCGATGAACCTGGACACACTTTCATAAATCAAAAAGATTACTTGGAAATTTTTTAAAATCTGTCGTTAAAGTGTCAGGCTTACTAATGGTTTTTGTAGATCCCTTACCGTGATATATCATTAATCTGAGATACATTTGAAGTGTGTCACCGGGGCAATATGTGATCCCTCTAATATTAGGGATATGCTGGTCTATGTCAATAGTGGAGATAGGGTGGATAAAAGCAGATGGAGGGCAGGGCAGAAAGTTCCTCTGGGTTACATTTTGATAAGGGAGGTTCAATGAATATTTAAAATGACCACACATGGCAAGAGCTGAGTATCATATCTAAATGTCACTGCTCTGGTGGTGATGCACCATGATAATAGTGATAATGACAATGATCCTGTATTGCAGTCTAAACAGAACTTAGAATTGAAGAGATAAAAGTTTCTCATTTTAATGCACTGTTACTGTTTTTCTCCTTTTAAATCCTAAAAATATCAATAAAAGATGGTTCAACAACCTTTAAAATCCACATCACAGCTAAAATACATTCTTTTCTCCTGGAGCAGCATTGCCAAGACTTAGAGTGCTGTTGTGAAGAAGGAGGTATTGACCGTGATGGCGAACAGGGCACCTCTGTAATCTAAATGTCATTCACTGAAAAGCATCTCCCACACAGCAGTGGCTTTCATCTGAATGTGCCTCCAAAAGATTCAATTACTTTTTCTCCTCTTGTATTTCTTTCACCCTCTGATCTCCACCTGATCTCCCCATGCACTAGTTGCTTATCTGCTGTAATTATAGTCATTATGAAGCAGTTGTGTCTGTACTGAGATTTCATCATGAGCAGACATGCTCTGCCAGCTGCCTCTACAACATGGTCCCGTTTAGTAAAAGACCCGTACAAAACCTATGGCTGGAGTGGTGCGGTTTGGGTATATTTGAAGCCATTGCTCAAAAAGAGAGCATATTAACAAAATGTACACATTCTGTGCAACATAGTCAGTAAACATCACATTATAGATGAGCTGTCTGAAAGTGCAATGATGTGGCATAGCTCTGAATATTTCCTATTCAGTAGAGGCAAAGCAAAAGTGTGGCAGCCTGAGGATAGAGGGCTGTATCAGACAACACAGCTGCTCTTTTCATGTTCAAAATCTGTTTCTCGCACCTCTCCGTCTAGGATTCAGCAGAGGGGGGTGGAGTTTAAATGCGACGGAACAAAACTCATTTTTTGACAATGACATCAAAGGAGATGGCTGCTTTTGTGTTTGAAGTGCAGCATGTTTGAAGTGTTCTGAAGACAGTGGAGTGGTAGGGCAAGTTCATTGTTGCTTCGCTCTGGGGATGATTATCAGCTGCTATCGGCACGAATCTCTGAAACAACTGTCAGCATGACATGTGAATAATGATCTCCCTTTTTTACCTGCTGATGCCAAACCAACTCTGACACCTAAATATCTACGGTACTTTTGGAGTTCAGGCTTTCGTTTCTTCCACCTTTCTCTTGCTGCAGTTTTAAATTTATTCTTGGAAATTATGAAAAGACTTTTTCTTGGCCCTGTCTTGCACTTAATTTTGAAGTAACTACATATTAACACTTAAAATATGAATTTAATAAATCTTTTTATATATTACAATGGAATGAATTGTAAGCAGGTGAAAAGACATTTCAAGTAATTTTCTGTGAAGCATTTACAAGCTTTCTTTTACAATTATACAGAACCTATATTTAAAACTACTTCTTGTGTAAAACCTACACCTAAATGAAACCAATAATTCATCATCTTGTTTTAAAAAACTAAATTAATTATAAATAGCATTTATTTTAAATTCCCATTTATCACTTTTCAATTCTCAATGGATGCCGTTGCTGTTATTGTCAGATCACATTACGTCCATACACACATCAATACTGTGCAGGAAAATGCCCTCCTCCTTTAAAATGCTATGAGTCAGAAAGCAATGGTTTAGTATAAACCACACATTCATATAAACCACTCTGACATAACTGTGTGCCCTTAATGGTTACATTAACCTAGTTAAATAGACAAGTTAACAGTCTTCCCGATATGTGTGGAGAGCTCTACATTTAGTTGGGCCTCTAAAATCCTCTTCTGCTAACTATTATTGTACATGGGTTGGCAGTCTATAGTCCAGCCTGTAAAATCTTTCAGGAAGGGTCATTAAGGATATTTCATTATCTCCATATTGCCAAGGTCAGGTTGTCCATATATCCACTTTACAGCTGCTAGGGGAATATGCTGCGACTGTAGTATAATAGACCAGAAAATGTCCACACCAGGAATGATGGGAAATCAATATTGGGCCCAGCTCATCAATACAAACCCCATTTTCACAAGCAGGAAGAAGGTTTCTTTGGAAAAAAAAATGTTGAGGGAAATAGATTGAATTGGAGCAAGAAAGTAAAACAATGTTTTATTGTTAATATAATGATGTTTTTTTTCCTTTTCCTGACTTTTGTCTTTTTTTTCTGCACAAAATACTGGGAGACTCATCACATAAGAAGGTTAACCCAGTTGAGCTCTATTTTGTTTTAATCTGCCAGCACTGGATCAGGCAGTCCATAAATGTCCCAGCACAGTCATGTAACCACGTTAAAGGAGGAAGAAACATGGATTGTGACAATGATTTGCCACATTCGTTATAGCAGCAGCAGCCAGCAGCCTCAATCTGCCTTTGGTCTGTTAGAAGAATGTTGATGCATTCAGTTTATTGCAGGGTAATGGCAAGGGGGTATGAAGGAATACTGATAAATAAACAAAACAATGTTTGTATCATTCACTCTATTCTAATTAATGTGGTAGGGATATTTTTATGTTAACATCTCTTTATTAATTAAAGTCAGGACATTAAATATAAATAAAACTTGGCTTATATGCAAGGTGCAAATATTGGAAAGTAAAATTGTCCGTGCATGCAGGCTATTTGTTAAATAAACATAGCAGAATGTGTTGTGGTCCAACAAGGAATTTACAATGTGCTATAGTGGAGAAAAGAGAAAACTGCCTGTGGTTGTTTAACCAGCCAGTGGTAGCCTTGGGCGTTGTTTGTTTATGCAGCACAGCTTCCAACAAATGATTATCACACTAGAAAACTGATGTTGGAAATAAAGGGACTCTGCTACAAAAAGCTTGTTGCCTCTCCTTACCAAAAAAGACCACCCGCATCGAAACAAGCCCAAATATAGCAACTGATGTTTGCAAGGTGGAACTATACCGGTCAGGAAAAGTATTTATTTACACTGAATTATTGCTAGACCAAACACTGACTCACTTCTCCTCCTGTACAGTAGTCACATTGTCTTTGTGTGGACGTTACACATTGTCTCCTGTATGTTAATGGCTTATTGACCATGTATGGTGTAATGAGACCTTGGGTGCAGGGGCAGCCATGATATATGAGGGTGAAAATTGGCCTCTGCTGCACTGATGACCTAATTTCAATATTCGGGGACTTGGGGATGGAAATGACACTTTTCACATTTAAGTGCTTTGTGTTAGCCTCTGGCTTACTGTACCTCTGTCTAATCCCAGTCCACAGATTGCACTCTGTACTGCACAAAAGGCTAAACTGCCTGGTGTGGAGTGTTTGAATTACAACCACTCATTGCAGGCTAAGCAAGGTGTTCATCCGACCAGGCAGGGTGCATGAAAAGAGAGCATTTGACTCCTTCAAGGAGTCACCTTCATCTTTTTCTGTTCAGCTGACTTGATGCATGCATTCAAGAAAATAAAGCAGAAGCAAAATCCAAAAGGGCTCTGTCTTCAGAGATAACCTTGAGGATGTATGGCATTTAGCATTCCGCTCAACCCCGGTCATGGCTTCCTGAAAGCGGTCATGGTTTCCCTATAGCATATATTTTGATCCCTGGCTAGCCTTAAATAGGAAAATATTACCACCTCTTTATACTAAATGGAAAAGTTTCTCACATTTTTTCCCTGCTTCCTGCTTTAAATTTAAAGACTGTCATTTCATGTTAGGATAAAAGGGGGTGAAGCTCAATGACCTATTTGCATCTCTGTCTTGGAGAGAAGAAGAAGAACACGAGGGTGGGGTATAGCCGAAGGTTGCAAAAAGGCAGACTTATTTATCATTCATCCTTTATTTCTCTCGTATTAGTGAGTGGAAGTGTCATGTTTGGCACATCTAAACTCTGTGTTCTGCCAAAGAGATGTGACGCCAAGAGAAATAGGTGTTGTTTTAACCTTGAGCCTGATTTAAGCAAACATGAATATATTACATGCAGTATCCCTCATCCCAGAGCTGACACACTCGCACTGTATTCTTACAATGTTTCTGTATATTAAGAGCAGTCTTTACTGCAGACAGCAATATGAGCTGTCAGGCTCTGCACAAAGGACATGTGATCCACAACACAGCAGCTTTGCTTTCTTTTTTTGACAAGAAAGGGGAAAAAAAAACTCCATAAGCTATAGCAAAAATAAAAATACATTTGAAAAAAAAAACACTCAAATATGATTTTCTGTTTCTCTCACCTGAGATGCTATGCAGTAGTAGGAGATGAGACATTGTGGATGCTGAGCTACTCCCACAGACGAGAGCGATGGCTTGCTGTGTATGTGTGTGTTTGTGTTTGAATTTGGTGTGCCGTGGGGACAACGCAGTAGCTCATGGTGCTCCGACAGGTCCACTGTGTGTGGCGTTCTGCAGCATCAGCAGCCGGACAGGGGCCAGACGGTGGATTTATGATGCCAGGGAGCGGAAATGACCTGCTTCTGTCATTGGGTGTGTGCCCCATCACGAGAGGCCCTAAACTATATTGGCACAGCGCTGACAGACATGTTTGTCATCCAGTCAGTTTTTGAAGATACCAAGCAAGGGGTATTACTCCTTTGACAAGTTCCTCCTCTAGATGTGTGTCTCTGTGTGTGCACTTTTTCCGATTTCTGCTTTGTTTACATATTCTTCAGCTTATTTTTGTTTTCACTGACATTAGCTGTTTGCTTAATGGTCAAATTACAACAAATTCCATGTGAGTAGTGTAAAGTAATACTATTGTGATACATTTATAAGCAATGAATATCATTTTAATTTAAACAGTGTAATTATACTTACCGTATTTAACTAACTAATTGATTGATGTTTTAACTAAAATGAATGTCTAAATAGAACCTCTTTGTACAGCCTTAACAAATCAGGGCCGTTTTTTCAGGTTTCCAGGATTGGTGTGGAAGCATTGCATGAACAGTGACACCTTCTGGCACTCTAGAAAGGCCAAGTTTGGGTGCATTCACAATTTCAGTCTGTGAACATTATTGCAGAATGTATTTCAGTTAACATGAGCAATAATTGTCATTTAATTTAAAAAGTGTTCAATACTGAGTAAATAAAGCTTGTTTGTGAATCATAATATCTATTCATCAATAACTATTGTAGCTTTTTAAATTTAGGGTATATGTGCTTATTTTTCCTTTGTTTATAAACTAGACTAATTTTACTTAATATTCATAGGATGGTTAACAAAATTAAAAAATATAAAAACTATTCATGACCTGTTATGTTTTTGCTGTAAAGGAGGGACTCTGGCAGAGTACTCATTGTAAATCATCGTTTAGCTGTTTGAAAGTTTGACATGTTTTAAAAGTAATGTTAATAATAAGTTCAAAACCATTTCCTGTGTTTTGTCTGTCTTTCTTGGTAATGCATAGTGGTAAATCAGTTTAAGTTAAAAACAAAACTAAACAAAAACAAAAAAAAAGAAAGAAAAAAGATATTGTGCACCAAAAAAGAACACCTGATTTTTAATTTTTAAATTCAGTTCACTTCTCATTGTACATTTTTATTAGTTTAAAGATGCTTTTCAGATTTGTTAGCAGTAAATTTAAAATTTCTACTCATTATGTGAGTTTAAAGGATATCACAGGAGTTAATAAAAAGGAGATTGAGCATGTTAGACAGCTGTGGGACAAAACTCGTGTTATAGAAATATTGTTGTTATAGTGAAAGAAATTAAGTATGCTGATACAAAATCTAAAGATATAAAAGAGGTCCCACAATGCAAGAGAACCAGAGTAAGCGTGCCAAATGAGTAATAAAGGATCCAGCTATAATTGAAACACTGTCATATCTTAAATCAATCTTTTGTCAGTGTAAAATGGATGAAAGATGCTGTAACAAAAGTCAGCTCATAACAGTAAATCACTTGATCAGCTCATTTACTAGATGCACACCATTTATTAAAGTCTAAAGAAATAGTTCCTTCATTAAATACTTTGGCACCAAATTGTATTTTTAGCCACATGGACTTCCAAAGATGTACAGAGCAACCATCTACAGAGCCTTAGCTTGCCTCAGCCATCCACTTCGATGAATATTTTATAAAGATGCAAAGATTTCTTCCATCTCAGAGTGTAATCAAATGCTCACAGAGCTGCAGGGAATTAAAAGAAAGAGATACAAAGTTCCATCTTAAGGGAAAAATAGCCATTTCACTTCAGTCTTGCATACATTTAGGAATTAATATGCCTTGCAAGAGACTGGTAAGTTGAATCACATGCTCATTCACATAACTGGAATCCCTCTTGTAGTTATTCTAATCTTCAGAACTTTGATTTTAGGCAGCAAATATTAATGGACTTAAGATATTTAATACTTTGGAGTAGTGCCCAACTTTAAAAATAAGAAGGGATGTTAAGTAGGGGAAAAAAAACTATAGGTCAATGCAGTGAATAAAACCCAGTGCTGTAATTAAACATACTATTACATGCTATTTTTATAGACCGTTGAAATGGTCAAGAATTTTGGCATATTTTGGAACACGTACCTGATGAATTTTACAAGCATTTATTGGCTTCATGTGATTATTATAATAACTATTGTCATTCTTTTGAACAGATGAGTGAATATTACCTTTTATATTACACGTGCCATTAAAGAAGGAAAACAGAAATAATTCTCAATAATAAATTTAATGCACATTTATTTTTCTAAAATTGCATTTTTTGTATGCTTCATGATGCCATTTATCCATGGATCTACTGGCTGTGCAATTCATTTGGACCCTCTTGTTATTTTTATTGTCATGTTTGAAATGCTGTTATGCTGAACTGTTTTAATTAGTACTCTGCACTTCATGGAGATCATTGTTCACGCTTGCCTAATTATGTTTAGATGGCCCAAATCTCCATCAAAGGAAACCATTATCCAACATCGATGGTAAAACGACGGGATTCCATCTTCACCCCTTAGACAAGGCCATTACTGCTCTGCCTTGGCTTGGACACGCTAAATAAACACATCAATTTCATAGGTCTGGAAAGTTAGAGATTGAGGGGAGATTGTTATCAGTTGCATATGGCTGATGATGCAGATACTGTGTAGAACATGTGTTTTAGCAAAGGCTGAGTTGACTTTTTCAACTTCTGCTTAACCACTAACCTATTTCACATTTGAAAGAAGAAATAATAAAATGCCATATTTCTATTACTTATATGTTCTTTTGTAATGCTTTTCTAATGGTGGTATTTAAGAGCATGGGGTGCATGGGGGGAGGGGTATGATTGGTGATGTAGATTTTTTTTCTTTTGCATGCATCCTTGCATGAGATCCTAGTGAATGTGATGGTTTCAGATTTGATTAGGCAGCCCAGGGGCCTCAGCAGTCCAGCCCTGCAATGGGCCGGCAGGGGCCTTGTACAGGCGTCTCATTGCTCACCATGCCTCAGTGGTGATGTACACATCGAGTGTGACCGCCCGCTTGATTTAAACAGCAGTACAGCCTCGATGTGGGAGTGCGCTCACTCAGTGCAATATTGAGGACCATTCATCCAGTAACCACTAGACATTGGTCTCTGCCAAATACATCGAGCTTGCCACCACATTTGTGTTTGGAGTGAGTGAACTGATGCTGTACAAGTGCCATGAGACTTTGTGCTTGTGTTCCTTAATACAGTTTGAAGCAGATTTCTACACAGACGTTGACAAGAGCAGATTCTGTTGCAGTCACAGCAGCAAATCCAATGAGGGAAAACTTTAGCAAATATGAGCTTGAACAACCTGCCTATTTCACAAGGCAACTATGGCAAGAGGAACTAAACATTTAGATGAAAAAAATGACAAAACATTTGAGTTATTAATATAAAATTCAGTTCACTCTAAATTAGGCACAACTTTCTTAATTTTAGAACACTATTATGTAATTTGTAAAAATATATTTGTGTGAATAAACTCAACAAGTGTCTGACAACACTTTAGTACTATAGGTTTTCTGTTTTTATTTGTGGTTTGTTTGAAGTCTAAGTAATAATGTCCAATCATTTTTGAGAGATCTTATTACACTCAGGGCCAAATCTACTAAAGGTTTGCGTGTACTAAAATGCGTGCAAACTCATTGCTCACGCTAAAAAAAGTACAAACTGATCTACTAACAGTGGGCAAAAGGGTTTGCGTCTTTCAAAGGTGCAAAATTGCGCGTCTATCTACAATAGTACCTTTGCCTCAATGAATATGTAAATCGGGGCGTTCACACAAAATTTTGCATGTGTTGGGAGGAGAACATGTAAATATATGATTTTAGCACATGCAAAGCGATTTATCAATCCCGAAAGCAATTTTGCTCATAGAAATTGCGTCTATATTTACCGCATGTCAAAAGGACGTGCAAACGGTTTGTATGCATAATTGCGCACACATGGATGTAGTGATTGTAAGACAAAGACAGGAATCATCAAATAAGACGGACAGAACGCATATTAACATGTTTGGAATGAGAGAGGAAGTAATTA
>JBAMHV010000012.1:18982147-18994781 GCA_037177535.1 Pseudomugil gertrudae
TGTTTTAAATGCGAGCTAAAGGACAAATCCTGATCAAGAATAACTCCAAGGTTTCTCACTGTAGTACTGGAAGCCAGCACTACAGTGAATGGTTTGTGACCCTTTAGTGGCTCCTGACATGAGGGGAGAAATAAGAAATATTTTGGTTGAGGATTTGACTTGTTTCATTGTGGTTTTGCATATAGTTATTTGTAAAGATAACTGTTCTTAATTATTACGTGATTGTAACAATACTTTTGCAAATTTTGATATTTTTTTCTTTTAGTACCAGATATATAACCTACCTTTGGACACATTATGTTAATTATAGTGTGGAACTGGGATTTTTTTGTTCTGTTTTGTTTTTAACAAAAAAATATTGTTTGTGTATATAGTTTTTCTGTTCAGATGCAATTATGCAATACTCCCTTTTCTCAAGCACACATCTAACCCAGTTTATTATTTTTTACCTATTTTGGTTTCTCTATGTTCACAAACTGTATAAATACTCATAAGAAATGGAACCAACACAGCAGGATGGTAGAGAAATAACAAATTAAAACCAACTGTGAACCAACTTTTAAAAATGCATTGTCATCTGAAAATGTCCCAAAGTGAATGAGGAAATCTGTAAAAAAGTATGATCACTGCTGTACATTAAGTGGATCTAAAGCTGCCAGGTAGATGACGTAGTTTTCACACTATGATATTCTCCATTGTGTCACCATGATGAAGGCTGACATGTGAAGTATGACATCATGCCACTGGGCAGCTTTTCTTGTGCTCTGCACCAGTGAGGTCACTGGTCTTCTAATGACTTCCTAAGGGTTCATTGCTGGCCCCCTTCTCTGCAGCCCATGGGGTCTCTCTCCAACCAATGCTCAGCTCATCCAGCATGGGCAGCTCAACGCTTGGCTAGCCTCTCTCATTGTTCCTAATCAAGAAATGTGAGGCATAAAGATGCAGCAAGTCAGTTCATGCATGCCCACTGGGGTCCATTTTGCCAGACAGTCAGATCAAGTCAAGTGGAAAAAAGTGGTCTCTAATACTGTACAGACACACACATGTACATACACACTTGTGAGCACAAGGAGGGTGATTCTGTATGGCACTGTATGCTACCACTGGCTGGTTTGTACATGAGGTGCTCACACACAGTTAACATAAGTGCTTGTACATCAAATCTTCATTGTTGTATTACAACAACATATCCTCAAAATTTCAAAGCAATGCATCTACAGCACACTACATATATTTATTCTGCTTACAACTAATGGACCACAGGCCTAGAGGGATTTTTTTTCCTCTACTTGTGCATTTAAAGGCAGGATGAGAGACATGTAAATCAGGCAGCCCATGTACTTCTTTAATATTTAACATAGGTTATTAGACGGGGCAAAGATTTGACCCCCGAGCGCTTCATGCACATCACATGAATAACTAATGCTAGCTGATTATGTTAATCAGTGGTACTAGGCTGTGATGACCAGAAATGCAGCACCACTGCTGCAGGAGAGAGCTCTAATCTGAGATGCATCACAAAAACACAGCCTGAGCCCATCATTAGCTCGGAAACACAGCCTGTGCACACTGAGTACGGCACTGGGCGATTTACACTTCACATGCTCAGCTTGAATATTCCTTTAATATGTATTTTAGAGATAAACATGCTGCATTTGAGAAGCTACTAGCTGTGATCTCCCTTAACAGATAATCAAATATTTGCATAATGATAAGAACACTGAGCTACACCAGGCATGTTGGCAGGGAGCAAAAAGTGCAAGAAACTTCAGTATCTAAAAATCATTTAATACTTTTACTGCTTATATTACCAGCTAGACTTGATGCTATATAATACAAAAGTCTCAACAACAGGATCATTTGAGAGTTTATGACTTATGGAAAATAACTTGGGTAAAGCACATATGATGTTAACAGATAAGTACACATAGACTGTTGACCGACAGGTAATTTATTTCATGTAGAATATATTAGCTTCACAGTGTAGCATATTGATAGCTGTTCTTAAGTGAAAAAGTTCTTCAGTGTGGTTCTGTGTGCAATCAAAAGTAATGTTGCCTTTTATTCAAAACTGACTGTACTGAATTTCAAAGCTTATTGTTGCGTCACAAAGCAAGCGCCCCGTCTTCTCTCATGGTTGTTTTGAGCCAGAGATAAAAACATACTCTTGGAAAGCCATTTAGAGCCAGAAGCGGGTTGAGTGTGGCTATATTCCATCCCCATCACCAGAGTTCTTTGGCCTCCACCATAAAGAATTCCAACGAGACAATTTTGCGCAGTGTGGGGTGAGCTGACAGGGAGTGTTATTAAAGCGCAGGGTGCTGACCGCTCTCAAAGTTATTAAAGTGCTGTGAGATTGTGTCTGTGATAGCCCTGCCGGTCGAGATGTCCTTCACACACGTACAGGTGCATTACAGTGGGGATGCGGTCATCGTAGAGAGAGGGGGATGGCAGGGATGTGCATCTGTGTGTGTGTGTACTGAGGGTGTGGGGGCAGACACAACAGGACCCACAGTGCTGTCATTGTCTTCATTCCTCCATTAACAATAACTATAGTTAACCCATGGCGGAAGAATCCAGCTTTGAGGGACACACATTAAATTGTAATGTAAAATGCACACACATTTTAAACAGAATTAGTTCTATGATAATGAACTAATAGGCAAATTGTTTTACTGTTTAATGATTCATTTTTTTGGTTTTCTGAAAGCAGTAGCTAAACATAAAGATATAAAAATAAAGCTACTGCAAATAGTTAATTATAGACTGAAACAGAGGAAACAAATATCCCGAGGCTTTCACCAGAGGCAATAAAATCTTCTCACCAGAACATCTATAGCCCAGCACAAACTTATGTATTATTTCATTAGTCTTTACTATTTTACAGTTTTATAGTTAAGTCAGACTTGGACCATAACATGCCCTGCATTGCTTCTGAGGCAGGATCACTGACCATATATAAACTAGCCAGCATTTTAAAACGATACAGACATTAAGGGATTATTTCTTGTTGAGCCATTTTCTTTAAAAAAAAAAGCTGCTTCAAGCTGCTGCACTAATGTTTGAACTTCACTTTAACCCTCTTTCTTGTGCACTTATCCAAAGCTGAAAAATCAACGTTTAAATACAGAAACAAATGACAGAATGGAGGGCAGTAAAGTGGAGAAGTGAAACGATAAGATTTCTAAACATCCACAATAGCAATTTCCTGCAAAGCTTTGTTTTTTTTAGAAAACAAAATTAGAAAAAGATGACTACTAGACTATAGTTTACATGCCTTAGAATACAGATGACTTTGATGTTTTAATGTTTGGGGAAGCTTGTGAAATGATAAGCAAATGGGAAAAAGGCTAATGGACTGATTCTGTGGGTTTTAAAAGAGGGGGAAGAAGCCCTGAACATCAATTTACTGTCTGCTTCCACTCAATCTGTTTCAGCTCCACTCTGACATGACAGCATGAGGGGCTACAGCCCTCGATTCATCACTGGGTCTGGAAATAAGAGGACACCTCCAGTTTGTCATACTAGATTAGTCTGTGGCCCATAACCACTGTCCTTAATAGAGTCTCCAGTGTTTCATCTGAGGTTGCCACTAGACCACCACTGTAGACCTCAGGGAAAACACAGAGTGTGCATCAACATCCCTTACCCACTTAAGTGGATTTGACTTCTGCTGTATAAATAACTATGAAACCACAAATCCTTCAATAATTTATAGTATTTATATGTAAAGGAGTAAATTCCCAGCTTATTTTGGTTCATAACATTAGGACACGCAAAGACTGGCCTGCATACTCTCATAGTGACTCCTTCAGCTTCACAGATAAGACTGAAACCTAATCATAAAACTGCTGATTGTTATCCATGATATGTCTTAATTGGCGATTAGCTGTTACTTAGCCAGGTCCTGGCAGCTGAGTTAACCTCAGTCTTTAATAACTGTTTGACCAGACAGCAGTGAAGCGTAATGGAAAGTGCAGGGTTAGCCCTGGACTCTCGTAGCTTCTCATTGCTTCCCCTCCTGACCTTGACTGACCATATTGCTCTTTGAAAGTCTAAGTGCCCATCTTACAGTATGCCTGAAGCAATTTAGAAGTCCATACACATTCATATAAGTCCTGCTTATTGATTCTTTTGCTGGTGTTCACACACAGTCTGGCAATGTAGAGTATCAATTATCTCTATGTGAGCTGCCATTGTCTGGGGAAAATGTGATCTATAGCCAAGGAATCTGAACATTTGCAGCAAAGAAAAAAGAAAAACTCAGTGAGACATCACCTACATGAATTCAGTAAAAAGATGTTTTTGACCTTGTAGACATAACTTATGCACTGTTTGTAACTTTGCAGACAGACAATGACATCTTGAGTGCCCATGAGATTAAAAGTTTTATACTTGCTGGCAGTCTGGTATAAAAATCTGTTGAAACTTAACAAAAAGAACAGTTTCCGTGTGACTTGTGTCAGTTTTGTCTGTAAACAGAGTCAGGCCCCCTTGACGGACACAGAGGGGCTGTTGGGGGGTTGCTTATTTAGTCTGGGGTGATGTGCACTGTTTCTGGCTCCAGAGGCTGCCCCTCTTCCTGTTTACCTGGTAGTCCTGGGGGTTGAGGTTGAGCTGAAAAGCCCAGTCGGAGCTAGTCAAAGCGAGCGTGGTGCAGTCTTGACCCTGGCGCTCCACTCATTGTGTAGTGCAGCGGTGTAATGAGGCCCTGTGTGGATATTGATATGACAGAACAAAAGGCCAAGGTGCAGTAAGGACAGCAATCCACACGTTTCACACCATTTGTTTTTCACACCGTATCCATCACATTAATGGGTCACCTTTCTGTGACAGCTCATGATTACCTGCTTACCCATGGAGAGAAAAGGGGGAGAGAGAGAGAGAGAGAGAGCAGGCCTGGTAGGTGTAGAGACGGAGAGGTAGGCAGGATGATAGGGAGCGAAGGTGCTCCAGTTGTGAGGGTAAAGGGTGAGCTTGGGGTTGGAAAAGGGGCTCAGGGAGTGGGGGGATGGGAACCTTGTGCCATTTTTTTTTCTTTCATGAAGATTGGCTCCAGCCCTGCCATCATCCCCACAGAGTGAATTTATGACAGGTCAGCTCTCCATGTAGTCACCTGATGGATGGAGAACATCCAAGTTTATTTGGGGCATGGTGGAAATGGCTGAACAATTCCCTAAAGCATAGATAGATTTTTTTTCTGTTAAAGCAAAGGGGACACTTACATTCAGTGTAAAGTTAGTTAAAGCCATAGTCAATTGTAGAGAAAATGCATATTTATTCCTCCCACCACCCCCCTTTAGCCTCTTATTTTAGCTCCCTAAAGCAGCTTTTTAATTGTCTTGTTTATGAGAAATTCTAGCAACATAATGCATCTATTACCCCTCGTAAGTGAATAATTATTGGCAATAAAATGTTACAGTGCAAAGGTTTTTCTCCCATTGATCACATATCTTGATATGAAGTTGTATATTTGCATTTTTTCTTCACTCCTGTGTTGATAATTGTTCATGCATGGCTCATTTGCTGTAATGTTCTGCAATTTTACATGCTGAAACTCTTGGCTTGGATTTATTTAATTGCTGCAACAATGGGTCTGTTGCTGATACTTTTAAAGAGAGTTATAAAGATAATAGATTTTTTTTAAATGTTATAACAAATGATAGTTGTTTTGACCTTAATGACTTGTTTGAACCTTCCATGGTTAAGTTTAAGTTGTGTACCATACTCATTGCTTTATAGGTTTTTCAGATCAAGGTTTACTTAAAATTTGTTTTAATTAAATGTATATTTCTAAGATGTGCAAATTATGCTGTATAATTTTGCTATCTAAAAGCTTTTAAAACATGCATTAGTGCTTGCCTTTGGAGAGCAAAACGACATTCTAAGGTAACGCATGACTACGACATTCTACTTGTCTAGGTAAAGAAAAGATTTGGTGGAAAATATAGCCACTTAAAAGCATTCATGTTCTTTAAATGGAGGATCACCATTTGGCTGATTAAAAAAAAAGCCATACCTATCTTTATTTTTCTTTGCCACTGCTGCAGCATGATCAGACTTCAAAGCCCCAATTATTTGCCTTTTGCATTAATCACCATTGCTTTAAGTGGTTCCCACACACAGAGCCAAATATGAAAGAAAACCACCATAAGACAACATGTGTCAGTTCTATAATAGAGCTTAAGATTATTATTATTATTATTTAGTTTAAAGAAATAAAAGTTTACAAAGAAATGTTAAAAATAGGAGACAGATCTGCTGGCTTAAATAAAGGGTCTACTTGTGTCTTGTGGCTCAGAAACATTAAAATGGCACATATTTGTGGTTTATTGAAACATAAAATGGTAATGTTTTACTGTAGTGACTTGGCTCTATATTCTGCTTAGCTCAACAGACATTGATGTCATCCAATCCCAAAGCAGGACCCAGTGTCATCTATAAAATCTAAAGTCATTTAAGATGAGCATTTCAACTTCCAGTTATTGCAAGGAAATGGCAAGATCCTATTTTATGATAAAACAAGACTACAGTGATGTATCTCTGAGATGGCCTTAGCTCAGCATATCAGGTGAGAGGCAGGGGAGGATAAAAGAGGCAAGCGAGAGATCACTTTGTCCCAAATTAAAGCCAGAGTGTCATCTTTCGGAATAATTGCCTGCAACCATTACCGGACACTGCAAAAAATAGTGTCTGCATATGCATTTATTTTGCAATCAATTGATAGTCTTCACTCAGGGCACAGCCAATCGGGACCAAACTCTGTGCATGCAAATATGCAGGGTTTTTTTTGTATGAATGGGGGAAGGATTGCAGCTTGTACTATGGAGAGACAGTTTGTCATATGTCATACCACGCAGCACATATGAGGTGATGGTGTCAATACATCTTGCATCTGCCCAGCAGAGGCTTCTCTGCATTTCGCTAAAACATGAATTATATGAGTGGAACAACGCTGTGTTGGGCCAGGATGTAAATCAGAAGGGAGAGAAATTGCTGACAAGTTTTGCTATTAAAAGATAATTGTAATCAAGGTGCAAGACGAGCAATGAAGTGGTGATAGCAGATAGACAGACAGCTGCAAAAGATGGATTGTTTTAATTTGCACCAATTAAATTGAAGTTCACTGGATCATCTTCTTCAATCTTCATGAATACTTGATTTTCTGGCCGCAACAAAGCTATTAAAAAGAGTGATTGGACTCCAACACTTGGTATACCATATTTTATGTTACACTTTCATTAACCCTTTGTAATTATACTTGCTTCAATAAAAATAACTAAATGGCATAAGTGGCACAACCTCTTATGGTGTTAAAAAACACAAATTATGAACATTTTCTTTAAAAGCATCAACTTGTGATAACAATTGATGGCTTGATCTTCAAAAAGTGGCCACAGAAGGAGTTCACTGGGTGAGTATTACCAAGGTTAAAACTTTCATTTCCAAAATGGGGGGACAGAAGTCTTTTTCATGAACTAATATTTCAGCTCACTGTGTTTTCTAGTAGTTTGTCTAGTTTTCTATTGTTACTTTTAGCTTAATGCTCCCTTTTGTGTTTTGACTAGTAAAGCATGAAGCAAAACATTATCACCCAATTCTGTGCTGCGGACCGAAACAGCCTTTTCAGGGCAGGGGGCCAATCCCCTTTGCCCCCATCTTAAATTATGTCCATAATTATTAATGTGAATAGTTCTGACTTGAGTTTACTTTTGGAGAATTCCAATTCAAGTGAGTTTCTGGACGACACTCCTTGAAATCAGTGAGACATCTTTTAATGATTTGTGGCTTCCCTGTGACTGTGATAGCAGCATGAAGCTCAGTAGGGTCCACATAAGTTGTGAATCTGTAAATATAGGCTCAAAAGTCTGTCTGACTGTTTGCAAACATTACTTTAACAAGTGCAGATGGTGCAATTGTTTTGGACTGTCTTTTTTTCTTTTGTTTTAGTTAGACCCCCACTGAGTATTAAGGGATCAGAAATAAACACTTGTTGCTGCATGTTTTTTTTCTTTCATAAAGAAACTTCATCACTGTTAAACTCTTAAAGAAGGAACTTTTAAGATATTTGAAGAACATAAACAGGTAGGAAACCAAACCATTTGTCAGGAACACTGCTATGCCCGTCTCACAGATGTCTACAAATATTCTCATATGATTTAATATGTACATCAGTTGTGATGGAGCTGTGCAGAAAATGCATCATAGTATATTTTTGCACACTTAAAAAAATCCAGAATGTATTAACAGCTAAAATTTGAGACTTATCAGAAAATTTTGAACAGTTTATGAGAAATAGCTATGTTACTGTCTTTGTTCCTAAATGTCAATTCTTTTATTTTGGCTGGGCAAGTTTTTACAGGTTTCTTTTGTGGTCAATTTACCAAAGGTTCAAACAAAGTAACAGATGTGTACATGTTTGTCTGTCTGAAATGCCTTTTTAGCTTAACTGATGCTGATGCTCTCTTGATGGGAAAGTTGTCTTTTCTAAAGGTCAGCTATCTTCTTTTCTTTATAAGCCTGATGTGTAAGTTGGAAATATTTTTAAATTGTATGTATGCAAAGAGACATTATTTGGTATTGGCAATTGTAAATTGATGCTGTAAATTACAGTTTCATATACAGAAGAAAGTTGCATAGTGTGGATGTGTAGTAAGGCATTTCAGCGGGGGCTGGGAGAAATGTTCCACAGTACTTGCTTCTGAGCCAGACTCGCTCCAAGGCAGGGTGATTAGTGCTTGTTGGTAATTTGGCAACCTTGACCATGTAACCTTGCTAAAGCTGGATTAACATTTTACCCTGAAAAAGCCAGAGATGCCTTAAAACATGTTCCATTTTTTTCTGTTGCTTATTATGAAACAACAGCTTACAGAGGCTATTCAAATAAGTACCCACAGCCTGCTGCATGAGCACTCAAGGAGAAACTCTTATTAGATCCAAGCATGCTAAGTGTCAAAAAAATGTTGACATATCCATCTGATTGCCCAGTGGAAAAGAGAAAACAGCTTATTGTTTTACATACTGAGATGTGAATCCAAAGGGGTTAACAGCCTGGACAAACATAAATGGCTTCTATAGTCACCCAAATTATGAGTTGTATTAAATAAAAATAGCAAAGGAAGCTGGTTCTTATAGAATAAAGATCATTATTCTCTGTGACACAACAACAGTTTTATTGTAAATCTTTGTTATTCTGCCTGAGGAGGTCATCAGTCAGGAGAAGACTCAAAAAAGTCAAAAATATTATTCAGTTGTCTCCCCCATGTGTCCTAGCAGGATTTTCTTGTGCTGCTATTTTTCCTACTGTTGCTTGAGCTGAACAAACACAACACAAAACCTATGAAACCTATTAAACTATTACGTTACAGAAATAACAAAAAACAGGCAAATGACAATTTCACACAAAACAGAGGAAACATAAAAGAAACCAATATTTCAGAATTTTTTTCTTTTTCAGTTTGTGTTTAGTAATTTTATAGTTTTTTTTATTTTGATCAAATATAGGCTTTTGGTTTTGTTGTTGTTTATTCTTTGTTTCCTGCTCTAAGCTGTCTTAATATATTGCTGCTGTGTTCTTTAACATGTTGTGTTAGTCTTTAATAATTGTGCTTTAAAAAATAAAACTTGTTAAAACATTTTGCATTTCATGAAATTTTTTTGTGGTTTTTTATTTGTTTGTTGTTGGTTTATTAAAGGTGTTTTTGTTGATGTAGTCTCCTAAATATTGTCTTGTTTTTCTTGTGTGCATGTCTTTTTTAAATGTTTTTTTCTTTCCACTTGAGGGGTCTTATTCTCTCCCTGTAATATTTCAGAGTGATTAACTGGGTTCATTTTTGCTTCTTATTCTAAAAGTTAATAAAGACTTTAAACTATCTCATTATTGGGATAATAGCACTAACCTAGCCACCAGAAAAACAAAACTACAATCCAGCAATTTCTCTTGTCATGCAGGTTTTATATGACATTTTACTTCTTTGAACACACACAGAAGCAAATTAGGATGCAAGCTGTTAGAAAGAGAACAAATGTGTACTATGAAGACCAAATGTTTCATCATTAAATACCCTTTACCAAAAAATGTAGATAATCCTCCCTTATATTCCCTTAAATGGCCAGTTTAACATCAGTCTTTAATATTAATTGTTCTCTGTTTTGCTTAAAGCCCTGTTTTTCATTATAATACAAGGTTGTTTGCAGATTCTTTTTGTGCAGCCCCCTTATTTTTGTGACATTGTTGTATCTGTGGTAGGTGGTAGATTGCCCTCCCCTACAAAAATCTCAGGCTTATTATTGAGCCTCTTTATCTTTACTGTAGCTAAGTTGTTAATTAGCTAGACCTTGAATTAGATTATTTGCATGTCTGAACAAGGGCTAAGGTATTAATGCTCCCTTAGGACAAACAGTAATAACCTCTTCGGTGGCTTCAAGATCCCTGTGGAGGGGGCTGCATGGACGCTAGCCCATGCAAGGAGGGAGAGAGCACAGCCATTTTATCCAATTAGCTGTGGATTATACTGCTCCTCTCCCTTTGAATCCTATTTGCTGTGATAAGGTGTTCTCCTACAGGGACAGAGCTGAGCTTTGCTATCAGGAAAAATGATTAATTCACAACCCAATATTAAAATGCAGTGCCTTCCATTTCACACTGTCTGACATAGCAGGAAGAAACAGCTCAGAAATCAATACAGGCACTAAACAACCACACAGGAGAAGGAAAGGTTGGCCAAGTAAGAAAATACCCCTAAGAATCTCAAAAGCAAACTGCATTTCATTCCACACATCACATTTATACGGCTCTCATGGTGTGGTATGTCCTTGAATTATTCAGAACCTGTTAAACCGTGGGAATGGTTTTAAGACTAATGTGGCACAATATCATAGCTGCTATTGTTATTGCATTGTACTGTGCAATTTTCACAAATATTTATCTCTTTCTTCATATCTTCCCAAGGGCATGCATTTTAATGTAACAGTTCCATGGTCCTCGCACATCTTTGAATAACCAACATGGTCACATGCAGGATAGAATCAAAGGAACATTTTTAGAGATTTTCATGCCTTTCCTGGCCTGTAACTGCGACTCAGTGTGCAGAGTCCAGATTTTTATTTTCCAAGCCCTCCGACACTGCACAAATGATGTTTAAACACCCAGCACCTAGGGTTTAATTAAGTCCCTCTAATCGTGCTCCAATCAGAAGCTTGGACTGATGGGCTGGAATTCCTGATGTGCATTTCTGTCAGTCTTAATTGGATAATTGATTGCCAATTTGAACTTGGCCACACACTGCATACACAATAAAGCGCCTGGCCGTGTTCCTTGAGGATTCATTTTCCATCCGAATAAAGATGCTGCTTCGATAGGCAGAACTCCAACTATTGGTCTTACTGAAAAATAAGCCTTGGCTACTGGTGTGGATTGGAAATCCACTTATGAATGCCTTTTGCATTTTGATTGGATGAACACAGTTTTTGTTGTTTAAAATGCATTTGATTTGTCATCTGGCTTTCATGCTGCAGAGAAAAACAAGGAAGCTGAAAATACCACTATAACAACAACCTTTTCATGAAATGAGCCCTTTGTTTGCATGTACATTTCAGATATAATTTAAAGTATGTAAGATTTTAGGTTTAAGCCATACTTCATGCTTCTATATTTAGCTCAACCATAACACTCTTTCCTAATGTTGTCATCAAAGTTGCTGTTTGAGTAATTCACCAAATAAAGGAAATTGACTTAGTGTGTGTATAAAAATTAACTAATTGAATTATTTTATTTAATGTGATATATAGATATGCAGACATTTAGAAAAAAAAGGGCTGTTCTGAGCTCTTTTGTCAATATGTCAATATAAAAAGAGCACTTTGATTCAATACTTTGTATATTATAGATTGTGATTTTTGTGAACTTATAAACGTATCCAATCTTTTTTTGCATTTTAATAAGATATTGATTGGTATATAGATATTGAGTTACAGGATAAACCTGAAAACCTGAAATACACAATTTTTACACGTAAACAGATGACATTTTTCAAACAACCATCTCCTCCATGTGTGGTGCTCACTTTAAACTGGAATGTTATTTGGGAGTTTGTAAGATTTTATAGACTAACATGATGCAGAAGACATAATTATATTAATATGATACCAATTAGCAATTAACTCCATGGGCCGAATCTACTAAGGTCTCAATTTGCGTGTACTAATTAGCGTGTGGGGTGGGACCGTGGTTAGTACGTGATCTACTAAGATTGCTGACGCATATGACAGCGGGGACAAAGTGTCGGAGACACGCCTATTTAAATGAGGATTTAGCGTGTGTCATGGTTTGGATCATGACGACTTCACATAACCGCAAGCGAAAGTAAAAGTTTGATCCAATGGAATTAGAGGTGTTGGTGGAAGCACAACACAATATGGTGGTGCACATGTCGTTTGATAATGTGTATATGATTTAGGAACAGCCAGATTATATTTTTTTACCCAATAAATCTTGATTTGCTTAACTTTGAAATGTTCTACAGTTTATTAGGTCGCTCTATGTTCATCTGCAGTCGTTTTTAATCAAGGTGTCTTTCTTGATTTATAAATGCAAATTGAAAATATAAATAATTTCATGAAGAGACTATGAATG
>JBAMHV010000012.1:19012999-19031122 GCA_037177535.1 Pseudomugil gertrudae
TCGCCGATATCACCATGGTTATTTGCTGATATCACAATCCATCCATCCGTCCGTCCGTCCATCCATCCGTTACCACCTATCCCAGTGAGGGTGGACTGACTGTATCTGGGCTACAACGGGTTGTCGGACAGCGACCCTGCAGGCTCCACGCTGGCTCATAATGGCAGAAGCTGCTTTGTGTTTACCCACCTGGGTTTAGCTTGGGACGTGAAAATGTGCAGCAGCAGAAGCATTTTCTTCTCTTTGTGTGCTACTGTGTTTGTGATGCAGCTGTAGGTTGTGTAGCTGTTGGCTTTGTATTTTGGGTCAGAGTTGCATGTCTCATTATATTAGATAGAGTCTGTCCATATCGTCTTTTTTCCGGTCTTTCTGTGTTTTTGGATGCTCGTTAGATTCCTGTTGCATGTTGCAGTCTGCTGACCATCTCTAAGCGGAAACACGGCTTCTCATCATTGTTTCCGTCTCATTCTCTGGTCTCACATCAGGCTGTGAGTTGGTTGAACGCGCAGCAGTCTGCATTTTTCTGCCTTTGAGAAATGGGGACATGTAGTCATCTGCCCTGAGGCTGTGTTGTACTGCTTTCTAACAAGCTCATGGGTTAGTGTTTAAAAATATATTCCTAAAAAATAGACTTTGTGCAAAAACGTTTTAATTGACAGGTAATTTTCATTACATTTCATTTTTTTTAAATATGTTTGATGAAAGAATATTTTTATCTCAAAATGTTTTTTACTTGCAGATATAATGTTTTGCTATCAGTGTGAAAAAATGACCATCAGACATGTGTTTTCCTTACGTTTGTTCCTGCTCACATTGCTTATGGGCAGCATGGTGGTATAGTGGTTAGGGCTGTAGCCTCACAGCAAGAAGGTTGCTGGTTTGAGCCCAGGCTGGGGAGGGTTGTCCAGTGGCTTTTCTGTGTGGAGTTTGCATGTTCTCCCCATGTATGCATGGGTATGCATATAGTATAGTATGTTCTCATATCGATTCATTAAATAGGGGCGTTATTGAAAGATCAGATGTACATAAAAAAGTTGGAAACAACCTTTTGTTTCTGTGTTTTCACTGACAAATTATCCATCATCTCAGATCAGTAGTGCACACTAAAGTTCTTCCAGCTTTCTGTCACCTTCCATCTTTGTCAAAAATACCAAATATTGAATTATTCTAAATATTTGTATCCTTTAAATGCTAAATTGATCATATGATATCAGTTTATAGTAGAACCATATTTATTTTCCTGACAGTACATTTTGGAATTTTGTTTAAAGCACAAAAATTGTATGTTTTAACCTTTTTGTTGATTTATTGTTACTTTAGTTGTTTTTTACAGTGTCAGATTGGAATCCTGCCATCTTGGCTCATTAGCATCCATAAAAACATGACAATATCAAACTTCAGAGTAAATAAACCCTTTGCATGCTGATTAAAGAACAAATGATTATTTTACGAGGTAATAATGAGGTAGCAAGGTAACAAGGTAGCAAGGTAACAAGGTAGCCAGGTAACGAGGTAGCCAGGTGACAAGGTAGCCAGGTAATGAGGTAGCCAGGTGACGAGGTAGCCAGGTAACAAGGTAGCCAGGTAATAAGGTAGCCAGGTAACAAGGTAGCCAGGTAACGAGGTAGTTAGGTAACAAGGTAGCCAGGTAACAAGGTAGCCAGGTAATAAGGTAGCCAGTTAATAAGGTAGCCAGGTGACGAGGTAGCCAGGTAACGAGGTAGTTAGGTAACAAGGTAGCCAGGTAATAAGGTAGCCAGTTAATAAGGTAGCCAGGTGACGAGGTAGCCAGGTAACAAGGTAGCCAGGTAACAAGGTAGCCAGGTAATAAGGTAGCCAGGTAACGAGGTAGCCAGGTAACAAGGTAGCCAGGTAATAAGGTAGCCAGGTAACAAGGTAGCCAGGTAACGAGGTAGCAAGGTAATGAGGTAGCCAGGTAACAAGGTAGCCAGGTAATAAGGTAGCCAGGTAACAAGGTAGCCAGGTAACGAGGTAGCTAGGTAATTAGGTAGCCAGGTAACGAGGTAGCATTGTTTCAGGGTTTTAGACTTCCTGTAGAGCAGTGGTTCTCAAGTGGTTTGGGTTTGAGACCCATCTACACCATTCAACAACAAGCTGTGACCCAAAAAAAGAAAAAGTCAATTTGTCACATTTATTTAATAAGAAGGATGGTTCCATTTAAACCTCAAATTGTGGAAATAGTACTTAAATGCATAAACATAAAAAACAAAGTGCAACGACTTCCAATAAAACTTTTTTTGTAACAGCCATTATAAGAGGCTCAGAGGGCATGTCATGAAAACCTGCAACAGAGAAGTCAATGAGAAGAGTCTTTACATAAATGTTAAATAAAAAATGGAAAGATCTGATTTTAAAACAGTTAGCATAATGTTTAACAAAAACAAGGACAAAATTTTCCTTTTCTCGTAAATATATAATTTGCCCAAGTGATGGCTTGCGACCCACTAAAAACGGTTCTGCGACCCACTTTTGGGTCGGGCCCCACCAGTTGAGAATCACTGCTCTAGATGATTGACAACGCCACCCTGGGACCCCCAGGGACCACTTAAGTGACTCGCTTCTTCTCTTAAGTTAAATCCTTTGTTCCAGGTGATGTTACAGCACCACTAGCTTAGTGATATGATTAGTTTTTGTTTGCTGAGATCATACAGTAGATATGAGCATCAGTATTAATGTTGAATCAGCTTCTCCTAAGCAGTGATGCATCCATGTTTGCAAATAAACTGAATTGTGAGAAAAATGTATTTTTTGTATACGAGAGGAAAATGCTTCCTGTTTAGAATGTGACTTTTTTTCAAGCAACAAGTTGTAATTTCACACTACTTGTAAGACAGGGAGCAGGAAACCTCTGGTTTGACTTGGAAGTTGGTATAATGTGGTGAATGTGAAGCTATCTTCCAAAGTCCCTGTGCATGACTGGCTAATTAAATACTAAGGAAGGAATAAAACCTTAATGAGAAACACAAGCTTGTTTTGGTGTTTGGCACTGACCACCTCACTCTTATTAGGTGTACTTGCCCATATGTGCTTGGTTAAAGTGCCCATTAGACCGTAATGGATCTTCATCCAAGACACCGAGATGCTAGAAAGTACATTTCTGCTATTTCCAAACTTGGCAGTTCAGCCAGCTCCTCAATGAAATTTCTCAGCCACAATAAATATTTTATGCAAATTAAAATTAAATTCTGTGCTTAGTTTAAGCAATTTCTCTTGTAAGTAGTGTATCTGTGAAGGAGATTACAACATTTGCTGGTGTGTTTATAATTTAATTTTTTATGTTGTGGCTGGCGGTGAGGAAAGACAGAACACCTGTGAGTGTTTATAATGTCCCATCTCCCTCACAGCTGCTCCTTTTCAAAACACCTCACTGGTGCAATAATTTCATAAAATTTCATGATTTACCATCTGGTAGACTGAGCTATAAGCACATGCAATAAGCATTTGTATGGCGCCGGTCCCAGAAAGGTACAATAACTGTATATTTTAACTTAATGGCTTTTCGGGGCATGCAAATTTCCACAGAGCAGATTGCAGAGATGCTACAATGTAAGTCTGGTCCCGTCTGTCTGCCTCTGTCTCTCCCACCCTCCCTGCTCTTCGTTCCCTGCTATACAGTACATGATTCCCCTATCAAGTGCTATAAAATATCTACACACAGCAGCTTTCTATTGCCTCTGTCTCTGACTGGGAAACAGCCCATGTCAAGATCTAAATATCAAACACTGGAGAATGAGGGACACAGTAGGAGGTACAAGCAGATTATTTTCCTTTTAGCATCTAATGTCTGTGCATTTGGGTAATTAAAATGATTACTACAACAATTACACCAAGTAATTAGAAACTAATTACACTGGCATTTTTGTGATTACAGGAGCAGATGAAAATAGTGTTCAAAATTAAATTCATTGCATATTCATGGAAATGAAATTAAATAGTGCTGGGTGAATGAGATAATAGAAGCTCAATGAATGGTGTTCTGAGGGGTTTGGGGAACAGTCTGTGGCTAATGCTCAGAACAGGCATTTTGTTAAATCAGTGATAATCTTTTAATGGCCTTAAGAGAAGTTCATATTTTGAATAGTGGTAAATATGCTGAAGGCTGAGATGTTTTTACTTGTCTTTGGCTCTGGGAGTGAATAAAACTTTCCCTTGCACAACAAAATAGAAAACATTAAATCATGATGTTCTTAAATGACGAGAAAAGCTAAGGTTTTTACCATTCTTTGTTTTTTTTTATGCACAATGATTGAATTAAATATCTATCCTAGAATTATTCTCTTTTTTTGGGCATCATCTTTTCCTGAAAGCCTTTCTTTTCTTTCAGTCCCCTCCTTCTCACCACCACCTCCCATCTATCGACAATAGTCGGGGCTTTAGCTGCTGCCATGATCATGTAATGAGATTCTTCAGATTAAATAGATTTCCTGTTAAACTTGGGGCTTGGTAGATAGGGTGTCAGGAATGAATGGTTATTAACATTTAAATATATCACAGAATAAGAGAGAACAGGGTGTGAATGAGTGATAGGAGAAGAAAGGATGAAAGAGTGAAAGGGAGAGAGAGTGAAAAAAATAACAATATGAATTTTTCATTGTTATCGAGTATGGATTTTCATCTTCACCACATTTCTGTAGGTCCTGATAAAACCAAAGCAATTAGAGACACAAGCGGGTCATTTCAGGACTGTTATAGCAAAGAGGGCTTGTTGTTTATGGAGTGGAGTCAATACTGCTTCACAGCTTAGAAGAATACAACCTACTTTAGTTTTATCTGCAAACCAAAACCTATTCTGTTATTACTTGATATTAAATATGAAAAACTTGTCAATAAATTGGTCTAATGATTTATTTCCTCTTCCCAGCTCTTTTTAAAAATCATATTTACTATTTGAAAAAGACAGGATGGAGATTATTATTTTGTGTTTTAGAATCAAAACCTGAGCATGTTAGATAACAACATCTGTCTTTATTAATGGTATCACCAGTGGACAAACTACAAGCTAAACAGAGAATAAGATCAGCTGTGTAGCAAAAGACTGGAGGTCATTTTATGTGAATTCAAGTGATAAAAATAGTTTTCTACTTGAAAGAATAATGAAAATTTAATACTGACATCTAAAATATAATGACTTTCAGATACAAGGTCTGTCTCACTTGTAACTGGGAGAAAACACTTTTGAGATGTTGAGGAATTATTAGTAGAGAAATTGAGATATGGCCTGGTTTGATTGTTTTTATACTAAATTACGGTGCTTACACCAAGTTGCAGCACAGAGCTGTTAAATGGATGCTCCTCACTGCCAATTTTTGTTTAGTTTAAAAACTTTCTTTCAAAATTTGTGTGTCAGGAAAAAAGCAAAGACAGCAAGAAAGAAATGTAAAATCAAATTTTTATCTTGGAAAACATTAATCCAAATGTGAATTTGTTCACTTGTAAATACCAGGGGCCTGATTTATAAAGCTTGCTTATGCACAAAACAGGCCTGAATATGGTGCAAGCACTTTACTGTGCAAAGGTTAGTGGTTCCACTGTCCAGTGCGTTCGACTGTGCCAACTTTGGACCTTGTGTAGTAACATTTTGGATGGGAAAAGCTGATAAGATAATGCATTTAACCCACATTAAACCATGTTTGTTATCATTCACATCAGACTTTGTATTATTATAATAAAAAATACAGAAGCATGGATTATTATAGACATGCTCAATAACTAATTTATTTTATAAATATGTATTTAAGCATTCAGGCACAGTATGCTCATACTAATTAACATGTCATGGCGCTTATTGGTACATTAATTGTGAATACTGAGTAAACTTTTTGTTGTTACATTATGACCAGCAAACAAGATCTCCTCACGTGTCTCCACCTCACGAACAAGTACCAACTTCAGTCTGTAAAAAGTTACGTGTCTTCTCAGTTGCCAAAATTCACCATAAAATGCCACAAATGCTCATTGATTCACATGCAAAAGTATTCGAGAGTTACTTCGCAAATTCACCTAGTTCACCTAACTGTTTCAGCAAGGGTGAGATTTATAAAGAGAAATTGCGGCACCTGTGTGTAAGCAGAACTTTTTAAATCAGACTTTTACTTTGACGCAGCAACTTTTCATTTTTTTTTATCATAAGTACAATTTTAGTAGACATTCTACACAAAGTTTTATAAATGAGGAATCTGGTAAAAATGTAAAGTCTAGTTAAAAAATGTTTAAAGAAAATCAATTGATAAAAACAATGTTGTAACCATGAGAGTGGCTGTATTTTTATTATTTTCATAGCATCCTTTTGTCAATATGTTTTCAGATACAAACAATAAAAGGATCCAATATTTCAGCTCTTTCCATTGATGAGTTAAATCAATAGGAAAACAGATGTGCTATTTGCATGACACCATGACTTGACGCCCAGCAGTCTCTGTAAGTAAATGTCACATTTTCGTTTTCATTTCAAGTCAGGCTCTCAAATGACATCTGTCAAAATGTGGTTTGCTCCATTGTGTCTCCACTGACATTATTCACTGAGTAAACATCCTGGTTGGTATTTGATCCAGAGTGGTCAAAATTAGATGTATCGCCTCGACGTTATGACTTCTCAGACCGTTTTAATCCATTATGACCATGCACGGAAGGTAGGTATTTCTTATTCATTGTGCTTTTTTCGTTTTTATGCCGCAGTGTTACCAAAAAGCCCTGCAATGCAGGACAGTGGGTCTGACTTATTAAACTTACAGTAAAAAATGTTATTCTCAGTTTCTTTGCAGACTTGCAAATGAGACATTCTTTTGACTAAGGAGAAAATGTGTGAATAAATCAATACTTTAAAGGCTTTTTTTTGTTTTCTTGACAGAGGTATTACTTACTGAACATTTCCAGTGGCACATAAGTCAGCTCTGCCGGAGATGGAAATTAGTTCTATTCTTCTGAGCCAAAATACTGAGAGGTGGCAAATCTTTTTTGACAAAATACCAAGCTGATACTTTGAAATTGGTACTGTTTCACAACAAACAAGAAAAGGCTTGCTTGATATTAATGTAGCCTACTTAATTTCAGGAGCAATTTGGTTTTTCCAAGTATTCTTAGCATCTTACTAACAGAAGACACAAAACACTGTTAATTCGGGCAACGCTATGTCAGACTTCTGTTGAATTTTAGGTTGCTGTAATATTCTGTATCAGTATCAAAAACCATATTTAGTTTATGCTATATAGATTATTGATCACATTTATATAAACAATGCACGGTGCAATGTAAATTGATAATATATGTAGATAAGTGATAGCTATGAGGCTTATGAATATGGGTTGCAGGTTCAAGTAGCCCTGTGTTATTGTTTCTAATGGGATTAATGATGAGAAAGCAGCAGAAAACAGCTGTTTTTGTGGTTCTGAGCTGTGGACTGTTGTCAAATTCCCTTGAATTACAAAGAAAACAAGACAAGGGGGCTGTATTGGGTTCCCTGGAGTTCAGCACAGTACAAGTCATCCTTCATGTTGGGCCAGCCTGGCTATGTGAATGTGGAAGCAGGTGTGGTGGCAGGACAGAGGAAAGCCCCTCTCCGACTCTGCCGTCACCGCTGCCCACTTGTTAATGACTAAGCTGTAGGAAGCTGGTCCTCTGTGTACGCTGTTATAAAGCACTCAAAGCCTCCAAGATGGCAGCAAGCTCACTCCTTGGCCCCAGGACACTCTGTGGAGAATAAGACACACCTCATGCTTTGTTTTCCTGCTCCATGGGATCCCACACCAAAGTAAAGGTGAATAAAAAGAGCAGCTCTTATACCATTTCTTAGGTAAAGTTTTTTTTTCTTCTCATGAACTCTTTCTGATGTGTGCAAGAATCCATGAAAGAAATACTTTAATTTAAATGTTGACTATATTAAAACATTAAACATAACTAGTGGTGACTTTGCTCTCCATGTTTATATTGGTCCTGACAAGCAACAATTTATCTGATACATTTGTGCATAATTATAGCTCATCACAAAAATCCAAGACAGTCAGGTAACACAGACTGCAGTTTCCACCACATGGGGCATCTCTGTTATATCTGCATATATTTAAATATATCTGCACTCTGTATTTAGAAAGAAATAAAAAAAACTGATGTTTTAGCAGGTGGAGATCTAGAGATTTCCACAGGAGCCAGTAAAGGAGAATGTAGAAAATTAGAAGAGAGTATTTGTTGACCTACATATTTGTGAAACCTTTCCAGATAGATTCTTAGAGGACATCTGAGAATACAATCTATAATAACACAGAAACATACACCATTTTGATGTTTCAGCCTTTTAATTGCCATTCTGATATCACCCAGTTTAACCAAAAACAAATTTAACTGGAAGATTTGTTCACATGTCCAAAAATGCCACGTGTCTTAGTTCAGTTAAACATTCTGACATTTATTTTTGTTTTCTGAAGTAAAATGTCCGTAACAAGACAAAAGGGGATCCAAAAAATATCAAAAGGTGTGAGATTAAACCATGTAGATATTTCAAGATAACCACCTGTATAATCCTGCGAGTCACCGGAGTCATGGCATCATCCTGCATGAAAGTGAGGGATGTAAATAGATATTTTAGATTTTCTCAAAGTCCTTGTTGTACCAGATGTGCATCATCATGTGACAGCTGAATAACAAGAATGTAGGTGAATGTTGTCATGTATGCATATAAAAACTGAGATAAGAGTGGAAATCATCACGGTACATTTTTATCTGCATTACAAACTTTTTATAGATCTTGCAGGCTCATTAGATCATTATGTAGTACAGGGACTTTGCCTCAACCAATTAATCAATCAATCACATTTAAATCATATTTAGCACCTAACAACGCTTTATTAGGTGATTTACAACAATGACTACTAAATATAAACAAAACTAAATTAAAAACAGGCCTATATAATAAATTTATGTTTTTGCATATAAAGCAACAAAATAAAGATAAAAAACACATCCAATTATCTTTCACACTCTCACACAGGTAAAGTACACAACACCACACAAAAGCATTTCAGGCCACTAATCCCATACTCCAGATAAACCCTAGTCCTCATTATCTGGGCTAATGTAGCTTACTCAGTACACTCAGGTTTGAGTCTTAGGTGGAATGATTAAATTTAGACTTTTTTAATGTTTAATTGTGTGAGCAAGTTTGATTGGGTCTTTGTAACAAAACCACTTTGGGAAAAATGTCCTAATTTGGGTTTAAAATGAAAACTGTATTACACCGATAGTGGTAGTGCATTTACATGTAATTTATCACAAGAACGCTGCCCCGGTAACCGATTACTTTCCCATTACTAGTAATCAGAATGCATTTCATACACCTGGTCAGTTTAACATATAACTGTGTATATTTCATGAACTGCTACTATTAAAATGTGATCAGCATTGTGTTTGCAACAGTTTTTCTTAACGGCATCCGTATAATAAATAAATAAATAAAATCTGTTATTTTAGGCTTTCCTGGCAGTTGTCCTGTAGTGGATGTTAAATTACAAAATTTATTCACTAAGGTGTGTGAGAATAATATTTTCTCTTACCTGTCTTGTATATCACAGCTTGCATGCTACATTAGGTTGAGGCCAGGTATGGGAACCAGTTGCTTAAAATAAGATTAAGGGATTTTTAGCTACGTTTAATCTGGGTGGCATACACTTCTATCAAATATTCATTAAAGTTCATCAAGATCAGCTCTGCTTGGTTTTGTTTCCCTTCTGTTTTTCTATCAAAGACCATTTTTCCAGAGTTTATTCAATTTATATTTAGGTTCTCAAAATTACAGCCATACATTTATATGGCATTGCTATCAATACTTATTACATTTATTGTACAAACATACAGGATTTCATTGGTCAGTTACCGAGACAGTGAGACTGCAGACCAAGAACTGATAATATTTTGGTTCCAATTACTATTGATTTTACAATTGTTTTCCAGCAGGATGTTGTTTCCATTACTAATATATTTAATGTGCAAATCAATATGAACACTTGCTTGGCTCATTCATAGGAAAGCCATAAAATCAAAGATGTGAACTTCAAACACCTGTGGACATTTTCTAATCTATCCAGTAAATAACCACGGGATGCTTTAAATGTAGTTGTACAAGTCTACAAGTATTAAATCTTTTCTTGTATGGGTAAAAAGATGCGCATTTGGCCTAAAGTCAGAAAATTGTGACTCGTTTAGGAGTTTTCTCGCTCTACTGGCTGGCAGCAGAAGCTAACATAGAGCCAGCAGTGGGGTTTATCTCGACAAAAGACCGTCAAATGTAAGTGCAATTACTGCCACAAGTAATAAAACAGCCACTGCATTGCACAGCAATGGTGAAAAGGCGCCTAGGAACCTGAAAGCGCTGGCCTTCCCGTGTGGGTCTCAGTTTGAGTGATGATGGCACAACATGATGGAGTAAGGCACTGAGAAACAAACCATGTGGAGTACATTTATAATCTGTAATTGATAATGTAATAAAGGCTGTGAATAGGTTCAGAGTGACTTTTGGCTGTTTGCAGTCACTGTCATGGCAGGCTTGTATTTTTCATGCCTGGATGGAAGTTGGTTGGAGATGTGGGATCATTCTACCAAAATTACCAGCTTTTCTCTCTCTATCACTCTGCTTTCTGTCAGTTCACTCTTTATCAGACCACCTCTACCTCTTTTTTCGCTCTATGAACTGTGTGACACGGAATTGACATGTAGTTTTGGAGGCAACACGATGCTATTGAGCTGTGATGTAAAGGTACCCGCCAGGCTTCCTGAATACATCCATGCTAGAGCGGGCATGGAGCAGGGGAGCAAGGCAGGCAGGCCTCACCGCTGGGTGTTGCTCAGCTGTAGGCCTGTTAGATCAAATGAACTGCTCTATGCCTCTACACCAGCAAGGTCAGGCTCAGGATCTGTTGTGGAGAAGGTCATGTGACCATGTGGGATTTGAGGCTGCTGAGATGGAAGTCAAAATTTATAAAAGCTGACAATGATTAACCACATCGGGGTGTTTTCACATAACACTGAAAATATGGACTATTAAAGTGACACAATAGATGATGCTGCTTTGCAATTGGAGAGATTTAGATCATAAGAATTAGACATGTCAATGATTATTAAAACAGAACAGTGCACAGCTGTGTCAGAGAGTGGCACATATTGCCAGTGGATTTTCTTTGGAGGCTGCTTGTTACCTGACAGTATGCCTGACTAAAGTGACGAGGTTGGGGGTGTTGGTTGTAGGGCTCTATAGTGAGACGAAGGTGCACGCTGGTCAAATCGAAGGGTAAAGTGGTAGCTTTGGCTGAGCTCCTTCCTAATGCCCTACGGCACCTCCACCATTAGCATTCCCCACTGCAACTTGAGTTCATAAGACTAATGGAGTTGCTACCTGGGGACATTAATTGTGCGTGACACCACTCGGGGGCTTTTGTGCACTCACACTAATATCACTGTGCCTGTCTGACAAAGCGCCCGAAAAGATTAAAAACAAAACCCAAATAACTGCCAGTGTTGTGTTGCTGTTTGACAGGAGAGTTTGGTGCGAGTTTGGTACACATGTGTACACAAGGGTATAGTGATTGCAGAAACTCAGGTTCACTTATTGTGTAACATGTTGCTCAACTTTAGGAGTCAAGTGAGTAGCGATACCTGTTATTGCTGAGTGTATGGATGTTTTCGCCATTGCAGGACAACTCCTGGCAACAGTGTTTATGTCTTGCATCAAACTTTTGACACGTGCATGACATCATCCAATAAAATTTCAGCTTTAGTCTTCGAAAGTGTCTCCAATCAATCTTCCTCAGAGAGCAGCGGGGGAATGTGAAGAAATGCATACTTACACTGGTAAAAGTTAAGCATATTAAATTACACTATCAGATGATTGAGGCAGCACTTGGATGGATGCTAACGGCAAATTATAATTGCAAAATTGTTTGTCATTGCAATGAAAGGACTACTTTTAGTCATATGTTCTGATTTGCCTTGTGATTTGAGGCAGTGGTTATGCACAGTACAAAAGAACAACAGAAACACATTTACTGTACTGAAACGTTTATACATACATGCAAACTAAGCCTGATAAATTCTAAAATGCATAGATGCCTATTTTTATATACAGTTATGAATTCTTATGTTCAAGAAATCTACTGAGATTAAGAAATAAAATAAAATGTTAAAGCAGGTTAATTTGAACCATCTTATCTAAAAACAAATGTTGCATGCATGATATGAGTTTATCATATATGCTTAACTCAAACATATCATTAGTCTAACAACTCAAATAACCAAATCATAACCATAAATGATCAAATTATATAAAAAGGCATGATGAGGACATGTGCGGAACCTTGAATCTGATTTATAAAATAAAAAAAAAAATCCTCCTTACTGGTAAATAGCACAAAATTATTGTGGAAAGTCATGTTTTGCTTAATTAGAAAGGCTTTATATTTATCTTTATATGTCCATTTAGTGTTACATTAGACAATGTCAAGGACTACCATGGTAAACTATCACTTTTTAGCAGGCTCATAATTTCCAGTCATTTTAAAACATATTAAGGAAAATGACAAGTTAAAAGCATCAACTGCAGGAAAATGAAGCATGCATAATCATGTGAGATTACATTATTGGTGAATAAATGAAGTTATAAAAAAGTGTACTGGATTCTGAAATGGTTCAGTGACATGTAGCACTCAACCCCATTTTGTGTGTTTATGTTTCTCTGTTTGTTTGTTTGTTTGTTAGTTTTTGCTGGGAATCCATTCATATTTCATTTACATGCTTAATTGTTGTAGCTTGACTTGTGTCTTTTCTTTCCACAGATTATTGAAACAGACTACAATAGTGTAGACGAGAATGTATTTACACAGTATATATTTTGATCCGATTCACACAATAATGATCTGTTGTGAGGATTAATAATGACATGACACAGAAAGTCAAAAATAAAAGATCATAATTGTTCAACCCTTTCCTGAACCAAGTTGTAGGTAACATGAAAGCCCCTGTCTCCTTTTATGGCTCTTCTGATAGCATTTAACCTAAAACTTGATTCTTGGTTTTTAGTACTAAAACTGGGCATTTTGAGGAAATTATCCTCCATAAAGGTCTACAAGATATCAGAATTAATAAAGTAAATTTATTAAAATGCTAAATACAATTAATTGTGCTCCTTAAAACACAATCATAAACTAACAAACTTAATGAAAAGTCGAGTTGTCTTTTGTTAAGATATTCTTACAAAGAAGTGTCACTTCTCTGAATTTGTTGTGACAAAAAGGGTTACAGGGTTGTAACCTCTCTCCAGAGAGTCAAACCAATTTATACTTCCATAATTACATTTGTATTTACATTAGGACAATGAATGTTTGATTTGTCATTTCTGATTCTTTTTTCCTTTATGCTTTTTTTTCCAAACACCCATTCTCTTCATTGCCAGCTGGAAAATCATTATCTGCCTTTGTCATTGCATGTATGAGCAAGGCACAATAAAGCAAGAATCATGTAATGAATGTCAAAACTATTTCCATCAGATATTGTGAAATATGAGTTCAGAAGACCTATTCAAAGAGATAATATGATAATTTGATTTCTCTGATAGGCTGAACGGAAATGCCTTGTCTGGACATTTTGAAAAGCAGAATCCATTACTTATTCTTAATTCACCCTGGCATAAATTAAAGGATTTCTGCAGGCCATTAACTCATCCATTAATACCCAGGGTCAAGATTATTGAAGCCCAGGGTAAGGCAATATGAAGGGCTATTTCTTCAAGATGTGTCATCTAATGATTACAGTAGGGTTCTGAATCCTCTGCCATTAATTGTGAAATTATCTCCTCTTTTTGCTCCAGATAAACAGCAGGGGAAGATAATGGTCACACAGCTAGATAATCCTGCTTCAAAAAATTAATTTCCATTTCATTTGTTTTGTTGTGTTTCAGGCAATTTCAGAGCTGTGGTTGATTGTTCCAAAGGATATGAAGTGTAAGAACAGAGGAAACTACTGAAAGAGGGTGTAAAATTAGGTTTGTGTCAGCACAAAATTGAAACCTGCTGAGCTATTTTTAATTTGGAGTGTTGGAGTGTATGATGAAGGTGGCTCCCAATGAAGGGGGGAGTACAATGAGATAAAAAAATAATAAAATAAGGGCACCGAGGCTCTTCATGTGCACGATCTGCTATTCTGCTTCTCATTGTAGACATACACTAATTTTAATTTGCTTCATGTATCCCTGCAGTGAAATGCAATTGCCACCCAATGTGCTTTTTGTTCCAGTGTACTAAGAGACGTATTTTATTTTGTCTAGGATAAATCCACATATTGCTCTGCAAGCTTAAGCACTCAGTGCTCAGGTGTTCAGCAGCTCTCAACAGATTTGGAACATGTGAAAAAGAAGATGAAATTAAGGCAAATAAAAATCATATTAAAGAATATTATAGCCTAACAGCCATTAGGCAACAGCTTCCTGTCATGCTTTGATGGATTCCTCACTTAGTTCAATGAATGGTCCTATGACATTGATAGAAGCACTTGCAACTAAATAGACAGACACTTTTTCCCTGATGCACACGTGAGAGAAAAAAAAACATCAAATGTTTGCTATTTTTTTATGCTTTTCAAATAAAACATTATTTACATATAAAGAGAGAATACTGCTGGCAACCCCCACAGGGAAAAAATAAAAATAAAATCCTGCACATTAAAGCAGCTTATATCTCCTCACTAACTCCCAGGGTCTTCAGCCACACTCTGACATACTAAGGGGACTTAATTTTACAAGCAGGGAGTTCCTCCTTATTGCTCCCTGCTAGTGCCGAGGCGTCTGGCTTCAAAAATGATCCTGACATACACATGCACAATAGATGAGCTGTACGGATGCTCACAGCCCATGAATACAAAATCGGACCTGCAGCCAGCAGAGTTGAGTCGACTGGAAATACTTCAGTATTCACTGACCTCTTTGCTATTTCATCCTCTTTCAACTATTTTTCCAGTTTGGAGAAAACACTTTCTATCACTGTCAGCTTGGGCAAGGATAAAAACTCTAGTAGCGGATTAGCTGTCTGCCTGGTCTTACTGCTGTACCGCAGCAATAAAACATGCCTGCACAGCTGCCTTACCTTTAGTGTGAGACCAGAATGTGGAATCAGATTTATTTTGTTTCATAATTTTAGCAGACAATTACTCCCGCTATGATGGAGTATCAAATTGATACCAGTCGGGGAAATACGAATAGCAGATTTACAGGAGTGTTTTAAAAACAATTTTCTTAAAGAAGCTGTTTTCTTTGTGAGGAGAAGCAAAATCCTGTTAACATTCCCTCTGCTTCAGTACAACAATGATCTGTTTATGAACCTTTACACCTTATTGTTTAAAAAAGTTTAAATGTACATATAGGACTATACAGTTTTTCTGCACCCAACAGCATGACAGTGCAAAAAAGATATGAAACCTTTCAATCTATCTAATTAAGACAGCATAGTAGTGGCACTCGGTTGCAGGGTGTTTAAGCTAATTACAGTATTAATTACAACATTAATTAAATGACATAATTGCCTTTCAAAACAATGACTCCTGTAAACCCCGGTAAGGTAAAGGGTTAATTTAGTGTGGAAGGAGGCATGCATTATTTACATGCTCGGATGAATAATACATTTAAGAAGTGGGATTATAAATTTACTGGCACAAAGAAAAGCAAAGCTTAGTGGCCGAGAAAGGCTGATTTGAATACCTGTTTTAAATGAAGATTTCTTTGAGTTATGGTCACACTCTGAGGAGTGAATCTGTTCAGTTCGGTCTGTGGAGACTCTGGGGATTAAATGTCTTTGTGTGAGGAAGGAAAAAATTGATATTTTAATATCCCCAGCACTGTACATAGATGTTGCAAAATAAATGACATCATTTAAAAATCTAATTACAGATATAACTTTTGTCAACCTGTAGAAATTCACAAGCTTTGACCAACTTCTGCAGCAAAGCCTGCATTCCTGCTAAGTCTGTTTTAGAGGAGAATTTCTATTTAGAACGTCAATATATTTTTTATTGTTCATATACTTTCACACATGGGATGTTTGCTTGTTAAATGTTTGTGATTTACGTGTAACAGAGAACAGAATAAGTGTATATGTCGGGCTGGAAATGACGGCTATGCTTCGGAAAGAATGAAAGAAAGAACACACAAACAAATTTTTTTAAAAAAGGAATACAAGGTAAAGCCGGAAAGGTGCCACGCTGAGCCAAAAACATTTTCAATTTTCACGGACCGACATATGAGGAAAAAAATTACATCTCAGTCTGACGAGTGACTAATCAAGGCAGGCGAAATGGTGCTGCAATAAATTACTCTACTGTGAAATAAACCACACAAACAGACTGATGATAATAAATGTAAATTATTTCTGGGGAGAAATTTTCCTGGTACATGAGTAATATGAACCATCAGGAAGGAGTCTTCCTTAACATTAATTACAGAAAATGACAAGTGAGCTGACAAGTAGGAAGGCTCATTATCTGAAAACATATTCACAACTTCGCAATTTGCACAAGATGGACTCCAGCTAAATTAATCTCCTTTCTTTGCATGAGCCCCTTCTAATTTTCATGTTATTAACAGGTTTGCAGTATCACTCAGTGCTTGTCACCCTAATCAGGTTTTTCGGCGTGTTCGGGAAACCGTGGTGTCATTTGAAAAGGATCAGGCCTCATAATGTGCTCTCCATCATGCGTCTGAATCTACAAGGTTGCTTTTAATAAGGTTCCTTAATCATTTCTCTTTTTTGCTCAAGTTTTGGCCTGGTTGGCTTCTATTATCACTCTTTTCATAGAAAGATACCATTAAAAGAAGAGCTGGTTTATTTGAGAACACGAGGCATAAAAAGATGGGTCTTTATGTGAAAGAAATTTAACATGACCTGAACTTACAGCAGATGAATGTCATCCTGTTTTGTTCTTTTGACTCATATTTAATCTTCTATAGTTGTAAACTAGTGAAAATAGTCTAAATTCTCAATCAGAATTGGATTGGTTCTTAAAATATTTTTTTTTATTTGTTAAATTAGTTTTAAATTGATGATCAACCTTTGAATACAACTTCATATTGCAAATACTTACAAATAAACAGGAATAGGAGTATGAATAAGAACGAATGAGTATTTAAACACATTTGCAATTATTTGGGGGGAAAACATGTATTTGATTAAACATGTAAAAGGAAAAGTTGCTCCTGTTGAGAAATTATATTAATACCTTTTTCTTTTTTGTTCAGATTTCTTTTTGATCAGCATGTTTACTGAAATGCAAATATGACACAACTGCATTTTCTGATTTTCTAAAATACTTTTTCTGAGTATTTATTGTTTCTTTCTTTTTTAACAATGCATCATTAACCTGACATGTCCCTGTTTAATCAAGTGCTGGTAACACTTCTCTATGTGTGTTTGTACAAGATCTGTTTTAACAAAATGGACAATCGTTGTCATTGACCCTGTATACCACAAATGAAAATATAATGTCATCTTTATTTTAGCTAAGTTTTTAACTAAATGTCTGTGGTGAGATTCCTTTAAAAACAAACTATTATCTTGCAAAATGTAAACCACATCAGCTCCACAATGAAGGCATTTAGCTGCTAAAACTCAACATATCTACATTAAATTAAATGAGTGTGTCAGAATATTTTTGTTTTAGTTTTTGTACAGAAAATTGCAAAGAAGTGGATTAACAGTGAAGAGCTACAGTAAACTTGCAGATGAAGAGCTGCAGGGGACTCACTGTATCCCCCAGCTTCTCAGCCAGGTAATCAACCTGCATTTTTTACTATCCCCTGCTATTCGCAACACATAAGTGTATATTATATGCAAGCAGACGGCGTATACCCATGAAACACTTGCAACAGGCTAAACCTCTTTACGGAAATGATTGTAAATGATTGTAGCTTGAGTTGTACTTCTGAATAAACTAGCAGAACCAATTTGGACTGTTGGATAAGTTCACTTTAAAGTCAGGTTGAGATCATGGGTCCCCGGACTGGTCAGTGAGCGCCCCCTGGTGGTCCGCAAGGTGAACAACATGACAATCTGAATCTATATGAATTAACTGAAAACGTTGTCA
>JBAMHV010000012.1:19035904-19052480 GCA_037177535.1 Pseudomugil gertrudae
ATCCATCCATCCATCCATCCATCCATCCATCCAACCATCCATCCATCCATCCATCCATCCATCCATCCATCCATCCATCTAGCTATCCATCCAGGTAGTAAGTTACTGTAATAGCCATATCTATTCCTGGGCTTATGTTTTATATCTGGGAGTCCCTCCAGCAGTCTACTAGTATGGTTCTACCAAATAGAGAACTATTGGTCATGTTGTAAACCTAAACAAAAAACAACAAATAATTCAGGTATAAGGCTTTAGCTCCAAATCTTTATGAGCCCTTATTTAGGGATGTTTTTGAATTTGTTTTCACCAAGACCTCGATCTAACAGTGCCCCATACCACAAATAACATGTTTCTTTGATCCAAATCAAATATGGCAGCTGCTACAAGGGCATTTTAATTGAATGATTATTGTATTAAATAGTTGCTTTTAATGGAGCGTGTACCTCTGCAATTATTTCCGCTTTAAGAAGCTGAACTCTGGGCAGGTCTTTACAGCCACAAGCGTTTGGTTCACTTCCAAATGAATGGTCACTGTTGGTGCCAAGTCACCTGCAACAACAACAAAAAATAAAGGAAAAAAAAACATTAACTAATAAGCAAATGCATCACAGTAAAGATTTATTTATAAATGTACTGTATACAACCATTTATCAACACATTTTGTTCACAAATAGCAACTTGGCTGTGACTAAGCCTGGCAGCAGCAGATTCACAGCACAGAAGGCACTTTCAAGTAGAATTGTTTCTCAAGTATAAAAAAAGAAATCTGATAACTACTAATAGAACAAATATGACTAACTTCCTTAATCCTGTGATATTTTGCAGTGATAGGATCAATATTTGTCAGAACAGTCCCATTATCCACACAGTGTGATGAATTATTGAATGTGTGAAAGAGGTGATAATGTTAGTCATAGTCTTTTTCTAAAGCCGAGCACGTTTCCAGATTATGGGACCATTTATGAAAGAATCTGCTGTTGTCTGAGAAGATATTTTCGATGACATCAGGAAGATGGAAAGTCCACATGATTAAACACTGAAAACAAAGCCTTACAATGTTTCAAGAGCTGTAGAGGAAGATTCACAGCTGAATTTCTCCTCATTTACTATGTTTTTAAGTGCAGTGTAAAACCCCACATACAGCTATGCTAATGTTTTAACTTTGCTGTATGAGATTAAACATAAATTTCCATGACATCTCAATTGAAAAGTAGCCAGTGAAAGGATGGAAATGATATACAGTAGGGTAAGAAAGTGAGATAAGGTTGAGATTGTGTGACAGTAATCTGGCACAGCTGGCAGGCGATACAGTATGGCTTTGGGCCACCAGTGTCAGCACAAATGTTGTCACTATTGCTTCACGTTTTGACTCTCACTGTATTCTGTGAACAATGCTTAGAGGCAGCTTTCATTGAAAATTATTTAAATCACATGGAGAAGAGCCATATCAGACAGGCAAGTTTCAAATTGTGGAGAAAATAGATCAAAAGACCCGTGCTATTTGTTTATTCATTCATTTGTGTATTTATTTATTTTACTTAAACTCAATTATTTGAATCAAGTATTTTATTCACCATCTAAACTGCTTAAATAATGGAACAGAAAGGTTTAGAAATTATATGAATTATGATACTCTGGTACGACAACCCCACTCAGTGAGACAGCACACATAGGTACACAAAACAGATGAAAATAAAAACAGAAAAAAACCTTATTATGGAAGATCATGCCAGTCTTTTTGTTTTGTTTCCTCTGCTTGATTTACTGTTCTTCATTGCTCTTCATTCATTGTTCTCATTTGCATTCTCAATATTTTCAAGAAATATTTAACCCAAACTGTTTGACTTTTGCAATATTGGAGTATTTTCTCAACTCTAAAAATTTAACACAATTTACCTAAAAAAACAGTTGTCAATACAACATATATTGACAACAATATATATATACACTCCATATCCACTGAATTGGTGCCATCCTCATGTTGCAAATGGAAATGGATGGTTCAGTCCTTTTACTTATACACAGTTGTTTTGTTCACAAAATTAGCTAAATGAGTTATTTAGCATAGAATTAGCAAATTAAATAAATATAACATCATGGCATTCTTGCTAATAGCATGAGGAGACTAAGAACAATTTAGAGAGTCATCAAAAATGTCTATTTTTACAATTAACAACTGAAAACTGACATGGCAACATAAAATTTCCCATGGACGGAAATGGCACTCATTAGGTGGAATGGCCCATTTATCCCCTTAATTTTTCTAGTCAGAGAAGATAAGGCTAAACTTTTTTATTAGCATTTTTTATAGAAAACTAAATGGCTCTAAGGGTGCTATGATGTACAGACCTTAAATATCTGCAAAGTGTAAAAATGGGACAATGTGCAATGGCTTCAGGACTATGAATTCTAAAGTGCTGAAACTGTTTTACTAAGAAAAAGAAAGCATGAAACATAAAATATATTTAGTTTCTATACTTTAAAGGGTATATATCATGCAACATGCACTGTTTTAGCCCTTAAATAAATGTTTCTTTGCACTTCTAAGTGTTTAGGAATACAGAAAATGTAAATTTATTCTCTCCTGATGCTGCGCATATATCTTTATATTCTCTTTGGTCCTATTTTTCTGTTTGTTTAATTTTCTCTATTCTCTATTACGTTTTAAACAATTTTTTATCTATCACGTCACAGTATTTGGTATAGGTCTGCCAAATAAGGTCGTAGACTTCCGGGTAACAAATTTTGTGAATTGGACATGTTGACATTTATAGTAAACCTACCTACCAGTAAAATGTTTCTCTGCAGGGAGATTAGCGTATCACTGCTATCAAGCTAAAAACATGGCAGAGCAGGGTAGAGTTAAACTTCCTGTGACCTGGAGGTGGCCGGGGCTTGACGTGCCTCGTTCACATCTAAAGAGACGGCACCAAAACGAATCGCTCTGAAGACGCACCTCAGAACAGGGTTATAAGGTGTGTGTGGAGCGAGAATAACCATGAATTTAGACCAAAGCATTGCGGTTCTACTTTATACAGACAATAAATTAATGATTTAAATGTTAAAGGAAGAATTTAAAAGCATGATTTCTCCTTTAAATTATCTTCACATTACAAATAAAAAAAACTCTCTCATATTTTTTGTTTTCATTTAGCTAACTTACTAAATAAATAGAGATAATAGCAGGAATATACTGAAAAGTACAAATTTAGTTTTTTTAAACATAAGCTGTGTTCAGTCCTAATTGCCAACTGGACACACCAGTAGCTGATGATGGACTAAGAGAAGACAAAATAATTTCATTCGTACATATCTGTAGGTCAGACGGGACTCATTTCTCATTTCACTGTCTTTGATTGAATAATACACTCATGTCCTGGAAAATGACGAACACGAGTGATCACTTTGTAAGTTTCTCATCACTCCCTCTCCTCTTTAACAACTGTACCCAATTTTAAGTCTACCCTCAACCCCCAACCACTCTGAAATCCATCACCACACAGCTCTGTCAGTGCCGGAGAGACTCTGTGTCGGGTGCACTGAGTTGTCCACACTCACCCAAGCACCAGTGGACCTCCAATAGGGAAATGCTTGGCTGCAGAGAAACCTGCACGAAATTAAATTCTCCACTTGGCTGACTGGGGTGACTCGTCCTGGTCTGCCGGCCTGTTCCTTCATTATTCCTGGGCTGATAACTGACTGAACGGGATGTCTTGTCTGTTTAATGCCAGCTCAGCTGCTTCATGGGAGGAACGGGCTTGTCACTCTCGCTTGCTGCTATAACACACTGTATTACCATCTCCACTTCATTTATTTGGCTCAGATTTTGTGCGCCCGTCAAGCCATCCACCCCACCAATCCCCTAAAAGACACTTGCAATTCACAACCCCTCAACCTTCTGCATCTTTTAGGAAACTGCTCAAAATAACCTGTCTAAAATTTTCATTAAAATGTCATTTAGATGTCACACCGATGATTTAGATTAGAAACAATACAGGTGACTTTAATTGTAGTTTTTTCATCTAGTTCTCCATAAGTAGCATTGATTGGTTGCTTCTTCTGACACAGTTCCCTTCTTTTATCAACAAAAACACAGTCTTCTTTCAAATGTGTGTGTACTGAATACAGCAAATAAAAGTAAAGCAGACAGTAAGCTTTTCTTTCCTGCATTTATGAGCATTGAATAAAAGGTTTCTGCATGAGGGCGCTGCTTGATTGAATGTTGTGATATAGAAACACAAGCAGACAACCATTGTTACGGCTTACACTTGACCCCACCAGCACTTAGATGGATACAATGAGCACTCTTCTCAGCTAGGTTTGTGGCCTTTGCAGAATTAAAATAAATATATCCATTACTAATGCACTGCTATGTACTACACTAATCATAATTCATAGCTACATTGCAGGCTTTTGAGTGCAAATGCTAATGCTGAGCCTTCGGTGCTCATAAATGCTAATCAGTGGCAAATGCTATTGTCTTACTGGCATACAGATGCTTAGCTAGAACGGGGGACATGGTCGAAGCTTACTTTCAGAGCAAAAGCATTTCAGTAAAAAAAAAAGACAGAAATCAGTATTTGGAAGTCATTAAACATTGAACACATACTCCTGTGTAACTGCAACGCCAATAGTATTGTGTGGAAAAAAATGCTTTCCAATGTGACAATTGATTGCGTTTTGAGGTAGTTGTTAGTTGATTTCATAATTGGTATAATTTTTCACAAGTACATGAGTGTCATGCCACGATGGGCTTAGAGTCTTGGTAATGCGATGGCCTGTAGTTCAACCTTAAGATCAATAATGTATTAAAACCAAGAGCTTATTGAAATAATAGAAGAGTTTTCGCCAGGGAGGAAAGGCAAGAAAGAAAAATGCAGCACACAGAAGTGTTTGATTCCTTCATTGTGAAGTGCATTGTTTTCATGCCAGTGACTTTACTCCAAGAAATGAAAGGACAGAGAAAGTCTTGGTGATGTGAAAACTATGGACTCTGTTATTGATTTAGAGACATTGTGAAAGCAGCACTTTATATTTCAAAGTGCAAAAGAACTGCAAAACTAAAACTGTGAACACAAAGTGTTCATTCTTTCTTATTTGGAAAGCAGACAGCATGTTGATGAAGTAAACGAGCCCAGACTGGTTTGCCTACACAGGTCATTATTTTCAGCGCCTGATCACTGTATAACATTTGGCAATCTGTGGTTCCCTGCTGCTATCTTTTCCTGTCGGATCTCCCTGTTTTGACAGTGTTTGAGAAAAGAACACTCTGTGAGGTGTCAGGTGAAGACTATATGTGACAGATTTGGAGGGGAAATCAAGAGAAGACAAACAGGCAGCTAAATGCCTGGGAAATGTCTTCGCGCTCAGACAGAAGGCGATAAGTGCTGTTGACGTGGACATGACAAGCTAGCAACAGTAAACCTCAGGACACGCAGTCCCACCGGAGGCCTGCAAGTGGACACAATTCTCTATGACTGCTGAGTGGGCTTAACAGCTCTTATGAGAGAATTAACAAGAAGTGGGAAGTCCCCCTCCCACCACACACTCACACATACACACACACAGACAATTGCATGCATCCAACTTCAACCACCTCTGCCTTTCTACTGTAAGCTCTTTGATGTTTCCCAGATTCTCCATGACAGTCAGCTTTGGTTTTGATCAAGGTTCTTGTGACATATCTGATACATTTTATGAAAGCAATACAAGCCCTCATAGAGAGGCACAGGGTATCTATTGGAGAATGGTATGCTGAATAGGGCAGTAACAGGAATATATCTCGTTTCCTCACGAAAGGTAAATCCATGTCTGAGAACTTATACAGCCTAAATGAAGTATCCCCATGCTGTTGTTGATTTCAATTCAAAGTAGTTCAATTCAAAGGCTGTATGCCGTCATGAAACTCACTGAAAAGAAGGATATTGTTGTTTTGTTTTAGCATCTAAAACCTAAGCATCCTAAACGGTGACTAACATGCACATAGGCTAAATGCTATCAATGACATGCTTCCATCAAAGACAAAATATGTAAACTAATAAGTATAATTTTTTGAAGCTCTTTCTTTAGTGGTTGTGGAGCAAACTAGCAAAATTTACATATACATATTTTTAAACTATTTGAGATTTTTTTGTACCACATACCATTAAAATGGCCAAAAAAGTCATTATTTTTATCTGCATTTTAAAAAAAATTGTAGAAATACACTGGATCGTTGAAAAATTATACTTATGATCTTTTATGACCTTACCAGCCAAAGAGCATGGCTTAGTTTGGTGGTACCCCATGCACTTCTGCTGGGAACCTTTGAGTCTGCAATAAAAAAAAAACAAAAGCATCTTAAGCTTAGGCATTAGAGAGATAACTACACATGTTTGAGCCCATATTAAATTCAAACTTAAATAAGGAATGTATTGTGCTCCTATAGCGATTAACAGCATGCTTAGCTTGTTAGCTTTACGGTGATTAACACAACATTAGTTGTTTGCTGCCAAACTTTATTCAAATCAAAACTGACTATTGTGGCCGTTTTTCCCCCAGCACTGGACAGTAACTGAATTTCTCATTTTATAACTCCTGTTTGTCTGATTATTATTAATCAGACATCAGTGTTGGTTTTTCTGTCTGTCTGTTGGCAACATAACTCCAAAAGTTCCAAATTGATTTTAGTTAAGTTTTGTTGGAATAATTCTCAGAAATGAAATAAGAAACAGGAATACATTTTGGGAGTAATCCAAAGCCATTCTTGAATTTGGGAATTTCTTAAAAGATTTTTCACTATGGTATGATAAAGGTAATTTTGGCATTAGAGCAATAACAAAAGAACCCACGTTAACACATGCAAACTCCACACAGAAAGGATCCCGGTTGGAGCCCCGCTCACAGCGGGGAGCGAACCAGCAACCTTGTTGCTGTGAGGCCACAGTGCTAACCAGCTGCACAAATGAAATGGCACAATGTAAAAATTGTTAAAGTGGGTAAAGTGGGGCAGAATGGCAAACACACATTCATCTTTGTTATTTTGTGAGAAGTTTACAGGTTTTCAATAATACCACCATCACTAAAAAAATGCCAGCAACCAATGTAAATACTATGAAGCCTAAAAAAAGTGATGCACATCCTGCTGTTAAACATCTCTCCAGTATTGTATGTTGAATAAACATTCGGACAAAAAAATTTGAATTACCGAACAGAAATGTGCTGTCTGCCCTCCCGGGCTGCCAGATCATGAATATATATTGCATTATGAAGATGTGATGACATTTAGAGGAATCACGTTTAACCCTCTCCTCTTGTCCTTCTGTTTCTCCTCTCTCCACTAATGCATTTTGTAGGAAAAAAGGCATCTTAAAGAATTCAGGGAGAAATGTCAACCAGAGCTAAGACTGTTGGAGAACTGGGGTCGTTTCAGGCTGGATTTCTAGATTCTGGGGGGTACACACACAAACATACAATTGTACATTCAAGACCTCTGTGGACATTCATTTCCTGGAGACACACTCAAGTTTTAAGCATAGCCATTACTTGTATAAAACAAAGTATTATCTTAGCTTCTGAAACAAGTTTTCACCATAAAATGTAATGATGCTTTATTCAAACTTCCTTGTTTTCTCCATAAAGATTATATCTAAAAAATGTAAACATAAATAGTTAAACACACTTAGAAGTATATCTTTCACTTTCCCTTCCATACCCTAGGACCTGTTCATTCCTATCCCATTTTGTCTCAGTCTAATTCCCCTTAAATATGTCTCTTAGCTTACCCTTTCCCATGTAACTGTATTGGAGGCACCACAGACGCAGTACCCTGAAAGAGAGGCTTGACCAGTTGGGCGCTGTCTCCCACCTCATTACCAGATGCAAATGAAAAGGGTACACATGTTTAATATTTAGTGGCAGCAGAAATGTCAGGCTGGCACGAGATGGAATTAAACAGCACTGTCAGCGCAAGTGAACTCAAGGCTTTCTCAGCTATTTCACTTCATATTGAGTTACTGTCACAATTTATTTCACAGCGGTCGGACGACTAGTGTGAAAATGTTCTGTGATGCCTTTAAGGTTGGAAGGCGAATCAAGGAAGAAGTGTGCAGAGTATTGTTGTGATGAAGCTTTGCATTTATTTCCATGCACTGTGACAGAGCTTTATTGTCTTAACAAAGCTTTCCTATTCATTAGTCTTTATTGTTATTTTTTTCTTTGGTTTTCCTGATTATTTCTTGTTTTCTATCATAAGGCATTTGCACTAAAGTGAATAGGTAAACTCATACTAGACCGCTCATGCTGTAACTAATCCTAATGGTATATTGCCATGTCAAATTTGTTACCCAGGTTATGCCAATAAAGACTCCAGGGTGAATTTCATTATAGTTTTGCCATCTTCATGAAAGTAAATAACTACTCTCATAACAACAGTGGATTATGGCATCTTTTAAAACAATGTCCAGTCAGGTTTTGGACTCTTTCCATACCACTCCAATGATGGTTGAGGGCCAAAGCAAGTTAATGTTCATTCTCATCAATGTGGCAGATAGCACAGAGGCCCACTGGCACATATTTAAATATACTGTACATACAATGTTTCATGTGCAGCACTGGCAAATGTCCACATGTGTTTATTCAGCAAATAAGTCAAGAAACTGATTTTAGTTTTGTTCCGTTTTTAATTCTGGTTGGTCCCAAATTTTGACACGTGCATTCTTCCAGTGATTTTTTTCTTTGATCATGTAATTAAAGGGCTTTGTGAGAGCTGCGGTGGGATGATGGTAGCAAGTCACAATCAGACTAAAGACAAAGCTTTGGAAAGAGAAAAAAAAAGTTATATTTTTAATTGAAAGCATTGTTGAGCCATATTGTAAGAAAGAATGAAAACTGAGAAAGTTTAGCTGTGGACAGGCAGTCAATGAACTCCTACTGCCTTCTAAAAAAGTCTAAGTGTTTCATTATTCCAAGGTGAAGGCTATAAAACAGCATTTTAAATGTTACCCTGCTGTTCAAGATCATGAAAACCTTTAATTTCATGCAAATGAACAGTGAGGAGCATGGAGCTTAATGTAAACGAATGCTTCCTTTGTACTGTTGTTGAAGTGAGCTGGAGAGAGAGGCCAGGAAGAAAATTCCCAAGGATTCTTTAATTGCTATCTGAAATTATGTAAATCCCTCTGCTAGGCTGAGTGCAATTATCCAGCGCCTCTCGCTGCCAGCTTTACTAATGTCTAACAAAATATCGGTGGCTGACATTTAGACGTGGTAATGCAAATGAGAATTAATTTTTCTTCCAAGACAAAGGGCAGTGGAAAGATCACACCATTTTATAAAATAAAGGCTGAAAAAGTAGGTTTTGCAAGGTGACGAAGAATACTGATCAAAAAATGAACTTAGTATTGAAGCCTGTTTTATATCAGTGTGCCATAGAACAAATGAGACTATCTTTCTAATGTACTATTAATCTATTGCTATTGCCACAGAGAGGACTGCTGCAAGCAGCAGACATTCATTTAGGCTTGAAATTAATTGCAGTGCATGCCTCATTTTTAGTAATGATACTGGGAACCCTCCCCACTCCCCATTGTTAGAACACATCCCTGCCATAGCAGTGATGTTGGACTGTTCAGGTCACACTTTTCCATTTATCTCCCCAGGTACAGAGATGGATGTAGGCCATGCACTGCAGCCTGGTGAGGCTCCCCAGTGTGCAGCTCAGAACACCTGTCCTGCTGCGTGTTGGCACCCCAAATCTTTACCAGGCCAAGGAGGAGCAGCATCTCTCTACAACACCTTCCCCAAGCCACTGTCTCCTGGGAGCCCAAAGGAGCACGATGAGGGGCGGACCTGTGTTCACACAGATCTGCCACCCAAAACAACATTCCTTAACCAGAGATCAAATTACAAGCTGCTGACATGGAGGAAAAGTGGTTATTAATATTTCAGTATGGATACTGTGTGCAAAACACCCCTGGCTGTGAGCACTCACATTGGCGTGTATGTGTGTGTTGAGGAGGGAGGGGGCGGGGGGTAGAATAAAAAACTACTGTGATGCACCTACAAGTGCCTCTTTAGAAGACTTCTACTATACCATTATTTAACTAATCTAGCACTGATTTCTATGTCAAGAATAAAAAAAATATACTGAAAATAAATAGAGTAACAACTTGGAGTCAGAACAGGTTCAAGCTACAAGATGTGCTTTTGTTTTGTTTTAGTTTTTTAAGCTGGATGAAACATGAATAAATAAAAAACAAATACAGTTTATCCCTACAGACTTATATTGGTGGGCATAATATAAGCATAAGCATAATTTCCTGTTCCAGCCATAGTAATGAAGTCTCATCATGCACATATATGTCATACATGGCAAGCCTGTGACATCGAGTATCTCTAAAACATGTCAAAGTTTTACACACTGATATTCAAATTTTCTAAATGACTTTTAAATTGTTTATTATTATCATTCTGTTTCATAGAAGGAACATATCATAACAGGTGACCAGAAAAAGCTTTACAAATCCACCACACAGAAGCTTTATTTTGCTTTGGAGATAGGCTGTCCAACAGGAAGCCTTATCGTGCATGCTAATGTTATCTCTGGGTCTGCAGCTACTGCTAATGTGTTGCATTTGTAGGTATTTACTATTGTATATAACCCCTGCTGCAGCTCATATCACCCTCCTTCTTCTCCTCATCTCCAGCTTTCTAACCTCCATCTTCCCGGCCCCTCCACCACCCAATGCATCCATCAGAGTGCTGTCATGGTAGAGGGGCTTCGATGCTCCTTCCTGATGCGGCCATCAAGGCCCTCCATCTAACACAAGCCGACACATCATAATAACAGTAAGAGGCCTTTCCTGTCCAGTGTCATGCTTGGAGAGATTAGTTCCCCTCCACAAAACCCAGGTAATTTGCTTTTGCTGAAACACATTTGTAGATCGTATTCTTTCAGGTTAACTAGTTCATGAGAAGAGATGAGACACTTACCACACAGTACTTGCTTCTTTATGCCATTATTCCTCTCAGCTATTTTACATATAAACCAAACACACTATTTATTTTTCACACTATATACCATTTTAACCCCCCCCCCCCCACACACACACACACACATATATATATATATATATATAATATTTATTGCAATTTATAATGTATAAACCTATATAATTTATAACGCATAACATTTTCCTTCAAGGAAAGTTTCATATTTGTCAGACATTTTAATTTGATAAACACAGGTAATATTGTCCATAATGCATGTAACTTAGTTAATACAGATTATTTCAAGATATTTAAGTGGTTATAGTAAAAAAGTGTTAACTTCAAAACAAATTAGTATGACTTGATTGCACATAGGATGATTTTGAGACTGCTAGTCTCTAGTTAAAATTCCAATATGTACTCTCTATATATATTTTATATGAATGTATTAAAAAAAATGGTGCCACTCTGAATACATCACACAATACAAAAAAATCATCTGTATACCTGATGTAAATGTTGTCTAACTACTATTTTAGTCATGTTTTTTTAATGTTACTTATCCTCAACATAAATTTGTGATTTAACTTTGAAAACAAAAATAATTTATATTTGCAGGTTTGATTTCTATTTCATCTCTTATTAATAACTTGTGCTAAAACCTCTGTATACAAATAGGCTGCGCTGTTTTCTCACATTTGCTGCATGATCATATTTCATAAACACTGCATTTGAATTTTATGTACAGAGTATGCAATATCCATGATAAACTGAATATGTAAATAGGCAAAGCTTTATTTATGAGAGCCTGACAGAGTCGTACGCTTAAGTATTACTTTGGATGATAAGATGGATCGACTAAAATGTTAGTTAGGGGAATACTAGTCTGTCAATGAAATGATTGATAATTAACAGGTTAATCTGTTCAGGTTAGAGATCATAATTCACCCGCTTTGTCAATTTTTTTATGGCAGGGAAATTTTTTAAGTTTTATTTTAAAGACTATAAAGAAATAAACTTTTAAGCGTCCTCTTTGGAAGAAAGGGAAAAAGAAGTGCTGCTTATGCTGCTTGTATGCTTATAACAGAATGTATCGATCTGCTGAACAGGTCTGAGAATATCTGTAGATTTATTTAACTGAATCACCCAGGAAAGTGCCCAAAACTAGTCAAGTCTGTATCTTTTAGCCACACATTTAATCCTAATGCTACATTCCATTACATTTCTAGGCAGTAAGTGGTTTGGAATTACCCATCCCATCCTGAAGGAATCCTTTTGTTACTGTTTAGAGAATGGTTAGCATGCTGGGGATGCTCCAAATACGATTTTACATCCACTTATGGAAATCCATTGTTCCTTGAACATTTCCACATACAAACCAATATATGCTTTTCTAGGGGGTCTAAGACCTCAATTACATCAAAGGCAGTTTGTCCTGCTGCTGGGCTTCCTGCTAAAAGGCTTAAACAACTGTGTCAATGCTACCCCCTTGTGACCACACTGCAGTAAAGGATTTTCTTTACAACCATCTTTCAACAGAAGAAAAATGGTTCACTTTAGCAGCTTACAAAAAAAACAGCATACAACATTTTATCTTGTATGTACATAAGAAAGGAATTATTTAATACAGAAAGTTTAAAATGAGTCTTTTTATTATTCTGCCATTGCTTTATCAAGTCTTTCTTCTCTTATACATTTTTTTTTTTAATAAAGCCCGTGTGTATATCTTGTTTTGAAAGGAAACTATCTGACATCTTCATTGTAGTTTGGACCAATGAATAAGAAGATTAAAGGAAACTCTGAGAGATTTTATTTACACAATAGGAATTGCAATGTGTCATCATAGCACCTATTCCATTTGTAGCTTCCAGATATCTTTCATTAAAACCAAAGATGTCGAGAAAGTTGCTATGCTGACGTGCAGACAGATGCACATGTCAGAGGCATGAGAGAGAATATTTTGGAAGGCAGTCTTCCCTGCTGTCCCGACCCCAGGAAGAGGAAAGTCTTTCATTGTATGGATGTTGGAAAAAAATAATTAGAAGCATAGATATATATTGTGCAAAGTTGCACAGCTCACTTGTCAAATGGCAGAAAGAAAAAGGGGCTGAATTCTCAGAAGTGTAGTTTGCCATGGGGCGCCACTTTTATTTCCCAAGTTTGCTCTGCCTTCAAATGCTATGTGAGATTTGTTGTAGGGAGAAGCAGTTTGTTGTAAAGGAGTCTTGGGAGTCAGAAAAAGAAACAATTTGACAATAAATATTAGGCTTGTGTTTGAGCATCACTTAAATTGCAAACTCAAGTTTAATTCTAAGATGTTTTTCTGCAGATAATATATACAATTCTGTAGATTTAGACTAATGAGATGAGAGGTGTTGGATGTTGATAATGCCAATCCAATTAGAAAACAATGCAACTACATTTTACAAACTCAAATTTTTGTAGTTGTAATAGTTGCCATTTCAAATTACAAACATTTAGAACAGCTTTTACCAAATACATGCAATTTAGTTGTCATTTTTAATCAACTGCACCAAAAAGTAGGTGGAGGGAGATCATTATTCTGAATGGATATGCCAATACTAACGAGCATTGATGCAAGACTGCTGGAAGATAAGTTGCTTAAAAGTAGGCCACAAAGAACATTCACCATATATTCCTCTTCTGTCACTTTAATTAAAAAACTTTTTACTTTGCTTTGCTTTTTCTCCCTCATCACATCAATATCAATGACATTGAGGTGATATAAGATAAACACAACATTTAATGCACACCATTTAAAAGTCACTGCTTGATCTGTAAAACAACAACAGTTCAGGTAACCTAAAGTCTTCATCTATATTTAACAATATCTCATAGTCTGGAGTTGGATTAAAGGGCTGCACTGTGCCGTCATCTCATACGGCTTTCCGAGGTCAGGGCGTGTCAATCACAGTACATGTGATTGCAGAAGTCCCACCTGTCCTCTCATTGACACCTCCCATTGACTTTCCTTCACGCAGACCACTGAGCCTAAACCATTTCATTCAGGGTGACCCAGTGTCACCCCCCATGGTGGTCAGGTTTATATGTGCCTCACTGGCAGGCTTCAACAGAGCTTTGGCTTTTCTCTTCTTATAATTTTGCCTGACGCTAAGTTTCATTGCTTATTAAGAGTCTGTGCACACCTGAAATCACCATGTATGTGTTCTACCAAACAATGTTTACTTTCAAAGAAGAGAAACTGACTTGGAATTACTTTCTTCCCTAACCTTAGGTGTGGATATGTAAAGATGTGACCTAATATCATGTTATTTATGTCACATAATCTTTTCAACTCCCTCAGGATGCAGTCGGCATACAAACATGACCAAAATACATATTTAGATTTATTTGTCTGCAACTGTCCAATAAAACATATCCTTTGCATTTCCATCTCTGGGCTTTGGTCCCAGTGGGAGTTGCTGGCTGAGAAATGTTGTGCTTTCAAGCTTCAGGGAACAGCGATGTGAGCAATGTTCAGGTCCCGCTCCCTAAGTGTTGTACTATAAAGAGAGAAGAAGTAGGTTTTCACATTCCAAAAGCCTCCGAGGGTTTTAGCTCTGCAGTGGAATGTGGGTGCAATCATCATACTCATCTCAGGAGAGACGATAGTCTGCTCTCAACCACTCACTCAGTCTCTTTGTCTTATTTTCCTTTTATTGCTGTGTCTGAAGCACCATTTTCTCTTTCCCTCTTTAGTTTGTCCATTTCTTAATGCACCCTTTTGCTAAAACGAGCCTCCTGAGCAGCACGTTTCTATCAAGGGGGAGGATTTTGAAACGTTAAATGATTCTTGATCATTTCTGTGCATGGCAGTAAAATGTACAACTTTGTAATGAAACAAAATATTTCTTCAAGTGGAATGAAATATTTTATGATGTGCTGATGAAAGAAAAAAATAAGAATGCCTTGATGAAAGCTGTGCAGTTCAGTGGATTGTGGAGTTCGTCCTGGTGCTATCCACACATGTTGTAGGGTGTTTGTGGCAGGAGAGGCATCCCTCCTCTGACCGGAGTCATAAATGAATTACTATAAAATGGATTACACAGGGGCGAGATGGCTTTTACGTAATTGTGTGGTGGTAAGAGGGAGTAAGAGTCTTTCCATAAAATTTCAATAAATTGTGCATTTTCTCAATGACTTGTTGCCCCAGTGAACGGCATGGTTAGAATGGTTCGACACAGAAAGAAATGGGGTGAAAATTTTGGCAGAGGTGATGGTAATTTAGGAGATGTAGACTGTTAAAAAGGGTTGCAACATGCTATTTGCATATTTTGGCTTTTTTTTAATGTCCTTTGAGGTCATATTCATGAGAGTATAAAAAGTGACTGCTAAGTGCCCCTCAAACTCACAGAACACTACAGGACTAAATGAAATTCATGAGCAGACGGCCATTCTCCCCTGAGTAAATAAAAGTCTTCATGTATAACACCAACTTAATCATGTAACAACCTAATACATTTGTAGCTTATATTTTCTAATTTGCTACATAAAACCAAACTAAACGGTCAAATATGTCTACAGAGAGGCAAACTCCAGCAATATAGAGTAGACTAAGGTTCCTAAAAGTAATATTCCATTTGATTCATATTATTTTAATACTTGCAAAACTATTTAGTGATCTCTCTTGCTCCATAAGGGCACTGTCATCCTGAAAGATAATACTCCTTTCAGAATAGAAATGTTTCATCGCACCACAAAGGTGATCACTCAGAACAACTTTTTATTGATCTGCAGTGGCCCTTGCTTCTAAGGGGACAAGTGGACTCGGCCGTTGCCAGCAATATCCCCCTTCCTAACATAATTTGTCATTGCTGTGTATAAACCGCACAGCACATATTTCATTTTTCAAACACTGATATTTAAAGATTCAGTCCCACCTCTTTGAAATTGTTGCCAGCTGCTGTGTGCATATCTGGAATATTGGTTTCTCCCACTTTCTGTAATTAGCAATGATCAAGAGGAATTATAAGCGACAGTTAACAACATTCTGCTCCTCAATGACCCTGATAGATGGTCAATTATAGTGATCAGGTCATGGCGTTCATTGGATTTAAAGTGGCAGTGATGGGCCCTTTTGGCTTCATGTGGATAATTATCACATTTATGCATGATTTAAGGCGACAGTGTATAACTGGACAGACTTAAATCGAATCATTTCCTGATCTATGCATTTATGCAAAAATTAATGCTGGATGTAGCAAGAGGGGCTGCATAAAGTATTGCAACTATGCAAGCTGCAATGTACATTTCAGGTGCAGAGAATGTCTTGCCTCACATCTCGTCTGTGGATATTACGTTTTTGGTGTTGTTCATTGTTTGAGACGTTCCATGTGTATAAATATAATTCATATAGTGTATCAAAGATTCAAGGATTCAAGGTTCTTTATTGTCATTTCAACGCATGTATATACAGTGCATGTAAGTACATGGGCTGGAACGAAATTCGTTATCCTGGTCTCAGGTGCAAGCCCAACAACAACAATAGAAAGAACAGCAGACAAAGTATAAAAAAAAGTTATAAGTAAAATATAAAATAACAGACTAAGATGGATATATACAAGTAAGGCTGGAAAATGTGCAATGT
>JBAMHV010000012.1:19061986-19083546 GCA_037177535.1 Pseudomugil gertrudae
AATGGGAGCATGTACAAGTTGAACAGAAGAGGTCCTAGCACTGACCCCTGAGGTACTCCACAAGTCATGGCCACTCGTTTAGATTCATAGCTGCCGATCGTAACAAAATAACTCTGACCTTCTAAATAGGACCTGAACCAGTTAAAAAATTCAGTTGTACCAACAACTGAGAATCCACAAAGAACTTCAGTCTGATAAACTACATGAGAAAGATCTCATCATTTGCTTTAAAATGACTGAAAAGATAATAATGGACAGTATTGTGATGAGGTGAGATTGTTACAAACTGTTTACTGGATGCCATCAGTCACAGCAGCGGGGAAATACTAAAGCAACAGGTAGGAGAATGAATACAGAGGACCTCAGATTCTGCGTGTGTTTTAGCACAGAAAGTAAGACATTCCAAAGGAAAAGGACGAGGACAGGAATGAGAGTAGAGGACAGGATAGTGGCCAAAAACTGTTTGCAAACTGGATACAGAACACCGTTGTTGAGGTTACTATTTATCTCATGCCAGCCAAGTTGGCACGCACATCTGGCGCTGGGTACTTAGTGCAATTATTTATGATTTCCTCCAAGATTTAAAAGCTCTTCGCCCGGCCTTGTAATGCAGTAACTGATTGCACTGCTAATGTAATTAAGGGGAGATTATGATGTCCACGTGGCACACCAGATGGTGGCATTCACAGCAATGGGGGAAGGCACAACTGGCACACCACTGCACAAGGGCAGTGAGGCGCAGTCAGTCGGAGCAGTCCAGACTCCCCACCAGACGGAAGAAAGTGCATGTGTGGGTCTGTGTGTGTGTGGTCTGTATGCACGGATGCATATGAATGTAAGTGTGTATATTTGATGATAAGTTGAGCAGGAAAGTGTAGGCTGATAGAGACAAGAAAACACAAACTATTACCAAAGAAATCACGTATAGAAGAGCAAAAAAGCAAAGTACAGTAGCTACCTAATATTAGAAGGATCTACTCAGTCTAGAGGGTTCTCATACGTTTCTTTAGTTTTATCTAACTTATTTTTAGATATTATTATTTTCAAGACTGTAAATGTGCTAAATTAATTCAAGAATCTGACAGTTCATGCATTTTCAACTTTTGCAGTTCAGTGCTTTAATCAAGAAAACAGATGGTATAGATGGAAAATTGAATCACATTTGGAAACACCATCATGTTTCAGTAGATTTTTCCAGCCAGGGCGACAATGAGACTTGACCAAACTGACCTTTAATTAGAAAGAAGCATGGTATTATGGAGACTTGCAAGGCTGTATCCTATGGGGGTACAAAGAGTAGGTTTCTTAAAGCTTGTTATTATAAGCTATTCATAGTTTTTTTTCTATGTGTGGACAGAAAAGTGAGGAGGTGGGGTTGAGTGTTGTGTATAAAATGAGCCCTGTAGATTTCAACACAGCCCATAATAGCTTCAAGCAGGTGACATTGGGGTGCAGTAGATTTCCCAAGCTGAGAGAGGGGATATTATTACTCTTGGGGTTGCCAGACAGAAATTTCCATCTTCAGTCCCAGAACTTGTGTCAGCAAATTACAAAACCGCTGTAAATGACCTTTATACATAAAATTCACTCCACCACCATCTTTTCATTTTTCTTTAGCATCCAGGCATTGCGTAATTTACAAAGGTATGATTTGGACACAGCAGACTGGACTGATTGCTATCTATAAAGACTTACAATGTCTGTTTGAATGTTTTATACACGATGAGAGGATCAGTGTGTAAAAGGTCACCATTAACAGACACGCATCATCCCTTATCCTTTATAAGGGGAAAAGGGATTACTAGAAAAATCATGGCATTAATGAACCTTTTCAATACCAGCTGTAACACTACACATCTCACACTAGCAGGCAGAAATTTGCCACAGCCATCATTCATCTTACCCCACAATCCTCAGCATGCAAGGTGCCGCACATTAAAACACTGTAAAAGCTGATGGTTTTCACAGTTAGCATGTGTTGCTGATAACTCCAGACTCTCAATGAGCGTTTCATCACCTATTCCATAATTAGACCATTACTGTAGCAGGTGCACCTCTTTACAGCCAGAGCATGTTTCTGCATGAGTGTGTGTGTGTTTTCTTCTTCCTTTTCAAATGACACCTATGAGTCAATCCCTTTACCTTTCAGCACCACCACAAATTCAACATAAAATGAACATGTCTTGTTCATTGCATCACCAACACCTTGATGTGATAGCATGTGTTGGTAGGATTATCTGCGTGTGAGGTGTGTGGCGGTGATGATGTGGGGTGTTACAGTGGATGACAAAGTGAGATTATTGGAAAAGGAAATCGTCTTTCAGCATGCAGGTTTTTTTTTAAATGCCCAAATCCTTTGCCACTGCCACAAGAATCACCAGAAATCCATGATAAGCAGACACAAGCTGCATGATCTGAGGAACACCACGGTGCACCGGGTTTCTATCTTTATAGTTGTCCTGTCAATCATTATTGATTGACAGTAATGATTGCAGTGGGGTACATTTTTATAATGCTGTTCCTTATATCAGTGTTCTCAGTCTGTTACAATTAGCTGGAAATGTATGGTTTCTACTGCAGTTTTAAGAATGTATTACCCTGCCTTATCTTGTCTGGATATTTTGGGCACTTGGAGGAGTTTTTTTTTTATTTTATTTTTTTTACACAAGATTGTTGTATTGATTTATTTCTATGCATTAGTAAGGTTGGATAAAAAATGTCTATGTTTTCTTATAGTGCTTTTTCTTTTTTTTCTTATGATCAAAATAGTTCTGTTTTAGGTTAATTGTTCATTGACAATGGTGTTAAGTTAATTATGCATTGTTGACTGATGTTGTGTTAGTTTACGCTTTAGACCCTGTTGATCATGAGCTGGATAAAGTAGACACATAAAATGGATGACCTATCCTATAGTTATATTTCCAATGTCATTTGACAGGGTGTATTGTAATGAAATGACTCATAATGATAATAACTACCCTGGGACTGATTTGGCTTGATGCAGAAAGCACATAAGCAGACCAACAATTGGTTTCATCTGCACTCCTCCGCAGAAAACAGAGCAATACCACCAGAAATTGCAGGGCAGTGATGAGTTGTAAAAGGATAAACCAGACAAGAAGAGGAACAGAAAGATAATGACAAATAAAAGCATTCTAAGAAGAAGATGTAGAAGAAGTGCAGGAGATGACTGTAGAAATGTCGGTGCCGGGCTGTGTGAGCAGGAACACACCCACCAACTTGTGTCAAAATGCAGTAGTGACCTCTGAACTCAGCACTGGATGAACTGACTTAACAAGCATGACAAGGTAAAGACACATGGAATTATCAGGCAACACTTAAAATGGACTTTTTTATGAACATACTTCAAGTAGAATTAATGGGTCTTTAAAGGACACACCAGCAGGTATTACTCTAGAAACCACTGCCTGCAGGCTTAACAAGCCTCAAATCACCACCTTACCCTCAAGACCCAGGGAGGGAATATTTAAGATAATTTGGGCATGTTTGTAAATATGTAGGCCTTTATCATTTACAAGTATGGACAAACAGAAATAATTTACAACCTGAAAACATTGCAACGCATTGGCTCATCAGATCACATCAGCTTCAGCTATGTCAGATTGTATAATTCAATCTGATATGCATTATCACTCAGCCAATGGAAAATAGGAATGTAAGCTAGTAAATACATCATGCTGTGTGTGGTTCTAGGGAAGACGCCCTACTGGCATATGGCACCATATCACAGAACACAGGAACAAGTCTTTGATTCATATTAATTAGGATGGTAGTTCCACAATGAAATAATGTATCTAATTGCTCTGGTGTGGGTAGAAATAATAAACCTGATAATGGGAAGGCATCTGTCGCCTGCTGGTGTTTTGGACAGTCTACAAAGATGCTTTCAAGTTTTGCACTCAGGAAGATGCACATGCTAATATAACAGCTGAGCTAATACATTGCTCTTTGTCCTACTTTTATCTGATTACAGTAATGAGATGTGATAACTATTAGAGAGACAACCAACTGTCAAGAGGCATGACCTGTAGATATATCCGTGTAATGATTATCATTTAGTGAAGCACAACCTTAATTTAGTTACAACAACTAAATTGGATCGCATAAGATATTGCAAAGAAATACACCCTCGGGTCAATGTGGCATTACTTCCTCAGCCTATTATTGTCTGAGCCTAAAGTCAATGGATATATTAAACCTTATTTGACTTTCTGTTTTCCATAAGATGCTATTATATACCTTTGCATATGTGTGTGTGTGTGTGTGTGTGTGTGTGTATACAAAATTTAGTTTTTTCTTTTCTTTTATCTGTGATATGGTTAATAATTTCCAGCTCATGACACCAGGAAGTAGACACTTCCCATGAGTGTGAAGTCCAACATTGAGTTGACAGCAGCTTAGCAGAACGCAACGTGTCAAGGTAAGAAAACTTGTGGGGGGACATAAAAAATGAAGCTTTGGGTTCATTGTCTTTTTTATTTTGTCTTTATATGACAACTAGGAAAATAAAGCTGGACCTCAGACACCAATAATTTCTGTAAGAAATGTATACTCCTATAAACAACCTAGTACTTGTCCCATTCGTCAACAGGCTATTATTTAAGTCAAAATTTGTCAATAGTAAATCAACAACTCCTAATATAAAGACTATGTGTCACCACAAAAAGTGTCAAAAGTAGAACTGTAGCATTTAAATGTTTTAATACTAGTAAGTAAGTACTAATGGTAAGGGTTTGCAGCTAAACTATTTCATTAATATTAATTTAGTTACAGTGTTGCTTATCAGTCTTTTATGTCAGGCTGACATATCGTCTCAGGTACATATTTGTAATATTTAATGCTTTTTTTAGTACTTCAACCAGTGTTACAATATTGCATCTAAAACAACCTTTGTGTTCTTGTTTTTCTTCTTATATTAATTATACTATTATTATTACCAGATTATGTTTATCTCTGTGTTAGTTTTTTGGTAATTTAGCAACTTTACCTAAAAACTACCGCATGGATATATTTATTTGTTTATGAGAATAGATCTTGGTCTAACCTAGATTCCAATAAACTGTGGGAGTGATCCGGTTCACCATGTGGATCTCTAGCAATGTGAGATAGGGCTACTTTCAGTATATATGCATAGAACTTCACAAAAAGCTTGCTTGACCAAAAAATACAGAGGAAGTTCCCAACAAGTTTTACAAGATACCAAAGCTAAATCTGGATTCCAGCATAATTCTGGATAATACGAGCCATAAAAGGAAGATATTGGGGATATTTAACATTTTCATCACTTCAAAAGAACTCATTAAGATATAAACATGCAGCAAACACCACAGTATAGTCAAGACACTGTGGAGTCATTATCAATGTATTCCTAATGGCATATCCACATAAAATGAATATAGGACTGTATGGTTAAAATCACAATGTAGGTGGAAATGGTGGAAATCTCTGCTGTCCAAGTACTTTTTAGTTCCTATTTATTTATTTATTTGTTTGTTTGCTTTTTGCAACTATTTTTTAAAAGAACATTCAACATCTAGAAATAAAGAAAAACGTTACAAAGATATCTTTCATTTTATTAACTAATTTGCCATTCAGCTTAATTTAAATAAGTACAGCTATCTAACATTTGTTAGAGAGACAGCTGTTTCAGGAGTAAATCCCCTAATTTGATCATCTTAATTGCAATAGATTTTGTAAATATCAAGATTGAATGCAGCAACTTTGTCAGTTTGTACAAGAATGCTTTAAACCTAATCTAATAAAATTGCATAAGGGAACCTTTGCAAAGCCACTTACCCAGTAAAAGGCTTGCATACCCATTAGGCAAAAATTCCCTGAGACAGGAATAGATAGCAATTGATTGGGACTTCCTTGAAAATATGTGATCACTCCCCCCTAATTTGTGATTTGGTGAAGTCATTGGGTGGTCTCTAAATGTTGTTTAGTCACTGGTCTCACTTGTCATTTGATCTTGGATTAGGCAGCCAATTTTTCTTTTAGAGGCTAATAAGCCTCATCAAGAAGTCAATAACGGAGCCGTTTCAACCGAGAGAAACTCTGTCCAATCTGCATGTAATCACTGAGAGGGGTACAATCCTTATTTTGAGCCACGTTTTGTGTATTTGCCTTTCATGATTTAAATGAAAACACATCTATTTTCAGATTGATTTTTTTTATAAAGATGTTTTTTGAACATGTTTTTGTGAATTTCCTAAAGGTATAAGCAAACACTGGAACAGATTCAGAATTAAACAAAGCTGTGGATAAGAGTTATGAGCCTTCTCTGTCTTTTCAACAGATCTCTAACATGTCTGAGGACAAGCTCGCGCTGCCTACAGACCCCATCTCTGCAGTTGGAGTAGTTACTTCATTCAACAAGATCCCAGATGGCTACTATGTTGTAAGTAGAGTTGCCTTAACCTGGCTGTAAGCATTAGCGTAAGGGCTGATTCAAGTATAGAAAGATGCATCATTACTACCTGAACAATCCAAGTGTAGCCTTTTCTTTTAAAAAACTTTTCTCCCTACAATTGATGGATATAGTTTAGTTTAGGAATGTGGTGGATTTTTGTGTTTTAGTTGTACTTCCTGCATGTCCTTCTCTAGGATCTTTATATATGTATTTCCCTTTAGTATTTTCTATAAATTTGTGTATTTTTATTAGCTTTTGCTAAGTGCACTGGTAACTTTATGAAAAAACAAAAGCATAATGTTACAAACTAAATGTATAGTGCCAAAGATTGTTTATGAGACAAAAGAAGGATACGTTTTTCAAACTGGTTTGCAATGCCATGTATTAAAGTAGCCCTTTAACCTTAGAAAGGTTTTCACCTCCACAAAGCCCATTTACACACACACTTGCTACTGGTGGCGAAGCTGCCATACAAGGTGCTTGCCTGCCATCTGGAGCAACTGAGGGTTCAGCATCTTGCCCAAGGACACCTGGACATGGGGAGGGGCAAGGGATCGAATAGCCAACCTTGCTATTTGTGGATAACCTGCACTTCTACCTGAGCCAGGGCTGCTGTCAGATGGCTTCTCTCCAGCACACTCAGTCTAGCCAGTCAATCTCAGGAGTCACATTCTTCTGGTTAAACTTTGTATTAACTTTTGATAATTGTTTGTGGGTCACAGAAGGTGTTACTCTGATTGCCGAGTTGCAGCTTTTTGCTAATTTGTCTGGCTTATCTAATCTTATGTTGTAAAGTGTATTTAAATGATTTGAAACATACATTCTTTTTCTGTACCCACCATTAAATTAAAAATGAATGACGGGTGAGGTATCTAGTCTAGTTTAGCTGCTATCAGGTGATTACAGAGACAAACCAAACACTCACCTATCAGTTATGCTAAAGAAACCAGTCTTTGATTGTGAGAGTAAGTGTTGGGAACCCAAACCTTCACAGCAAGATGCAAACTCCACAGAGAAAGGCCAAAAAGATTTAAGACCTAGTCTGAAATCTAATTAATGATGTGTGCTTTCATTTTTTGCTGTTGGTTGTACATGCTGGTTTCAGCTGGTTGTATAGTATAATGGCACACTGGCAGCCATACATGGTGTTTTTCTTTCCTTTGGCAGTATTAGATGACTTATTCATAGTTTGCTTTGATGAACAGGATGATGCTCTTCATTGTCACCAGTGTTATAGATAAACCAGAGGCAAAGATTTAAAAATGTTTGGCTGAAGCTCAATTATTTAATGTTGTAGTTATTTATATGTGAGTCTCAAAACAAATTCACCATTAACATGAACATGCCAGGATGTGAAATAGTGCAGGGTATCCTGATTAATGGAAACTTTGCTGGTGCTGATTAATGGGAACTTCACAAAAAAAAAGAGAGAATGTATAAGTTAAATACAGCAAAAACCAAGCTCAAGGGTGGATCTGTCTTTATTCTTCTCTCTCTTCCTCTTCCTCTTTCTTCATTTTCAGTCCCCCTTTGTTTGCAACATGTGCCCCCAAACCTTCCCTCTTCTGCCAGTTCTTATCTCTTCCTGCTCCACCCTATGTACTCAGCTTGCTCAAGTCTCTGGCAGATGATGGTGGGTGGAATCAAATGGAGCCACTGGCAGAAAAACTAAAAATGCAGCACACAATGTGACAAACGGAAAAAAGCCCATCAGACTTCCTCCTCTGTTGCTACCGTGCACCAATACATTTCAGCTGAAGTGCAAAGGCAGTAGTGATTCTGTAGGGCAATTTAAAGCCAAAAAGAAAGTTGAACTTAACACTGAATTTACAAGTAAATAATGAAACTGTAGACATTTTAATAGAAACTTAATTTAACAATTTAATAGAAATTGTGGGCTGCATGGTGAAGCAGTGGTTAGCGCTGTGGCCTCACAGCTAGAAGGTCACTGGTTTGAACCCAGGCTGGGGAGGGTGGTCCAGTGGCCTTTCTGGGTACTCTGGCTTCCTCCCACCCACAAAAACATGCATATTAGTAGCTGTGGTTAAAATGCCTGCTTATCATATGTAATTCGCTTTGGATAAAAGCGTCTGATAAACTGTCGGTATAGTATAGTAAAACAAAATTATTATTAGAATCAAAAACAATATATTTTCACTTTGTGTCATGATGTTACAGTTACATGATAATATACTTCATCAGTTTAAACTGGCAGAAAAACAGATAATTCAGCTCCATGTGAAGTCTACCTTGTTCTGCACAAAGGTTGGTGTGTCATCAAGCTAAAATTAATTTACTGTTAAATTAGTTGGAATAAGTTAAAATGGTACAATTTAACATACAGTATAACATTGTTGTTTTTAGCCCTCTGCATTTAAATCCATCTCAGCTTAGAAAAGTTTGAAATTGAAAAGTGAACATGAAGAGAAAACACTGTCAATTAGATATGACATATACATCATATGTCATATGCTTTGTTATAAACTTAGCCAAGCATTACATGCACATGTACTCATGACACCTCATATATTTACTATGAATTTGTTTTAAATTGTCACTCTTTTTATTTGTCATAACTGCTGAGAAGACAGGGGACAACAGAAAACCTGCTGTATTTGAGGTAATGGAAACCCAAACAGGCCTATGTTAGATTTTTTACTAAAATATGTGCACATTTAAGCTTTTTTTTTAAAAGAAAAAAACTAACTCTGTACTAAAAAGCCAAATGCCAATAAGCTATTTTTAAGAACAAATGTAGGTATTTTATCTGCAGTTTTAAACTCTAAATAAATCAACACATTCAGCTTATAAATGCATCACAAAGGAGGAGAATTCTCAGGGTATAGCCATATTGATTTTTTTTATACTGAAAATCTTTTCAGATTCCCCCTAAAACTGATTGCTCACTAGACTTACCATTTATTTTATACAGTAGATCAAAAGGTAGATTACCTCTTTTGCTCTCTGATTTGGTGCACTCAAATCTCTGAACTTGTGCAGGTTGTACCAGAACAAGCACATAGACCGAGATCAAACACTGTTCCACTGGGATCAGGAGCTTTGCTGAAGCACCATGAGCCAACCAACATCAAACACATAAGCAGGCTCTTACTCACTCATGATCACTGCAAAGGTTACTGGGGGGGAATGTGCCAACTAGCTCCCCCCACACCCCTCCCCCCCAGACACAATCTCATATTAGTCTCAGCAAGAAAGTTTATTTCCCCAAATAAGGAAAAATGTTTTAAATTCATTTATAAAATGTAGCTATAGTTCTTCTACACAGCATAATCAGAAGTCACTTTTCCTATTTTCAGTTGAAAGATGAGATGTGAGACATTCCATCTTTCCAAGATGTCTGTTCTCCTTTGAAGGAGCTGTTTGTTTCCCTGTACCTGCCCCATTTCTTCGTTACCTGCTTTCATTCTCCAGAGATTTTTGATTGCATGCCCTTATATCTTTTTATTCTCAGCTGTGCCTTTCAATGCTTCATCGCAACTTGCCGTTGGTGTGTGTCTCCAGTGGCATTATTCAATATTCCCTTAAGACGTGTTTCACAGGTGGGCTTTTAGATCACCGCTAGTGGCAGTTGAATCTGTCATTGCATTTTAAAACACAGAATATGTCATATTTCTATATCAGAGCTACTGTATGATGTCTCTTATCACACAAGTGACATTCTTCTCATTGAAGTCTCTTTAATGATCGAGCCATGTAGTTTTAGAGAAGAGCCAGTGTGACTTTGTGCATGCTTCTTTTGCCGTGGCTCAGCTGTTGGCATTTCACATTCAAGCTGCGTCGCACCTAGGTTGCCGGCGGCTGTGGCAGGATGATGCCTGAAGTGCCTCCTTGGAGAACCGTGCCCTCGTTACTCCTCAACTTGACTTTGGGTTTCACAAAGCGAGCCCTTTGTTTACGTTGACAGGATGCGCTGGCTACTGACCTGGAAAAAGTGGCCAAGACGGGTTGTCTTGTAAGGAAGAGGGAGGCTGGTGATGTATAGGCTCCTTCTGGGACCTTTCATGGAACTGCTGTTGGAGACGCCCCACAATCCCTCTCCCTGCTCTTTTTCTTTCTCTCATCCTGCTATCTGTCTCTGTTCCCCACGCTAGTCTCTGCTCTCAGCCCATCTAGTCAGTAGCAGTTTTGCATGAATCTCCCCATGCCATGTTTCCCCCACCTAGTCACTGGGGGTCATTCATCATTATTGTCAAGGGGGTAATGTGTGTGGGTGGGTGCAGAGATCTATGACTTCTTCATTTGAATGAACCTCATTAGATTGACTCTTCTTTGTAAAGGATCTCTTTAGAAAATAACTGTGGCAGTTATTTAGGTGATTCTCACATGGTAGCCAATGGAACATGACGTTTCAGCCAAGCATGTTTGCGTGAACAACAGAAGACTCTTTCTGCTGCACTCTGCAGATTACATTTTGCTTTATTATTTTGCCCTGCATACCTACATTTACATAGCAATGTACTGTAGGACCTTGAGCTTGACTTGTAGCACCCACATTCTGTCAATATGATGCAATTTATTTATTTGTTTGTTTTAAACTGACACTACTGCTCGTTTATAACAATAAGTGGTTCTATTATACAAGGGCAAGCTTGCTCAGGTCTTTGGATTTTGACTGACATTAAATTAAACCCACCTCCTGAAATAATAGAAGTAACACTTCTCATGGTACTTGTTTAATGTTCTCATTTTACCTTTTTTGTTCATTATTACCCCAGCAGCTATTGCTTAAAAAAAGACACTATCCACTTTACCCCAAATGTAATCCCAGCGTTCTCACTGAAGCACACTAAAGTTTGGTTTCCTTATTAAAGCAGATCCTTGTCAGGGCATCTTTAATCAGCCTGGTCCCGAGGGATGATATTTTTAGCCACCTTTTTGGAGGCTAAGACTTTACCCACGCAGAGCACTAATGAGATGGAGCACAAGTGTAGGCAAGCGTTAATTAAGGCTAGTATGCAAAGGAAGAGGCAAAAGCAGCACGCCCATGGCATACATACATTAACTTCATCCCACCTCCAGTATGTCTTTTCTTTCTCACCCTGTTTTTCCTCTCCCTTTTTTCATGTAGGTTGCACAAACAACAGATGGCTCTGACGCCGACCTGTGGAAGGACGGCTTATTCAAATCCAAGGTCGCTCGCTACCTCTGTTTCTCCAGAAAAACTGTAAGCATGAATGTAAACTTCTTTCTTTCCCAGTATGTTTTCCACTAACACCTCATCTGCAGCACCTCTTCTGTTTGCCAGTAGTTAATAGTTGACCTCTCTGCTGCTTAGAATATCTTAATGCACTTTGCACTTTGATCAGCGAAAGTCCCACTTAGAAGTGTAAGCATTGGCAGCACAGTTTTGAAGTTTTACGTATAATGGATTTGCATGCATATTCCATAATACCATGGAGAGATATTTTTCTTGTTGTACGCTCTCCTGAGGATATTATTTATGTTTATTCATGAAATAACAATGAGCTGCATTTTAACTACTCCAATTTATTCAATCAACATTGTCCCTATAGAGAAAAGAGTTACTACCCAGTAATTCTTGAAAGCTAATGCAGATATAACTTTTGAATATGAATATTTTCACCACTAAAAGCACTTTCAGCTTGGTTGGGCTATATATAGAACTGCCAATCTGAGCAACCATGACTCCACTGAGGGTGAAATGATCTTTGCATCACATTTCAAATGATGCTGTTGGGTCATTTTTGGACTCTTCGTCTGCCTTCAAGCTACAGCATATATGTTTCCACTTGGCTGTCAGCTGCTCTGTGACCATAAATACACCTGCTTACATTGCCAGAATCATCAACCTGTCCAACCTCAGCTCATTCAGCCTACTATTGGCTGTCTATTAATTAGGTTTCTCTGGGCTGCAGGTGGATAATGTGGACAGCATTGTAAACAAAACCTGGATTTTTGTTATTACTTTGCATCAGTTCAATTTTAGAACTTAATCAAGTCATATTTTTTTCACTATGTCCTCTAAAAGCTAGGCAACTTGGCAGCGGCTGCCTCATGGCTGAGCTCAATTTAGCCCCCAGTTTAGTATATAGCATACAAATAGCCTTTCCCTAGTTCCTGTGTATTATCTTAAAATGTGTGTCCACATTGTTTTAAAGACTTTGACACAAATAAAACATGACAGAGCCATCAACAAAGGCTATTTTGTCTGCCAGTCAATGGAACTCCCACTGTAATTGTCTATGACAAAAACAGATTCTGTAAAATTAGCCCCTGAATTATGTGGGGGGAGGTAAATAGTTTGTGATTTATCATACTCTAGGTTGAAGGTAGATAGCCCCCTTTTGTCAGGTCGTGATGGAAAAAAATCTCCCTAGAAAAAGGGTAAAACACTGAAAATAACAAGGTTTCATGCATAATAATAACATTCATCCATATTCCTCCTTACGTCAGTATAAAAACTATGAATAAAAATGCTTCTAATGGGAATGACAAGCTGGGCAACTGTAGCAGCAAAATCCAGCCTTTTCGGACGCATCAAGTCACGCCTGGTTCGCACCACTTTACTGCCACTGTGTATTATTGCAATTTATTATAGAAAAAAATGAAAATGTAATGGGAGGCTGGGAAGAGTCATGCTTGAAAATGTCAACTACACAGTCCCTGATTATTTTTAACTACTCCCATTCTGTTGATCAGACTGCCTGCTCTGTCTCCCATCATCCCACAGCTTCACACCAAAAGGTTGAAATGATTACAAGCTCATGCTTAAAGAAAACTGTAAGATAGTAATTACTACAGGTTTTTTTGTCAACTATTCTCCTTAGAGACTCCCTGAGCTTTTAGTATATCATTGACACCATTATTATGTACGTTTTTGCTCCTGATCCCATCCAAACTCGGGGGCTTATTCTTGAGCTATTGCCTTTTAAAAGCTACAAATGATTTCATTGCTGTCTTTTAGGGGCCTGAAGTTGTTGTGGATATAAAGCTGATTGACATGAAGGACACATTGCCGGAGTTCTTCACACCTGTGCAAGAAACAATGGACACAAGTAAATAAACAGTCAATAGCAAGCACAAGCCCACTCCCCTCCTCTTCTTGTTTTTGCACACTCCGACCAGCTTATGTGGAGGTCCTCAGGGGCAGCTTTGCTTGAGATAGTGAATGTTTTATGGGTGCAGGTTAGCTTAATTTATGGCAGACTGTGGAAATAAAATAAACATTTTGCCCTGGAGGTACAAGAGAAGAGAATCATGAGTCATTGTTTATCTCAGCTGGTGCTGGGTTTTTCTTTATGAGGAGCTTATTTATTTATGTATTTATTTGGGAAGAGGACCAGTAGATGGGGGTTATCTAATATTAATGAAATGCATTCCCCAATGCTTTAGTGCTTTTTGAGTGCTACGTATTTCCCCCTCACTATCCATGCCTTGGAAATGTAATAATATTTTGGTGTGGGGAGTGAGGACAGCCTGTTTATTATTTTTATTATCATTGCATTTACACTGCACTTTCTAGTGTTGCTGGGGAAATAAATGAGCAAGGCACCGATGTAATATAGGAACGCATGGCAATGCCTTTTTGCCAGAATGAAGAAAAGAGATTATGTTTTGTTTGCCTGTGTTGTAATTTAATGTTTTATTACTTCATGTGAATCCATGTTTAATGTATACTTTTGACATTATGTCTGAGTTTCTATCAGGAATGTTGAGTTTAAATCCCTGTTGTGCACTACAGCTGATGGAGAATTCACTTGCCTCTGTCATTTTACCTAGTAAAATGATAAAAATGATAATAATGCATGTAAATGTTGTAGATTTCCAGTGTCCAGGCATTTCCTCACAAGCACAGCAAATCATATTATTTCATTACTTATTCTTAGTCTGAAAATGATTAAATGGCAAGATATACGTGGGATTTGTAAATATATGTGTCATTTATAGATTGAAGATGTGTTTTTGCTTCTTTTTTTCTCAGAGGACAGAAAACTCAATATGCATCCTCTAGTTCATTCTGACACACATCCTTTACCTAACAGAAGAAGCTGCCATGAGGAAGAGGAGGCTCTGTGTGAAAACGAGCCCTCGTGAGGCTGCCAAAGCTGCTGTATGTGACATCCAGATCACTGTGAAGTCCAAGTTCCACCTAATTAACTACACCTGCATAGGGTGAGTTCAGAAACACCAAACAAAGTGAATCAAGATTTTTTTTAACTTAACACTTAACTCAGACACCAAGTTAAGTGTTTTTTTTTTGTTTTTTTTTTACAATTTAATTATCTCGTCGTTATCTAGTAAGATTTGCAGAATGAGTGACTGGTTGTGAAGTACTTGAACATTTTTGTGATGGAAATATTTATATTTACACAGTGAGATAAATAATATGGCAATATGGTATCGGATGGGAAATATTCCTCAACCACATACATCTCTGGAAAAGCCAAGTGGACTTCAAACTGACTCCGCATTTAGCACAAGGTAACACTGTGGCTCATAATGTACCAGTTTAGCATGCAGTTCAACTTTTTGTCTTTGCTTTTCTTTTTCTTCCTCACTCAGTGTTCCCCAGAGCTATTGTTACGCTTCTCTACCATAAGCACGACAATGAAGACAGAAGCAATTGATCACTGCCGGGCAATCTGCCGTAAAAGTTGTGACTGGACAACAAGGCAGTGAGGGTGAACGGGTCAGACAGGCTAACTAGACAGAACTCCCTGAAAAAAAAACATGAGTTCAATGAGGGCTAAACTCATGCTATTTGTGGTGTGTCCCAGGAGGCAGAGGCAGGTCGCTCCCCTGACTTAGTGACAGGATTGTTGCAATGTGCAGACAAAGAGGAGGAGATGCGGCCTGAGAGTTTGCAACAGCTGCAGAGGAAGAGAGGAGAGCTTTAAGATCTCTGCCACACTGGAATGTGCGCGTCCCCTCCTTGGCTCATGCTGCTTCGGCTTCCTGCGCCTTGGGCCTCCAAGTGAATAAGGCAAACCTTTGTACTGTGTCCAGATCAAACAGCTCAATTATTTATCACAATGAAGAGTAGGGGATATCCACAGCAAATTGTAAATAAACAATTGAGACTCCTTCGTGCAGAGGTGCTGTGGCGAGGGAGGCTTGGCACGGGGATCTGATGTGTTTGCCAGCTTGAAGTGCAGCGTTCTGCCATCCTGTGCAGAGCTGAGTGAAAGCCCCATTAAAGTCACACCGGGCCAGAGTGATGCATGCCAGCAGTACGGTGGCCCTGAAGGCATATCTAAAACAGAGCTTCTGTTCACATGGTCATTCCCTAGGATGAGAACAAGAAATAGACTCAAATGGAAAACAGCATAGAATTATGATTTGGTTGTATAGTGGAAGTTGATGGTCAATAATTGTTGATGTGTTTAAGTTATGGCGAGTACTCAGGCCAGTGTATGCCTTGACTATTCGTGCTGGTAATCTTCAGCTCTTTTGAAGCCCACTTTCATGTTTATAAGGCTCAGAGGTTGGAATAAATTGCACCTCGAAGCGACTCACACCGCCTCCTGATGCCTGCTGAGATCACAGGCTGATGTTTTTGTATTAACATTAAAATTCATTCCACACAGAGAGTCTTCTTTTCAGAGTATTTCTATCTGTAAAGCACTGACACATAAGGACGGGACTGTGGGCAATTTATTCTGTGGCAGTTCTTTGACTATTTATTCATGTTTAGTTACATGCACTTCAGACAGCCATACTTATAACTATAAATAGTTCTGTACTTTCTTTAAAGTCATAGATTAGATGGTTTGACACTGTGATATATAAACATCTTCTCTGCTCTCACTGATTCCTCAAGTAAGTGTAGTACCATGGTGTAACTGCCTGTGCAGTATCACCCCACTGTACTTTATTCATTTTGAGAAGGAGGAAATTCTCCTCTCCATGCCTCCTTCGGGCTATCTATAACAACTTTATGGCCTTTGGAGAGTAGCACCTCTTAAATTTAAGTGCTCTTTACAGTCACTGGAAAAGATGTTTTAAATACAGTCAATAATGTGTAAATTTTTAATGACCCTTATAATTTTGAAAGCACACTGAATGTTAAGTTGCCTCAGGCAAAGAGAGCCTGTTAGTGTTGTGTACAAACGTAAACTACACGTCAGGTTTTTCAGCAGTAACTGCAGCATGTTGCATCATTTGGGGATGTGCAAGGTTATTGCATCAAGGCTAAAGTGTTTTATTCAAATTGTTTTGCTTACGTATGTGTGTGTGTGTGTGTGTGTGTGTGTGTGTGTGTGTTTGTGAAAAAAAAACTGAATATCTTAAAGTTTTTCCTAAATGTTTTCATTCTGTCCATGTCCAGTTTCATTTTCAAAAGTCTTTGGTATGTGTTTCTTTCTAATATTGGCAGTAATGTTGATAATTAATTGTACCTACATGTAATTACGGGTTGTCAAGAGGTGCTACACACCTACAACTTCGAGGTGAGATTGTTGTTACAGAATACTGTGTATGTAGGAGGCTGTTCGGTCCCTGTAACTTGTGGTTTTAATCAGGACAAATTGAATATTTTAATGAAGTTATTAAAAAAAAACAATACTACAACTGCAAAACCTTATAGCTGCAGCTGATTGATCAATATTCAATAGTAATCCTGTTATTCTTACTGTCCCTGGTTTACGTCATATGTGTTAATGTATTAAAATATATCTTTATGTTCTGTCATGTGTGACAAAAAAGGATATTGTATAATTTTATTCTATGTTTAAATCAAACTAAAAGGCTTTATTCATAAGATAGTAGTAGAGACTATCATTTCAAAGGTTAAAGCTATGTGCTGTTATGTTTCGTGCCCCGGGTTTACTAAATTATTATATCATAAGGAATGTGTCATTAGGCTCATAGTAGTGTAATGGTATATAGTATGGTCCCCACATGGCAAAGAGTCCTGGTTGGAACCAGGAGCGTTGATATTCTTTGTTTAGAATAGTGACTAGACATTTTTTGAAGGTCTGCATGGTTGTACATCATCCTTGGTTAGTCTTGTATGAGCTGGAAATAGACTGCAAAAAGGATTAATTAAGTATTAAATTGGATTACCTAATACATGTCTTATTTGCTATGAAGGAATGCTAATATAAATCTATTTCTAAAGGTAACATGGTAGTGACAAAAATATTGTTAAGAACCATTTAATGCATGCAATATCAGTTTTGATACAATAACTTTGACATATAACATACATATATGTTTTTTTTCCTTATATTCATTTATTGGACTAATTCTAACTTGAAAAATCAATTTTCTGATTATTATTTGTTTGGCTAAGGTTTGAATGGTAAACAACAGCTTGCTTATTAGAACTGAATGTGAGGTACAGTAACAGTCAAATGTTTCAACACACTTTTTACTGAGTAAATTCAGTTCAATTCAGCTTTAGTGCCAGGTCACAACAACGTCATCTCGGCACCTTACAGACACATCAGTTGGAGCCAATGCGAAATAAATGGCCTACCTATGGAAACCAACAGATTGCATTGAATCTTTCCTTCGATCCAGCCTGCCAGCATGTTCGAGGCAACAATGGAAAGGAAAAAGAACTCCCTTTTAACAGAAAGGAAAAACTTCCAGCAGAACACACAGCGGGCTGCCATGATTGAGATGGAGAGGACAGGAAAGACAGACCAAATATTTGACTGGTGCTCAAAGTAATTGAGTAGGTAGCATAGAATGACATAAATCATATATGGCTGTGAAATGTAAAATGCCAGATTTTCTGCCACACACACACACACACACACATACAGAAAGAAGTTAGTCGGGTATTTATTTATTTATTATTTTACTACATTACATGGGTTTTCGATCTAAGTCTAAGTATTGACTGTGAAAGCATATATTTTTGTACCGTTGAACCACGGTGAGTCTGTTTATCTTTAGATAGAGGTCTTTGAGCCGTCTGCATGTGTAAAACCATTTAAGCCATGTGTGTTAAATGTCCCTTTATCAAGTTTGTCTACAGCATTTCAAACAGTGACAGTGCTCTGTTTTTGATTCATAGCTGCAGCTTGATGTCAACCTCTAAGCTTGTTCTCTGTCAAGACAGACTTTATCAGCCACTGACTTCATAATGTAAAAAACCTGCACCATCCGGTCAGCCTTTTAATGTATCCTGTAAAGTATCTCCCTCCTTCCTCCTCCTGACCAGCACTGCCATTTGTTCTCCTGATAAAACTGTCATTGCTGAGGCTGATATCTGACCTCTACAATGACTGCTAGCATAAATTAGCCTTGTCCTAATATTGCAATTTCTTTCGCCTCACTCAGAATCAAGGTTTTTGACATTTCTCTTAGAATAATAGGCTATTGTATACACGGACACTTTTTAAATCAAACTGTACAGTGATAAAAATGTCAAGGCCAAGCATCTTTTTTTCCTCTGCATAGCTGGGTTTTTTAACATGTGAAGTCTAGAGAGTTATCAGTGTCAGAATTGGCATTCATATCAATACATTTAGGATTGCGCAGTCTTTTACCTGTGACACTCTACACTTTGCAGCAGCTCTGCCAGAGTATTGTATCAGCTTTCATTGCATGCTGGTTAACCAAGACTTCCCGCTGCACACAACTGTTGAGAAAAGGAGACAGCGTGACTGTCAGTGTGTCACATGACAGATCTTCTGTCTGAAGTGTTGAAAAGCAATCCTTCCCAGCTCAATCTCCCTAATTACTTTATGTTCAAAAAAAGTTGAAAAAAGTAGCACAGATCAAGAAAAGGGATGCAGAGAGGTGCCAGAAATGATTGATTGATCAGTTGAGATCAGATGGGTGCAAAGTATACAGTGATTTGCCACTAAAAATCAGAACGAGCTTCTTTTCAGCACCTGACACTGAGCTTAAAGGAGGATAATGATGGGTGAGAAGGCAGCTCCCACAAAGCAGCACTGCTGGCACATAGAGGAAGGTGTGGAGATGTTGTCATAGAAAAGGCTAGATGTGTGTCAAAACAAGAGCTTCCAGCTCTCTGTATAGCAGCTCCGGCTCCTCAGTCACTGATATTACTCGCATTCTCATCTTACCTCCATTGACTACTGCATGTCTGTCCCCACAGCCTCTTCTACCTTCTCTTTTCCTTCTTTCCTTCTTTTTTTAACATAGACAAGTCATTTATTTATTCTCTGTGAAAACAAAGACTAACTCCATAGAAAGCAAATCTGTTGAATTGTAATACTTGCTGTCAAGTAATCCTTTGCATTATGTTTTTTTTTTGCTTTACTAAAATGATTTTAACTCTAGCAGATTTGGTGAGAAGGTAATACTCTCAATCCAGGCTGTAATTACATAAATCTTTTAGGCTCTGTTCCCAGTTTTAGTATAATTTGATGAGGAACTTCACTTTAATTGAATATTCAAATTTGGAATATGTGTCAATATGGCTCTCCTTGCCTGAAATGAGGATTAATTGTTTTCAAAACTCCAGTGGCCAACATAATATGAGCCCCAACACTGCTGTTGATTAGCAAATGCACTTGCCATGTTTTTGTTTTAAGAATTAGCTGTCTAATTGATTTGCCATATGTTGTGCTCTCCCATGCACCTAAAATTGTATTTAGAAATCAGCAATTTGGATTGAGACAGTTTTATGTTTTTCAAACAGATGGGAAAATCAGCCCTGGAGGTTGCCTGTAGGAAAACATTGCTAGAGCCCATTTTCTGTGTTTTGCACCAAGTTGTTTGAATTTCAAATATCACTCTCACCTTTCCAAATACATAGATGAATACCCAGAGTCAACAATATTTTCCCTCTTCTCTCTGCTTCTTTCGAGGACTAACAACATAAACACCCAATAGATGCATTAAAAGACATTTGAGACCACGAGGGGCTCCACTTTGTGTGTCCATGGGATGTGTCTGTAATTTGAAAGATGCATACTTTTCTTATTCAACAGTGGAATCAACCTTTGGAGGTATAAAAAATTCCTATTGAATATGGCAGTCATTCTCACAAGATTGATGCCAACCTTTTAAAAATTCACCATTGGCCTGGATTTAACATGACCAAATGCTGATGTAAATGAGGAGGAGAAAAGTCGACCCTTTCATTGCAAATAAATCTGAGTTGCAGCCTTCAGCTCATAAATACCACAGCCTGTCACAAGTCTTGTTTTATTGCTGTTGATGGAAATTATTGCATTTATTTATCTCATCCAAAGAAATAAGGCTTTGAAAGTCACAACTTACATAAAGAACCTTCAGAATATGCAGATCTGACTTTAAGCTTAAATTTTGAGAGTTTTTTTATTCATAAATCGACCAAAAACAAAACAAGATACACAAAATACACTTCATTATTTGCATCTTCACACCTGCTCACTCACTAAATCTGCCTTTTCTTTGTTATAATTCAGCACAAAGTTTCTGCTTCCTCCTCATCCTGCAGAACAACAAACTCTCATGCCTGTTTGTCCTCTAATCAAAGTGATTCCACTTTTTAATTATATTGCCAACTGCTTTGCATTATCATTATAAGATCATTTATTTTATAACGCCATCCTGGAAATCATTTTGCCTCCAAAGCATGTCATGTTATGCAGCTCTCTTAAAGCTGCAAATTCTTTTCCCTGCTTGCTGTGGATTTATCGATCCGTAGGGGTGAGTCACAGGGTGTAATTCATGAAAGCTTGATTGATGAGGATTTCAATCTTATATGGTTTGTTAACTTCAACTACCCACAAAGTGCATTCTGTGCTGTTTTCAGCAATACAAGGCCACAAGACAATAAAGAAAAAAAAAACAGATTTCCTTTGAATAATGAAAGCTCTCTTTTTCTCCAGAATTAACAAGATCCTGTATAAAGCCTCTGTTAAAGATACAACTCTCTAGGAAGTCTTGACAATTTCCTGTCCTTTGGTTCAGTCTGTCATTTCAAAAGCTAGAAGAGATTTTAGTGCTTTGACATTAACATTTTATTTGCATTTTGTGTTTTAACATAATCTTTAATTAGCTAGAAGTAAATAATAATTTTGGGCTTTATTTTTTTCAACAGAAGAACCACAAGTAGGCCACAATATGAACAACAGAACAGTGGGAGCTACACCATGTCAGGTAAAAGATCCCACACTAAATGTGTGCAAATCAGTGTCTCTGATGATGTGGTTTATGTTTAATATAAACAATATAT
>JBAMHV010000012.1:19083552-19100999 GCA_037177535.1 Pseudomugil gertrudae
ATAAAATGCTTTAAGTTGTTATATCACATTTTAATAATTCAGTTCTGATGTTCTTTGTGTTGCATTGTAGGTGTTAGTTTAGTGTTTCTCTATATATTTTAAAGCAAACTCTTCTGGTTCTCAATCTGCAAATGTTTTCTGAGTAGATGTTCTCACTGATGGACAGTATATGGAGCTTTGCTTTTCTCAGAGAACGTGACTTCCCAAAGGAACTTGGCAACAGCTGTCAAAGATGATCCATTACGTACCATTCTTACATATGTACCTTGCATGCACTGGAAATTCCTTGTTCTTGATCAAGGCAGAACTCAACAACAGCATGACGCCCCATGACTAAAATAGAAGAAAGAAAGAAAAAGGAAATTTATTGGGAAACACAACTTAGCTCTCACTGCCTCGGTGCCACAGAGTCTGAATCGGCTGAGGATGTTGTAGACATTATGAGAGTGTGAGCCATGTGAGGCAGGTTTTTATCTAGCTGGAGAGAGACACCATGTGGTGAGGATTCCTCCTGCTGCTCTAGCAAAAATACACTGATTGTACAGCCATGTTACACCAAGCTTTTCTCATAAAAGACATCTCCTGAAAGCAATAGAGGACATTAAATAAAACTGTTTTGAGTTGGTAAGTTTAATTTGAATTTAACTTCTGAGAGTAAATAAATAAGTGAGAAGACCGAAAAGTGTTTTACTGCAAAATGGCAATTTCATCATTTTGTTGACATTTTCTAAGTTTGTCAGGACACATAAAGCACTGAAGGAACACACATTAGCACACAGCTGAACAATTTGTGGCATTTGGTGTGGAAGTCGTCCACTGGGACAGGATTTGAGTGACAGTGGAGACTATGCACATACTGTACGGTGCGCTGCCAGCACTCATCTTAAAAAAAAAAACTGTCCCTCTGCAGGTGCACAGATTTTCATCTTTCTCCCCCCAAGAACCAATGCAATTTTAAAGACAAAAGCATGATGGAAGTAATCGGAGATTGTTCTTGCTTTATTACTTGAGACTGTGTACTCTTCATCCTCACACCATCACACTGTGGATGTGAGAGAACACAACTTCCCTTCATTAACAACATGATTGCCTGCAGCTCAAGTGTGAGGTCGTAGCCGACAGCCTATTTGTGTTAATTGTTAGTTGATGGTAGTGATGGTGTGTGTGTCTGAGTATGTGCATATGTTTGTGTGCGTGTGTGTGTCTTGGTGCATGTGCATGCACAAGAGTGTGTGGGCTGACAGCTGGCCAGGTTCGAGTTGGTCTAAAACCATGTGCGCTCTGTCAGGGTTGTACAGGCGCCTTCTTTAGGATTGATGAATTGCCTGCTTTCTTGATTAAACCCTCCGTCACTTCCCAACAAAACAAAAACCCCAACACAACCACACACACACACACAGAGATCACACACACACATATATACACAAAAGATTTTTTTTTTTAAAAAGACAAGTTGAGGGGTGGAGAGGTAACATGTCTGGAAAATCTGTCATGTGCAGTCACATCATGTACAAATGTGATGTGCAGAAGCTTTGACATTTATTACCAGAATATTAAAAACTAATTCACATGTATTTTGCAGCCCTCTTTTCACTTGACAGTTCAGGCTCATTTGAAAAGTTATCAAGTTTTCATAGCAGCCCCAACCTTTTGCTTTTCTGCACCGGCATTACTTTGATCCATGCCAAGTCCCTTTGCCAATTAGGTCTATTATTCAAACGCTGACAGTAAATCCAGATATTCAAAAGGTAATTGTGTGGGCATTCAAGAAATCTGTCTTAAAAAGCATATGTTTGATGGGGATAAAAAAGGTAAATGTAAAAACAGTCTGGATCTCCCAAATAAACCTGTGGTGCCTTTTGCGTTGCAGTCTCTCTTTATTACCAGCAAAATAAAATGTATCCAGCAAGCATCCACCTGATATAAAGGTAAATCTAATAAAAAGTAATACATTTGCATATCTATAGCATTAATCAAAAATAAATCCTGACACTGGCCCTGATCTAACATAATATGGAGAGCAATTATTTCCCTATCCATTAGAGGAACTTCAATTAACAGGCGCTAGACAGTTCATCCTTCAGTGGAGAAGGACAAGAAAAAAAATAGGAGGCTCAAAATTAACTTGGGTTTGCAAAATATCTTGGCAGAATGACAGTGATTTTTGATTTTCAGGAAACAATATTAGAATTCTTATTAAACTAAGTGCATCTGCTTTTAATTTTCTACAAATAATTGGAAAATGCAATGGAGCTTTCCAATTAAAGCTCCACTTTATACTGTTTAATAATACCCTCATAATATTATAGCTTATGAAATGACAGGTGAGTTGGTGTATGAATAAAACATAAAGCCCTGTAATAAGAGACAGAAAAAAACGAGACAGTTGTTGGGGGGCTTTTAAATGCTCGACATAATTTGCATATATTAATCTCCTCTTTTCAGCCTTATCAAGTATTCCACTGTATTTGAAGTTAAAATAGTCGTGACAGGCAGGGGTACGCTTCGTTTTTCCAAGGATTTATTACTTGTATAATTCTGGATCTTTAATAAGCCAATATGACTGATCCTGTGAGTTCTGTGGAATTTGGTTAATTGTTCCAGATGGTGCTCACTGATTATGCAAAATTACTTTCTTTCTCCTCTTTTTTTTCCCTCCCCAACTACACCATTTCTTGATTGACTAACATGGAGAAAAAAGATTATTTTTGGCGCAGCACTTTCATTAAGAGGCTTCTCATCAGGTTTCAAACAAAAGTTCCATCTTATCTCCCTGTGTAGTTCTGGGCAAGGCTGTACAGAGAGGGAGGAGATCAGCCGGCTCTTATCTCAAACCATGATGGATCTCAACTGCTTCTGCAGCACTGGGGTTATATTTTAGAATAACACAATTCTTTAGGCTGAAGGATTAAAAAACACGACCGCTGGATAGTGACACAAAAGTTATTATTAGTGTGTGCCGTCCAATTCACACTCCTTTTTCTCTTATTTTTCTTTTACATTGTGAAATTACAGAAAAGCTTGTTTTGTCCTCCTTTTTGCAGCTCAGGCTCCGTCCACAACTCACTAACATTCTGTTTTGCATCAGCTAAACTGAGCTGAATGAATCATTTATGAAAGTGTTATAGGGAAGGCATGGGCAGATTTACTGCTGTGCTTTTACTTTAGATGGAATGGGATTTCTATGAAGTAATGCCAAAGCTTACATCAAGACATGAAAGGAATGCTCTTAAAACCCACATTTTGCTTCTTAATTTCCCTGGTCAGCAAAAGGAAAAACACAGAGAGAGTGGTGTAGTGGGAGAAGGGTATTTACACCTAATACACACACGCACACACACACATACATAACAGCCAAAAATAAACATAATGGACTTCTGCCTTTCGTAATAATAAATCTGTTTCAGTTTCTTAGAAATTACTCAAAGTATAAATTTGCTGTAATTGTCTGCTTGAGCTGTTTGTGCTGGTCTCAGTGTTTTGAGATAGAATTCAGCTAAATGTAATTAAATCATTGTCAAACACTGTACACTATCGCACTGAAATGGAAATGACATTCCTAAAGGGAGCTTTGCTTAAAAAAAAGTATGTGTTGCAGCAAGGATGAGCAGTATCTGCTTTTTCTTGCTGTGTAAAGTAACATTTCTTTTCTGGCTTGTAAATCTGTTAAAAGTGAAAGTTTTATTTCAGACTTTGCACCAACCATGTTTGATGTCCCTAATCCTAACCAACAATGGATGCTGGCAAAGTTTAGAAGTTAAATAACTTTTCTGTAAGCTAAATAAAGGTGGTAAATATTAGTAAATGCAAATGCTGACAAATGTGTCATTAAATTATTTTATTTAACAATTAACTTCGTTGAACGATTCCCTGTGGATAATCATGACTATCACACTTCAAATAGTTTTAAAACATGACCAAGACAAAAGCTTGAATTTATGATACTTTAAATCAAATCCCATGTCACACATGTTAGATACTAGATCTAAGTACAGTTTCTAACATATCAAATATTGCATCTTGGGATTTGAAGTTTTTTTTTCAATAATCAATCATTTTTACAAATATGCACTAAAATAAAATAATATATGTATATTATATAATATTATATGTATATAATAAAAAATTATGAATAAAATTGCATATTTACACATTTATAATAAATACAACAATCTTTGCAACATTTTATGCATAAATGTGAAATTGTTAGTTTTTATTTTTCTTTTAAAAACATCTGATGCAAAAGTTTATTCTGTTGTAACAAAAACCAATGATGTGGAAATAGTTTTAACAGGCTGAAAGCTTGTGTTCATATGTCCTAAGTTCTACTGGACCATCCAGTTCTGGTAGCTAAACATGATCAATCCAGATGTGGTGGCACCATTACGTTTTTGAGGATCAATCCTGCATAAATCCTAATAGAATTCCTGACTGGAGCCTAAGGCCCTCAGGCATTTTTAGACCCTTATTACAGTCAAATAAGGGATTTTAAATGGCTTTGCATTTGCAGGCCAGACTGGACTGTGGAGTCTCATCCCTCATTGCTTTCTATCCATCCCTGAGATAGAAGCAGTGCTCCATTAGTTTCACTGTCCAGACGTGGACGGTCTCAATGGATGGGCCTGTCACGGCTCCCTCATTTGCCCCATGTACAGCAGGGTTTGTTATCGCACATCTAATTAGAACTTGATAAAAAATATTTCACAAAAATCCAGTCATTAAATATAGTTTAAGGAGATTTATGGTCAAATATGCCTTAAAGATCTTTTAATGGCTCTGCTGACTTGTTAAGTTTGTAATTAATGATCTTCTAATACATACTGTGGTGTGATTTAGAAAGCACAATGAGATTCTGGGAATGAAGTCGTTTTGGAAAAGGGCATGTGGGGCTCCCAGAAGCTATATTAAATAGTTCTGCTTAGCCTGGTTTGCTTAGAAACATGAAGTCAGCTATGAAAAAGTTCAAACACATCAGACAGTTTTTTCTTTCCAATAAAGTAGGGAATAATGAAAAATTATGCATCAGTTGCAAGTAATATCGTCTTATCTGCAGCAGTACTTGCATTTTAATGTATATAGCAATATAACAGTTTTATGAAAGCACAGGGAAATATCTCTTCTCAAAGTCCAACAATTCAGACACTAAAACTAATAAGCAAATGCATATGTATTAAACTGTAAATGCATTATACTAATAACATCCCCTGTTTCATTGGGAGAGTAATGGTATCCTTATTAGCATAATTAATGACAAATGGCAGAGAGACATTGGTGGATTGGTTCTAAGGGATGATAAATTGGTGGATGCCCAGGTTAGTGGCTGCCAAGGAGGCCTCTTTGGCTGTCATCCCTCCTGCTTCTGCTCTGGCACAGTTCATTACTCACTGTGTGAGATGCCACTTTATATTGCCCGGTACTGTGAGCATGGAAAACTTAATAATGCCACCCACAACCACATAGGGCCTGCTGCTTTGCCCACAGTCCAGAGGGCAAGTAGCTCAGCAAAGACTCAAGGTGGTGGGGAGCTCACGGCTACAACAGGGATCGTCTTCTGCAGCTGCACTTATCAAAACAGATCACACGTCACTCACTACTTCAGGGGAGCTGGGGCCATATGACCCAGTCTCCAGTGTTGCTGAGTGTTTCTTGTTAGGATTTCTGGGGCTCACCACATCCCTCGCATCATTACGGGTTAGTTTGCCCACAGAACCGCTAATTAAGAGGGGATTTGTGTAATTGTGCCTTCTGCTGTGTCCCATCCGGCACATGCAATTTACTGTCAGCCCTCTGCCAGCTTTTACACTTGTCCAGAGAGGCGTACCCCATTTATACACACATTCTGCTGCACATTTACCAGCAGCCACAGCTGGGGATCAATGCCTGTGCCATGGCAGTGCCTTAAATAGTCTGTGCTGCTGATTAAAGTCTGATTGTCCATTTTATTTCAGAAGAGATCTCAATAGCTAGCAAGCTAAAGGGGCTCTCCCGGGATTTCTCCTATGGTTACAGCTTTAAAGACTAACCAAAACATGACCTCACAACTCCTACACTCTGCATTTAACAGCCTGTTTCTCATACTATACATGGTGAACTTGTTTTAACTTAGACAAAATGTTTTCATTGTTTGTTTGTTTTGTTTTGAGAAATAATCACATATGCACAGCAAAGCAATTTTGTGTTATGCAGCTGTGTTTGTAGTCTTTTCAGTGTAAATGTTGCAGTCTATGTCTGCTTCCTGACAAACTGATGAACGAGTGCCCAGCTGGCGATGTTTGCAAGTCTCAAAAAGAATAGGAAGTGGGGCCAATCTATAAGTCATTTACATTTGTCTGTTAAAATAGCTTTAAAAAAAAAGAATATGATTTAAACCAAAATAATATAAACTGAATTCACTTTTTGTTGCTTGTGTATACAATTTGCCTTAAACAATATCCATCCATGCATTTTCCTAACTACTTGTCCAATTCATGGTCAGGGATGGCCGAAGCCTCCTTAAACAATATCTTATATTAATTACTTTAACTAAAATATTAAAATTTGATGTATTAGTTGTAGTTCTCAAATATAAATCAAAGTGGAGAAAAGATAAGATTACATAAAAATGTATCAGATATTTGCTACTTTTCTGTTCCCCTCCCATAATCTTGCGTGTTTAGCAGCCACAGTCTGTAATGCATAACTATAAACAGATTTATCGACCACATCTTTTGCATACTACTCTTAGTATTCCCAGACCCTTTAAACTTGTTTACGTTTTTCAACATTGAGATGAAATGAAATGAATATTTAACCATAAACTAACCGTCTTGCTGTCAGGAGAATTGCAACAGAAGGTTGCACACACTTCAGTGAGACTGCGAAAATAAACTGCCAACAGAGACAAATAAAAATAGATTATCAGAAACCCTCAACATCATTTCTGCACATAATCTGTTTTGATATCAATGTTGCATGCTTTTTGGAATGTTAATTGACTTCCAAGTAAACATTTGAATAATTAAAAAGTTACACTTCCACTTTGCAAGTGAGATTTTTAATGTATTGAAAAGTTATTCTTTTTTTTTTTTTTTACTCGTCTGTCTAGAGGGTTTGAAAAAGTGGGGAGAAGATAAAAGAAAAAGAATAGGTTTCACAGAGCCATAGTCATTAAAAGAATCTGAAAATAGCAACTCGCTATCATCTGTTCTCATAGCACGGGTCAGGAGCTCTGACACCTCCAAAATTCCTCCTGTCAGGGTAGGGGGCCATTTGTATTCTCTCTCATTAGGCAATTTGACTAATGACCTGCCGCGGCTGCAGAGTTACTGAGGGACCCAGAGCCTTGTGCCCTCTCTCCTGCAGCAGCCTGAACACACACCCTCCATTGGAATGGCACAGATGGCATGCCCGGGCGACAAAATAAACTACAATATGTCTCCGAGATGCTGTCAGGCCTGGGCACTATTTCTCATGTCAGAGTGGGGCTAAGGGCTGTGAGTGGGCATAGGGGGGTCCTCCTCCAGCTCCCTGTTCATCTACTCACCATTATCTGCACTGGTGACAGAGAGCAGGGTCTGCAACCAGAATAGCATTTCCATGGTCTGCATAAAGAATCTGGCTCAAATTGAGAGTCACATCGACATGGAAGGCTTTGCAATGTCTAGGCTGGCTGCACTCAGAGAAAAGGCATTATCCAATCATTAAAGATGGGAAAAGCTGCAGATAACAAATAAAGCTTTACACTTTATTTTATTATTATTGTATGCTGCTAAACAAGAGAATCACAAGTGGAAAAGTTCAAAGAAATTATCATTTGCGCTTGCTAGTTGCTGTCCTGACTTTGACTTCCTCACTTAATTCAGGAGCGAGACCGATTCACCCAAGTAATCATACCAGACAGAGATCAATGCAATTCTGCTGAATTAGTGAAGTGTAAAATAAAAGTTCATCAACATTCCTAAAGTGCTACTCTTGAGTTGTGGTTCAGGTAATATGGGGTATGCTCGATCACCCACGCATATTTTTCCATCAGTCAGTGTCGGAGCACAACTCGATGTGGTTTATGTGCTTTTGCGCGTGTGGGTATGTCTGCGCTGGTGTTGTGCATAGCTGTGTCTGTTGGAGCCCTGGAAATGCAATGTCTAGTGTTGCTGAAGTCCTGGGTGACAGTGCATCCAACAATGGAAGAGTGAGGGATTAGTGCTCAGCCCAGCGTACGAGGGAGCCCTTCCTGCCCTGAAACAGCCATTCATCTGTGCCCAGGGGCTGGAGATGACAATGCAGCCATTGCTCATCGCACCTGACGGAGCCATTAATAAGGCAATGATCCACACGGGCCCTGTGCTGACTTCGTTCTTTACACTACAATCACTCAAGCCACAGGGTCCTCCTTACTTAACGCCACCTCTGCGCTCACAGCCATCATCATCACCATCATCATCATAGTCACTGTACCCAAAGTCCTGCCAGATGTTTTCATATCGACAGCACTCACAAACTCCAAATGCCAAATAACTACCTAATTCCCCACACTGCAACATACTCATGAATTAATGGAGTGTAGCCAGGCCATTGAGCAGCTTGAACATGTTTCGTAGTGGGATTCGTGGTGAGAAGATTGGATTTACATTGTTTTTGCCCTTTGCACCTTTAGATTACTCTACAGTAAAGCATCCATTCTTTACAAGCGAGTCATCTTCTGTGCCTCTCCATTTGTCTGGATGTAAGATAGGCTCTCTAGTATAGATGGAAGAGGAATACAAAGTGAGATCTGGTTTTAAATGTAATCCTTGAGCAATAAAGAAACACTCTGGCCTTCAGCTCTGTGCATTCATCTGTCCATGCCATGCAGATCCATCAGCAGCCACAATCTCTGCTTCCCACTGGTGGCTATTGATTCAAATGTATTCTTTCTACTTACCTCTGTCTGGTGTTGGTGCCGCCAGCATCACAGTAGCGCATATTTTTTTTCCTTGTAGTTACAAGCTCGAACAAGTCATCACACCAGCTGGCTTGACTTTTGCTTCAGAGAACAATCAGAGATGGCCATTGTGACTTTTAACAACCCTTAATTCCATCCACCATGTTTTTTTTTTCATTTGTGTGTGTGCCATGCTTGATCCATGACTTTAGGAATTTCAGTCTGCTAGTTGGTTCATGTACTACAGTACATTTATCTATGCAGGCTTGACTTAACATGAGAATAAATCCTTATGAGTTTGATGATCCCCTGGCACCACAACAAATATACATTTAAAATCCTTTGTGAATTTTTTACTTTTTATTTTTTCTATTATGTTGTATAAAAGGAAAAAAAAACATTTTCACCTTAAAGCATAAACTGTTGAACATGGTAAACATACAACATGGTTATACTTGTTTTTTTGTGCAAAGCAAGCTCACAGTGGTGGTCAAAACACCACTTTATAAGCAGTATGGGAGAATACTGAAAGCTTAGAAAATAAATAGTTTTTTCTTTGGTTCTCTGAGTCAAGGTCATGCTTTGATTACAGAGATCACATTGTACTACTTTTACGAGGAAAGTGCCAAACCATGAATCTATGTAAAAGCCGAGTGAGGATAACAAATCACACTCATTTCAAAGTGAGGGGAAAATGATATAATGTCATAGTTTAGAATAATACTGTGAACAGGAAAACCCAAAAGGAGCATCAGCTCCCAAACGATGACTCATGAAGAGCTTTGGCTTACATTTACGAGGTCTTTTCCTGTACCAGCAGTATAATGGACCGTAGGTTAAAGAGCAGCAGTTGGAAGCTCAGTCTCTTGATATTTGGAGCTCCTGTCGAAGCCAGCTCCAGGCAAATTTTGTGCTTCAAGAATTGGGAGTTTTACAATGAAGCCGAGCAGCTGCAGATTTCCTTTCAGCCTGGAAACGAGAGCCTTTGTGTCTCTTGTCACCCTGTGTTAATTTGGGCCCTAATGTATTTTATAAACAAAGGGCTGCTCTCTAGCCTGACAGTCGTGACACCTTGATTCCAGTGCAGGATGCATGCAGGATGGGGTTACACCATTAATAATCAACTGGCAGCCATCACACCATTTTAACCACGATCATTATGATAAAGGGCATACACTTAATTACAGGCCTGCTTAATTATAGCTCTGTTGAAGCTCGTTTGTTTGGTCAAATGCTAATTATACCACCACGCTCCTGGCAAGTCCTCATTTCAATCCACTTTTTTTGCCGGCTGAACAGTGAGGCTTATTTTCATGCAAATTTGATATCTGGCAAATGTTTTGTCTCTCTTCGCTCTGCTTTTCTGTGCCTAGTATGAGTGTGTCTTTGTTTCAGAGGTGAACATCTCTCAGACAAGACAGAATCGGGAATAATCAAGAGTAATTAAACTGGAAGAGGGCTGGGTAGAAAGAGAGAGTGGAGGTGCTCAAATACAGCAGAGAATAAAAAAAGCCTTTCATCTCCTCTCAGTAGACGGAAGAAGGGGAGGTGTCGGGGTGGCTGGGGATGTTGATAGCTTTGCAGTTTTATAATCCCACATTTAGTCTTGAGGAAATACTTAGGATCAAGACTATAGGGCATAATGTGTTTTGGTGTAAAAGTCAACTCACTTTTTGTCTTTCCTTAACTTTTCTTTCAGCTCTGGATGATGTGCCCTTCATGGTCTCTGAGAAGTTTAATGGAAATCCCAGAGAGGTAAGAAAAATGATTAAAAAGCCTGGTGAAAAAAGCACATGATAATGTTTTTACTCTATGTTTCAAATCAGAGTAATAATGACAGTTCCATCTCCAACAGCATCCCTTCAGGTGAACAGCTCTTCTTTCCTGTCTTTCCCTTTATCCCTCTCACTTCTTTCTCTTTCTTTCCTCCAGACTGAGTGATGAATGTGTGCAGTCAGGCAGAGCTGGCTCAGTGCAGTCCATTTGGCTGGCTGGCAGTAGTTGTCACTATGGCCCCGTTTGTATTGACAAAGAGAGGGAGAGGATTAAAGATTTTAAGCATGCTTACTTAGCCATGAGCCTAACCGCTGTGTTTCTTGTGTTTTTTTTCTTCTCTTCTTTTTCCTCTCCCTCCCTCTCTCCCTGCTTTTGATTTCAGATGCAGCAAGTCAATTTAATGGGCATTACGATCAAATCCCTGGCAGAGATCGAGGAGGAAGTGAGTAGAGGCTGCAACGCTCGGCTGCCACTGACGCCGCTGGCCCAGAATGCAAAGCAAACGGTCTTGGGGTTGTAATTAAGTGTCTGAGACAGTGAGGCCCTGTTGGCTCTACTAAGCCCCAATTGAATAAAAGCATGGCCACGCTAGGCAGCCATTCTCTTTTAAAAGCTTCGTCTCCTGTTCCAAAACACTTGACTTTTATTCCTCAATTCTTCCCTCTAACAACTCAATCTAGCATCTCTCACATCTTAAGGGGCCTTTCTGGTCATTTTCCTCATGTTAAACTTTTTAAGATTCCCATCAGCCTCATAGTTAGAAAGTTAGAGCTTATGTAGAACAAATAAAAAGAACTACAAAGTCCTTCCCATTTCTGATGAAATACTGTAGCCTACAGGCATCTCTAGGAAGAAAATCATCTGTGCGGTTCTCCTTCTTTATAGCGCTTGTGTTAGTGAGAGCAAGAGAAAGAGAGTGCACACGCCTTTGTGTGCCTGTGTGTGTGCGCTTTAAAGAGAGTGACAACCCCCCTTCTCTCTCATTAGCACGGTATCTTGGTATCAGAACTGCCAGGAAGTGACAGACCACTGTAAAAGAACAGGTGCTGTTGGGTTTGAGATGTGTTACAGAGCAAACACTCCCTCATCAAACCGGGTGTCTGTTCTGCACTCTGCCTCTGTCTTCTGTCATATACTATCCAAATCACACAGAGTCGCCATCTTGTCATATGGTCATCTGAATGAAGCTCATTGCTGGTGCAGGTACTAATGGCACGTACGTGTGTGTCTGTGTGTGTGTGTGCCCAGGTTGGAGACAAGCTGACTGCTCATCCTATATGTTTTCATCTTTTTTTTCCTCCTTCTTCCTCCCCTCTCCACTCTAGCTTCCTCTCCTCCTCCTCTCTTTTTTCTTCTCAGAGAGTGTGATTAGCAGCAGGACACATGGTGAGCTGAGCTGGGGAAGAGAAGGGAAGGGCATGAGAAATCATTAATTACAGCCGCGCTGGAGCTGATGAAGTAAATGTGAGATAGTGTAACACACAGGATTTAGTGAAGTGGACGACAGCACAAGATTAATGGCGGGGCCAGGCTGATGAGGATAAGTCACAGCTTAGCTTGATAATTAGTTTCCAAGTGGAAACATCCCTCACCATTGTGTTATTTTTACTTCTCTCCTCTTATTATTATCCTGCGGTGAGATGTACAGAACGAGGGAGACACGTAGTCAGTGATTTCCTTGCAAACAACCACGAAGCACTCCAGCTTTTATTTTTCTGTATTACATGATACATTCAATGTTGATTATGCTCAATGTACATAAAGCTCCTGGGGAATGGGCAGCTTAGTCACGGTTAACAACACAGACACAAGAGTGAAATTCAGAAAAAAGCTGTTGTAATTTGGACATAATTTTGCTTTTTGTTTTGTAGTTAATTCCTTCATACGTTGTCCAGAAGAGGTCACTGTCTGTGCTTAAATGCAGCAGTTCTTTTCCTCTCCTCAGAAAATAACAGACTCCGATTACTTCTTAAAAAAAACATAGATTTATGAAAGAGATGTAGTTTCTAGAATTCTCCATATGCACGTGTAATTGAGGAAAACTGTTGTAATCACAGTCCCAGTTGTAGATAAGACCATTTCATAACAGGCATCACTTAAGCCATGTCTCAGATGATGTTGGTTCCAGCAATTAGGCATTCTTTTCATTTCCCAAATGACTCGCAAAACTTGCGGATATTATAATTGCTTTTAGCCACGCATATCTAATTTGTGTCTTTTTAAGTGTTAATTAGTAAGCGATTTAAAGTGACATCTTTATGTAGTTTGCTCTGCTGAAAAATGTTGTTGGCGGCTGGCTAATGATTTTCAGAGGGAATATAGTAGAGTGGAAAGAAGTGTGTATCCACACATGACAAGATTTTCATTAGCACCTATGTATGATTGGGTTTTTAGTGCTTGAAGGAAGTTATCAGTATGTGTGTTTCTCTGTCTGCTTATGCATGTGTGTTTCTGTGTGAATGTAGGGAAGGACAGTAGTGTACAGGGGTGTGTGAGAGGTAGAGCTCCAAATAGAGGTGGAATTAATGAAGACAACATGTCACATATTTTTGGCAGTGGAGCAGGGACAGGAAATGAAGCTCGGCTCGTCTGGGTGACTGCCGCCCATGTTCTAGTGTGTCACTGTCCTGTCAGCCTGTGTGTAAAACTGGCAGACATTGATACATGCTCTCCCTGATAACACCCCATTCCCCCATCCATCATTCACGCACACACATCCTCATACGCTCACGTACACACCGGAATATTTATTTACTGTGCCAGATGTTGAGACTGATTTTGTTTTGGTGGTAGTTGGTGGGATGGTGTGTGTGTGTGTGTGTGTGTGGAAGGGGGGGGGGGTGAATTCTTTCACAAATAATAGGCTTGTGATATGTGACAGGTTTGGGGTAACTTGCAGCTTCTCCTCAAATAGATGAAAATCAGTGAAGATTTTTTTTTCTTCTTTTTTTCTTTTCACTTAGAGCACCCGAAAAATTTCAGCTGTCGTGGCTTCAGTGGCTTCAGTGGGAAACTTTTTTCAATGATCATACAGCATCATCTAGTGCTGCGTTGCAGTAATACAGCTGTCTGAACTTATTTAATTGAGCTCAACTTTTGTGGAGGTGCGCAAATACAAGGAAATCATGTTTTTTAATATGGCTGCTAAACTCTGACTTTTAAAACATTATGGGTTTTTTTTATCATTTGTGAATAATATGAGTTACTAGATGTTTTAAAGGGGGTGAGGTATGTATTTAATTACACTGAGAAGTTGGTCATGGAAGTTAAGATCTGAAAACACATTCATGCATATGTTTTTTTTCTTTGTGTAAGTTTGTTTTGTTTAGTTTGGTGCAGGCATTGAGCTATAACAGCTGACTTGTATCTTTACATGTGAATGATAACTTATAGGACTGCTTACAGAGGCAGCAAAAACACTGAACTTTATTGTATCATAAAAAAATAGCTATTTATGCAATTATGTCATCTTGTTATTTCATGGTTTTAATCATTACCTAATACCTTTTAATGCCTTTATTTCTATTTATTTGACTTTGTGTGAAAATTGCCTGTCATATATCTGCAAACCAGTTTTAAAAACCCAAATGTTTACTCTGCCATGAATTAGTATTTAATGTTTTACAAAAAAAAGAGTTAAAATGACCTTTTATATTATTAGAACTTAAGATTGAGGAAAAAATGTTTACTATTTAAGGAATGAACCAGGAAGGTAATAACTCTCCTCTTTGTTCATGTTTATGCTGTGCCACAAGGAGGCAGTGCTTCTTCATGTTTTCTTAAACTTTGTGGAGACCGTCTTGAATTACATTACTGTTGTGTACTTGTGGCATTCATTTGAATAAAAACCATTGAATGACTGCGTTTTAATCAGCATATGATTTAATAATATTACATTTCTTCAAATGCAACTTAGTTATATTCTGTAAAGATTGTATTAAATTCATTTATCTATTTATATCTGTGGAACTAGCGTTTCCATTTTGGATGTTTTGGGTTGAGTTGGTGTTTTGTTTTTACTGTAATAGTTTTATTAGTTATCTCGTCCTGTTTCTTCTTCTTTACAGTTTCAATACAACTTCGGCACAGAGTGGAGCATCATTCAGTGATGCTGCATCCAGTCCTCTTCGTCCACCTTCAGCTGCCACGATGACTGTAAAGGTGCAACTAAGACCCAAAAGAAAGATCCCTTAGTGAGAGAAACGGAAGAACGAGGTTGAAATTCAAGGAATGTTTGGAAAATATTACATTTGTAATTGTAATGTCATTTAATAGAGGAAAAAGTGTGTTTTAACTGTGTTGATTATATTTATTTTTAGAGGAAAATTAACTTTGCCCATAAAATTTTGTAAATGTTTTAGATAATATTTAAGGAAAGTGACATCTGCAACTCTGAGTTTCAGTTTCTTTTTTTCATCTTACCTGAAAGAATTAAAATGTTGTTCTGCTGATAACAGACTCAAAATGATTAATCTTTTTAAATGAACCTATTTAAAACAGTAGGTTATCATTGGCTCACACTAGCTCTAAGGGTTTTTCTGACAGAAGCAGTCGGGGCGGATGATATGGAACAGAACTCACCTTTTTGGGACACAAACAGGCCCCTCTGACGTTCATTCTCCAACAGAAGCTTCCTTCCATCAGAAAGTTCATCATGAGCAGCGTGAAGCAAGAATAAGCAGAGCTTTGACACAAGGGAACATTTACCTCCAACACCCACCCACGTTGTGACAGTGTCTCTGCTACTAAGTCAGCTCTTAAGGAACATTTTACTATGAAGTTAAAGCAGCAACATATGTTTCTACAGCCAGCGGCATAATTAAACCTGGAGTTTAAAAATGAAAAACAAAGAAAAACTTCTTAAATATACAAAAAAAAAAAAAACTCCCGCAAAATTATCATTATTCCTTTGTTTCTTTTTTCTCTTTGACAGTCCAAACAAAACTTTACTGCCAAATCCAGGAACAGAATTTACACATTAATAATAAAACATCACCATCTGAAAATAGCTCATGTGTTTGCACTAATTAAATCATGAGAACACATTTGCACAACTTTTGCAGGTGTAATTAGTATCAAAAACTCATGAATGTCCCTGTTGCTAATTAGGCTTCCCTGCTAAGTTTGCAAACTTAAGAGTCCTGCTGCAGTGTATTTTTTTCCTGACCAAAATTCCTAATGGCTTTTGATACTCACAGGTGTTTAATGAAGCACGCAGCAGATGACAACCCTCCGTGAGCGTTTGTTCCTCTGTTATGCTGCTAAAATCACAGCCACGGTTTGAGGAATCCTCCACAGAGGGAACAGCTTTCACGCTCCTTCACGAAGGTGACACTCATGTCAGTGATGCCCTAGAGCGCAGTGACAGGCTTCACCAGCCCTCCTCCCTGCTGTTTATATAGTGCATATATACAGTAAGCCATATGTATCCAAATTCCCACTTTGTCTGTGCATGCAACATGCTGGAACAAAGCAACTCTTCATTTTCCACTGTTAATAGTTTTAGCATAAATGAAATAATATAATTAGTTTTAAGTATTTATCATTTTTTTAATCTAGCCTACCTAATCCCTTCTTATTATTTAATTTTATTTTTAGTAAACTGTTCACTTTCTTTGTTTTGCTTTGTTCTTTAAGAAAAATAAAGTACAAATGGAATAAACGCACCCTAAAATGGATATACGACAGCTATAGCTTAATGCATCTTAGTGTAGATATTCACCACCAGTGGTTTATTAATATTGGTACCTATTTTACTCCCCTTTTAGTCATTTTGGTACAATTTCACAGACAGGTTGGGGAACATTTTTAAATGTGAACAACTTCATTTTGTGTGACAGACTCCTTGTAAAAGGGTAACAAAAACAAACATAAACCAGCCTAATACTCCAAAGAAGCAGCGCTGAAACATGTCAGCACTAAGATCGGTGTAAGCAGCAGTCAATGTATATTTTTTACCCTACATGCTCAGCAGGTAGTCTGTTGGTTGTGCAGATCAGATGTGTGTTTAGATGAAGCTAATCACCATTTTTGCATTTTTGTAGCAAGAGAAGGACCATAGCCAAACCTTCCAGATGGGCAAGGAGCAGCCTCTGTCATAGTTATAGTTCCCTGGTGAAGGCTGCCCATCAAAAAGCTGCCTCACATGTTTTTACTTATCCTTTCAAACCACTTCATAATATGGAAAATAATGATTTTTGGAAGCCATCCATCCATTTTCTACCGCTTATTTCCTAATGGGGTCGCAGTAGGGCTGGAGCCAATCCCAGCTGACATCGGGCAAGAGGCAGGGTACAATCTGGACAGGTCACCAATCCATCACAGGACCAACAAGCATAGACAAAAAAATCATGCACACACACTCCTATGGGCAATTTAGAGTCTCCAATCAGCCTATCCCCAAGGTGCATGTCTTTGGACTGTGGAAGCCGGAGTACCCGGAGAGAACCCATGCTAACACGGAGAGAACCCACGCTAACACGGGGAGAACCCACGCTAACACGGAGAGAACCCACGCTAACACGGGAAGAACCCACGCGGAGAGAACCCACGCTAAGACGGAGAGAACCCACGCTAACATGGGGAGAACCCACGCTAACACGGAGAGAACCCAAGCGGAGAGAACCCACGCTAAGACGGAGAGAACCCACGCTAACATGGGGAGAACCCACGCTAACACAGAGAGAACCCACGCGAACACGGAGAGAACCCACGCTAACATGGAGAGAACCCACGCTAACACGGAGAGAACCCACGCTAACACGGAGAGAAC
>JBAMHV010000012.1:19111705-19124291 GCA_037177535.1 Pseudomugil gertrudae
TTACTATTATTATTATTATTATTATTATTATTATTATTATTATTATTATTATTATTATTATTATTATTATTATTATTGCTCTCGCTAGTGATCGAGAGATGGACAGCAGCGTTTGGAGCAGCAACCTCAGGGCCGGACAGAGCTCTGTTATCACCACTGATCGCCAGGTGCATCAGCTGAAAGAGGACAGCAGCTTCCACTGGAGACAATACACAAAGAGCTTGTGATGCTCCTACACACACACACACACACTCTCACACAAAAATATGTAGTTTTCCCTGCAAAAGAAGTTTAGTTTGCTTATAAATACAATTATATTCTTCCTTCCCTATCTGCCAGGGCGCATTATTTCTCAGATGACACGTGACATGATACACCTAATAACAATTTTTATTATTATTAAGCTAATAAAATGATTGTTGTTGTTGTTTTATAGGTGTTAAAATGACTTTTCGTGTTAATGTGTGTGTTGTTACTGGGCTGGGAGAAGCACTGTACCCCTCTCCACCAGCATCCCAGTGAAAGGCAGTGAATAAGGGGAATGAAGAAAAAAAGTGTAGCCATGCATGCAGGAGTGGGAGGATCTACTCGCTTCAATCTTGATCTCAGACTTTTGCAGCGACAGGGGCACAAACCAGCCAACCGTCTCTGTTACTTCCAAAGAGTTCCTGTCGGGACATCTGCAAACACACTCCTATCTTTGGATTTGTTGTCTACTTTTACTCCTTTTTCTTCTTCCTCCGCGAGACTGTCACTGGGTGAAGTCATTTTCTCCCAACTCTCTCTCTCTCCCGTCGGCTCAGGGGGGAGAAGATAACGCGTCCTCGCTCCTCTAATCATAACAGGTGACTGTTCAGAGAGTTTGTTGTTTGCTGTCTGTTTTCTCCACGCTTTTCTTGCACATCGGGGAATCATACGCTGCCTTTCTCTTGCACCAAAGTCGAGTTTTTCCTCAACTTGACGTAGTTTATTCCCCTTATTTTCCTTCCGAGGTGCAGGCTGTGTCATACGGAGCTCAGACGTTTTCAACAGGTCTCCGGGACGATTTCGTGCTTCCTTAAGTCGAGACAGCTTTAAGAGTGGCCGGAATTTGTGTAGTCGACTCTGATCGTGTTCTTATGGATATTGCAACAGGTCTGGTGTCACTGGAGCGCCTCTCCGCAAGAGAACAGTCCGAGACGTGCATCATGCTGGACGGCATAAAGATTGAAGATCACCCTTTGCGTTCAGGACAAGCAACACTGGGAGTCATGCTCGGTGAGTCCTTTCATTTTAATACAGCAAACTAATGAGCAAATCACTCTGACCTGCAAGCACAGGGCTGTTTTTTATTTACAAAGTAGATATTTTGCATGCATCTGCATGCTACTATATATGTTTCCTGATTTTTCACCCTCGATAATGCAAGTATGGATAAAGATCATGCATATGCGTGTTAATGGGTTAAATAAGAGAATCAACCCTGGGAAAATTCATTTTTATTTTAATTATAGCCCAGAAGCAGCCAGGTAAAGACTGTGCAAGCGGTGTAATATAAGCCTAACTGCATAAAAATAGAGGTAATTAAAATAAAAACACTTTTAGGGGTAAATTTAGTCTAATATTAGAGATTTCTTCAAGCCTGAAATGTTTTTTTTTTTTTGCGTTGCATTCCTTAATTCAGGCCTTTTCCCTCTGCTGACCCTTTTTATCTTCATTGAATCTAATTCTTACATATTTCTTTTTTTTCCCAGGGACTGAGTGTCACCACAGATCTGTGTGTGAAGGATGCCAGCGTCCCATCTCCGACCGCTTCTTGATGAGAGTGAACGATTCTTCATGGCATGAGGAGTGTTTGCAGTGCACCGTGTGTCAACAGCCTCTCACCACCAGCTGTTACTTCAGAGAAAGGAAACTTTACTGCAAACACGACTACCAACAGTAAGCACAGTGTCCGGGGAGGAACTTTCTGCTTCTCTTTGTCTCTCCTTTATAAAAAAAAATATTTTTTTTTATTTAAAAACGTTTTCATTGAATTGAATTTAGACTATTATTTTTTATTTTCGTCTTTCGTTGTTTTTAAAAGAGGGCATTGGGGTGGTTTGTTTGGTTTAGAGGCCTTCTGCGAATTTCTGCACAAACATGTATGAAAATTAATTCAGTGTAAAATTTGGTTTAACCTATATAGGCTAAAATAAAAAATACAGAGATTTAATGAAGGCGAAAATTGAATATTTATTTTCTATAAATACATCATTAAAAAATATTTAGTCACCTAGCGTTTAATAATAGATTTAACTGGTGCTCACGGTGTCTGATCCCAGATTCTTATCTTTATTGTCGTCACAGTGTTTCCACACTGGGATCCCGCTCAGGCCCGACAATGTGCAGGCTGCTCTCTCGCTTTTATTCCTCTCTATCTTTTATTTTCTGCATGATTCACGTAGCTTCACCACCACTAACCGCTTCAGAATCAAACTTTACATTTTTATTTTAATTTATTTTTTAAACATTTTAAGTTCCGCTTTTCTACTCTTCTTTTTTTTTAACTTGCAGCGCATTTTATATTTGTTATAAGATCCCAAATTCGTTTGCTTTGTAAATCCCTCTAATGTGAGATTTAGTTTTCTTGAATACCTGCTGGATATTTGATGTGTTTTTATTTATTTTGCTTTATAAATTCTATTCTATTCTATTCTATTCTATTCTATTCTATTCTATTCTATTCTATTCTATTCTATTGTGATGGCAAGAATTTGTATGCTTTAAAACAAATACACGTATTTATCCCAAAGGCAGTGGACCAATGTGTGAGGCTTAAATAAGAAATGTTCAACTTTTCCACGTGCAAATTAATCGTGCACAAACCTGCATGAGGCTAAAAGACTGTGCGGGAAAATAAGAGGAAGCAATAACAAATAAATAAATAAATGTCAGTTTGATAGTTTAAGAATAAAATAACAGAAGTTAATATTTGATGGAGTCTGATTATATAAAAAATGTTTATGCAGATTAATATTATTTATCTGCATGTTATGATACAATAAATAAAATCTGTGTGATTAACATTACAAAATGTAAACATTTAGGATGCTGTGTTTGTTTCATTTCTATTTATTGTAAATTTTAATAGGTTTACAAAACTATTTCAGGTCTGTCATTGAAATGAATATAAGTGCATTTGTTTCAATTTCCCATAGAAACAGCTTTCCCGGTCATGGGATGAATTAGTAAATTGAATAAGTAAGTTTAATAAGTTTATTACATAAACAGAGAAGAGATGGCAGATAGCATGAAGCAACCAGAGGCGAAGTAATCTCAAGTATTACGGGGCTGCTGTTTGGTCTGTGAGGACCCTGGGGTGTCCTGTGTTTCTCATTGCATGAGCACTTTTCATGCTTGTCACTAAATTTTCAGCTTTTTGTGTCCGGCCTTTTTAACAATTCTACTTCGATTATCGGGACATTATGGCTCTCTGTTAGATGCCTTGCAAGCAACAAAGAGTTACATCTATTGCCATGCGTGCCATTCATCCAGCTTTGTGACAGCAGTGTAGTCGGCTGATAACAATGGAAAATTCATAGCAGTAACTAGGGGTTACCAGAGTCACAGCGTCACGGCTCAGAGGTGCCTGAAGTTGAGACTCCCAGGCAGGGAGACGGACCTCCTTCTGCCTGTTGCAGCACTGCCCATGTGTAGCTTTTGCACTAATTTAATGTGCATAAGCAAAAAGGGATGGAATAAAGGCACACATAGGGACAGAGTGGATGAATACCTAATTGTCCTTCCTGTCATTGTTTTTTTATCTTTATATGCTCTGCAACAGACAACATCTGGAAACTTAAGTGACCATTTCCCCCCTTATTTCTCTGCATTACTATAAAAAGCGGTGAGCTTGTGTGGCAAGTGTGATCACCTCAGTCAAACCCAACAAGCTGCTGGGCGCCATCCTGCTCACACACAGTGTTATTTATCACATCTTTTAAATCCATGTTTTTTTTAACCCCTCCCATGCTGAATTAGCTTTTACACTCCTTCACTTACATGGACACACGTCCTGATTTCAGAAATGTTTATTTCTCCTTTCTTCTGTCCTTTTTTTTTGCTTCTTTCTTTTCTTTTCTTTTTTGATGGGATACTTAAAGATGTAATTGGCACCTTTTTGACTTTTATGACACTCATTTAAGATGCATTTGTCAGCCCACAAACTGCTTTGGGCTGTGAAGAGAGCTCCAACCCTTACAGAGGTCTTCGTGCCTAATTACATTCCTACAGCAACTGATTCATGCCCCGTAATCAGCTCTCACTAGCTGTAATAAATCAAGGAATTGGCAAGAAGGCTTTTATTTATTTATTTAAATTTTTTGCTCCTCTGGAACAGGTTTAAGTGCAGACTAGGGAAAACAATTGTATACTGTGTTATTAACACTCCTACCAACCCAGTTTAACACATCTTGTTCCCTATATTGCAATTATATAATAACAAGATTGGGTTCTATTAGCCTTTTCACCATATAAGCTTGTTTTTTTTTTTTTTAAATCACATCTAATGAGGGTTTTTGTTAATGGGTGAAGGTTTAAGAATTCATCCTTAAATATACAGATGTCAAGAAAGTTTTAATTAGATAAATATAAAAAGATAAATATAGACTTGCCTTTTAAGAGGATATTTTACGCAAGTGTGAAAGAAAATGAAGACAAAGAGGAAAAATCTGTCAGTTGAACAGGAGCTGTAGCCGTAGAGGAGGAACAAGCTTGAACGGCACTTGCTTGAGCGGTATGTGAAAGGTAGAGTGGAATTACACCATTCCAGGAGCGTTTTCTGTGCCCTGGTGTTTGGAGGTCAATTATACATCATTAGAAAGAGGGAGATCTTTTCCCCACAGGGACCTTTCCTCTAACCAAGCAAATGCTTTGAAGGGAGCCGTGTAATAAGGCCTATCACTCCACCGAAGTGTTGGACAACACCCCTGTAATGGACTGCCTTGTTAGAAACTGCCACCGGCTCCAAATACAAAACATAACATTTGCTAACTATATTTTACACCATGCTGCCTGCTTTTAGGTCCCGCTGATGCATTCCACAGAGCAGGTTTTTTCCCATGCTCTGTAAAGTTTTACTGTGTAGTAACATGCTATTTTAGAACGTTTAATTTGTAACTCATCCAACTAATAAAAATTGAGAAAATGAGAAAGAAAAAGGGAAAAAAAGATAAACAGATGCTTTGCTTTTTTTTTCTTTCCAAATCCTCAAGTGCACGTGCTACAAGCTAAATTAAATTCAGGTCACAGTAGTATGAGCAGTAGAAAAACACAGCAGTGATGAAGCCATAAAGCAGAGCTCCCAGAACCTGTTTCACCTACCATGTATCCAGCACGATCCCCCGGTGTGCTGAGAGGTGCTTTTTCGAACTGTTTGGAGTGCCCTCCTGTGAAATTGTTGTTTTTTAATTAGCTGTGCTCGGGACGCTGCAGCGGTGTGTGCCGGATAGATGCTGACGGCTGGGTTTCTGTGTTGGCTCACCCAGTTCTTTTTTACTCACTCCAGGACACTCCCGCGTGGAGTGTGGAGCCCCCTGAACACTCATGTGCACGGCAAGATTTTTTTTTTATTTTAAAAAAAGGGGAGAAAACAGAAAAAGAAAACCATGTTTGCATAGTTGGTGTTTTCAACCCAGCTGAGGAGTTTTGCCGTTAATCGAAGATCATCCCCAATCCAGTTAGTGTGTTTCTGAAGCAGCTCTGGAGTGTGTAGCTTCCCTTGTGGAGCACTTTCTCACATTCAGCTAACTTCCTCTTTATTTCAATTTCTTCCTATAAAGCTGTCTTTAGCTACTTCTCGGAGATAGACAGAAATAAATCTAATGTTGGAAATGTAAAGCTGGATAATGTTGCCTCAGCTTGCTGAGATTTTCCGTGCACGGCAAGCAGCTAGCTGAAGCTGGCCCCGTTCCTCTGTAAGGAAGTATTGGGTTTTATGTCAACACGGCTCGGCCTGTCCCTGCAGCATACTAGGATGCATCATCTGTCAGCTCATGGTTTGCTAACTGTGCTCACCCCTAACACACACAGACCCATTAAAAACCTGCTGGAGTATTTTTTATTTGCATCACAACATCTTGGGTTCAATTTTTGCCACTTCTGGTTCTCATAAGCAGCTTCTTTGAGTCAGTTTGCACTGTAGCACTGGAATATATAACCGCAACTAGCAAAACAACTTTTAAGTCTTCTGTTTGTGTTTGTCTTTAATGGTTTCTTTTGCTATTAATAAATCTCAAAGTCAAGAATAATTCCTTAGTTAAATGATAATGAGTTGGCTGTGGATTGTGGCAGGAGGTGCTGGAGATGAGCGGTGTCAGTAGCAACAGTTGGAACACAAAACAATTTGCAGGACTCTATGGGAAGCCACAGAGGCTCAGGCACGGTAATGCCCATCACCACTTTAGAAGCCAGACTGGTGGCAAGGGATGTGGAAAGAGGTCTCTGTGGCTTTGTGTGGGGGAGCTGTTGTGCAGGGGAGGAGAAGGATCTGCAGAGGGATCTGCCTGGTGTGCTCACATTACACCGGATGATAGCAGAGGGGTGCAGAGGAACTCAAGCATGCAATTTGTTGGTAGCCACAATTTAACCTCATCTCCTAAAGCCGGCTGTTAGGCAGCCAGTGGGACATGTCAGTCAATCAGGAATGCTAATCAGTGACAGTATAGAGAAAAAGCCCTCGTCTAAGCAGTGATTTTTATTGCTGCGTCCAAATCCTCCGGCTTTCAGGTTTGTTTTCACAGCATGACAACTCTTCATAACAAAACGCAAAGCGACCACAAACCATTAGATATCATTTATGAATTAGATTTTGGCTTAATCTGTGAAATACTGCAATCGCCTTCTCTAAAGTAGCCAGCAGGAGAGTTCACATGGTCAGCAAATGTTTTTCACAATTCAGGATGGCAGAAATATTCACTGGTGTGTCTGAAATTTCCCTGTTGTCTTTTGCACATTTGCAGTATGTCTAATAGCATTTGGAATATTTTTGTTTCACTTTTTTTTCACCTATAAATTTGGAAATACCCCATACTGGTATGTTGAGGCAGCCCAGTCGAACGTGCATGAGAAATTGAGACATGGCCTCTGCTGCTGGCTCGCAGTGTGGCTGCTGGCCCCAACTGTATATGTGATCCCACCCTGGAATGTTTTTCCAACACGTAGGCTTTTCACAGATACACTAGAGAGGACTGGCATCATAGTGGCAAGTGCTGCATTCAGACTGTTGTGTGCCCAAGGCTTACTCTCACACTCACGTCACACATTCGAGCTCAAGATGCGAATGGGCAGAGCAGTGTGTTTGTCTACAAACGGTCCAGGTTTTTGGGAGGGTGTGGGCCCATGTGTATGTACACTTGCTTCCTCTCTGCTCTTTTCTTTCTTTGTCTCTAATCGAAGCTCCTTCCACTGCCACACATTCGCTCTCTGAATTGCGCATGTATTTCAGCACCTCCTCTTACTGTATGTCAAATTTGATAGCTTGAGTTGCAGCAGTGTAAATTTTTGCACATATGCATCAAAACAGATTTACTTCCTCCCCCCCAACCCTTTTAATCTTCATCAAATAAGATTATCTTCCAAATACTGGTATTCCTGCCCAAAGTGACTGACAGAGATTTGCACTTTTATCATTAAGTGTGACACTAAGCTGGTCAGGGCTTTGTCTTGAATAGAGGGTCTGACGGAAACGGGGGCTCCTAATCCTTTTATTTGTGTCAGGCGCAGAAAGAGGGAAAGAATGGGGCTGGGGTGGGTTGGAGCTGCAAAATGTCGTGGCCCTTAGTCCCCCTCCAGACCCAGCCTCCACAGCCAAGTGAGCATGAGACTCATCTTATGTGGTCTATGCACTCCAGCAGACACACTCACACAGACACATACACACGAACCGCTTTGGATTGAGAAAACGGTATGTTTAAATGTTTGAGCACAATCACAAATAAACCGTCTCATGTACAAAACCATGCGGTATGCTCACATGCTTATGCACACAATTCGAGATAGATGAACACGTGCACAGTCATTTTGGAGTGTATCTGCTCACAGTCACATCAGAGCTGGTGTCTGTCTATGAGTTAGTTGCAGGGATTGCAATGGCAGGAGGTTCAGTCTAGGATGAGATTAATAAAGTTTCCCGGTTCCCTGGTTGAGGTCCAATGCGAAGCTTTTGTCCGAAGCTCACATCGGGTTGTGGGGCTTCAACTCCTTTTGTGTGTGCACCCTCCAGCGAGAGTCCCCTGGGGCACTTTATTTACTCATTCAACTGTGTGGAAGTCTGTTAGACTGCAGATCAGATGCAGTGAGACCAATGTGATTACTTTAACCAGCACTTGCAGATTCCTGCCCAGCATCTCCTCTCACCCTGAGCCAGTGTGCTCAGCAGGTGGGAGGGAAGGTCCATGCTGCTTATTCCTTCCATGTCTGTCCAGTGTATGGCCCTGATTTAAATACTTATCTAATATTTTTTGTTAAGAGTTTTAACCTGTCGTGTTCATACAACATACATCTTATGCTTCATTGGTGTGTGTGTGTGTGTCTGTTTTCTATATTACCTTTCATTAGAAAAATAGCCCCAAAACTGGTACCTTCCTGACTTTTCAAATATGTCAGATCTCACTACATCATAATTCAGCTCCATACCAAACGTGGTGTTCCAGTCTAAGAACCAACATTTATGTTTTATTGCAAACAATGAAATGGATTTGGTAATCCATCCATCAACACAACCCCAGAGCTATGTATTTGGGGCTCACTCCCATGTTAAACCACTGCAGGCTGTCAGGCTTCCTGAATTTACTCTCCATCCCTTCCCCTTGGCGTGGCCGGGGAATATGGTTGAGAACAGCTGCCAGGATCGGCATCTACAGCGAGAGCTCCCTAAACTCACTGTTTAGACCCAGCCACTGATTGGTGATGGCTGTCTTGGCAAGAAAAATAACCCTGTATGAAAACAGTGCAGATTTCTCTGTGTCTGACTCACACCCGTCCTCTCTGACCGTCCGTCCCCCCCCCACCATGGCAGCCAGCATGATTTGTGCATGAGGTCCCGTGACCCATAGAAGCTTCAAAAAGCAGCGAGGGGAAATATTTGGATGATCCTGATGGGGAGTGGAGACGTGGGAGGAAGGCAGAGACGATAGGGGCTTGGTAGGAGCGGGGCTTTGTGATGTAAGGCAAGGCAGATGTGGAGAATCTGCAGTGCAGCCCCGATGACAGGGGGAGTGTGTGTAAAGAGGACTGTCCATTCTAGATTCTTAGGCCTCCCACTCAGGCACCACCACCCCCGATGTCCCCTAGGAAGTAGACACTGTTTCTTGCATCTAAGGGGTGAAACAGCAGTAACTGGGCACCGCAAGTTGGAAAGAATTGCAATAGAGAAGGCATTTTATCATCAGGTACCATGCCATGATACTGATCGTCTGTATCCCACCCCCCTGCTGTACACCCCCGATCCCCTCTCTTCTCCCTTTACCTTTCCTCTGCAGGCTGGATATTAATATTTCCCAGAAAGCTGCCACAATACATCTTCTTGGGAAATTCCACGTCTCCTGAACGCTGCAAAATGATCTGGTGTCTATGAAGAGGATGGATAAGGGATAAAACAGAAAATTTTCAGTGTTTTCTGTGCATGTGTGATTACATACTGTCGAATAGAAATATCTATATGGCTGCCTTGATAAGAAAAATGGGTTGCCGCAGGCAGTGGCTGAGTTGTTTGCCATATTCATCAGATTTTATCTTTTCTGGTCCAAAGCAGCATCACTGGAAATCCTACTGAGCATAAACATCTTTAATATCCTGAAGCTAGATGCAAAGTCAAACGCAACAATTAAAAACAGAAAAATAACTATGAGACAACCCTAATCATTCTTTGCTCTCCCCCTGAGAGTGGGTGGGTTGAATGACCCCCTCAGTGTCTGTCTGCCTTAGTGCTGGCCCTGCAGTCTCACGGGGGAGCACTGTCCTAGCCCCAGGCCGGAGTTGTGCTCTGAAACTAGAGCCCAGTCGTTGTGTTGTGATCCCAGCTGGAAAGACAGCTCTGACTCTTAGCAGAGCCCTCTCACAGCGTGCGATCAGGGTCACCGGTGGCCCCTTAGCCTTAAGTGTTCATCACTCCACTGAGTCTCTTGCATAGTAGCAACTTGGGCTGCATTATTTATGGATCCTTAGTCTTTGTTTCCTTTCAGATGGTGTTTCTTAGCAAAAATCAGAGAACTGAAGCTCAGATAAGGTCAATTATCAATTACGTCTCGTCTTACAAATTAAACCACCAGAAATGTTTGTGTCTGTTAGAGTTTTGCATGACTCATACTGTCGTCATCCTCTGCTTGGTTCTTGTTGGATGCTTTCACTCTTTTGTGCTTTTTGTAAGTGCTGCTGTGCCTGTAGCTTTGAACATGCAGCATGTCTGCTTTATCTGTCACCTGGCCAAACACTGTTGGCAGACATCACAGTTTGTGGATTTTCCTTTGGTTGTGTTGCTCTGAAGGCATAAAATCGGTGCATGCCACCCAAACCACCAGCCACTCGCTCCCACTTCTCTATCATCAGTCAAGCAGCCCTCTCCCTGCTCTCCTTTTCCTGGGCCCCAGAATCTGGGTTGTGGCCTGTGGATGAGTGCTACATCCTGGCTGTCAGCACAAGGGTTAGCTAGGGATTGGACTGTGGTGGAAGTGCAGTATCAGGCCCTGTCTGTCAGCTCCTCGTTCCACTTCCTCCCGCCCTTCAGCGCAGACTGCAGTCAGTGACACAAACATACGTTGACTTGTGACTGAAGCAGATCTCTGACTTGAAAATGAAAAGAATGCGCTTTAGAATAGACATATTCATAGACTAGCCAACGAAAAAGAACTGTTTAAGTGCTCGACGTGTTGTGTTTTTAAACAGACCGCGAAAGCTTTGACACATGGTTTACTATTTCACCCAGTATTTTATTTCAAGTACTTTTAACGGTTGCGTTCTGACTTCCAAAGAATGACCACTCATCTAAAGCGTGTATTTGCATACAGTTACAGCTCCTCTCCAACCATTACTTCCTAGAAAAAACCCACTCCCATTTATCACATTGATAAATGTTTACAAATGTCACATGTGGTATTCTGTAAATGTTACAGGTCATATTTTTTCTGCCAAGATTCTGATTTTTCTGCATTGGCAAGGAGCCATACCTTCACTTTATCTTAGTGCATCACATCTACACACTCGGGTACATAAATGCATACACACACATGGACACACATCTGTACAGCACATGGTTTTTGAGAAGCCTACACATGTCAGGGGATTTGTGACTATAATCAGATTAATTGGTCCATCTCTCTTTGGAAACATCACAAATACACCTGAAAGGCTCTGGTAGCTTTCAGTTGGACGCTGCTCACACTAACCAGAAGCTGGGCAGCAGGCATGAGGTCAGAGGGGTCACAGCTCATTCACTGACGTCAGCATCTTTTCATGGCTTCAATTTTAGAAAAATTGTTACAGCACTTGCAGCCTTGTTCTGTCTGACAGCAACAGTATTTCTTTCTGTTCGTTTCAAGTAATCGGACTCATTTAAGATACATTTAAATCACTCCCATTTGACACAAAGCAATGTGTTTTTTCCCCAACATAAGCATGGAAATTGGTGTTGCTTGGCAGAAACCTTAACCTTTTCAAACACAGTGGCTTAAAACATTTGGCCATTGTGAAAAATATTAGAGGTACTTTTACTATATTCCTTATTAACACTCTCCAAACTGCATGGCAGGTTCAGTAGCTCAGTGTGCTCCATGTTTTTTTTGTTGCCCACAAGTATGACTTTGTTAGGGACTATCTATATACATGCTGCCATTTATGATTTTATTATAGCTTTTAGCCTCACCACAATTTATACATAGGGATAAGTAATGCTCTGAGTCTGTCTCTCTTGTTTTCAGATTTTAGAGGCACCTCTCAACGATACACACTTCACTTTGAGCATATTTTAGATTATTAAAACATTATTATGTCTTGTGGGCAACCAAAAGGCATCATTACTGGCAGAAAAAAACTGCCGTGCAGCAAGGTTATGGGACAGCAATTTTCATTTGTAAAGTCAGTGTATCGGAAAATGAGGGGGTGGGGTGGAGGGGGAGTATTTTTTAAAGCGTAAAAATGATAATTTGACCAAACAAAATCCACATCTTGGGAAGCCTGAATAATATTTAATGTTTAAAAAGACAGCTGATTTATGCTCAGTGTAACACAGCTAATAGTTCAAACAGTAATGATGGATGGTCAAAAAGGCTTGAAGTTCCCATGAAACATATTATAAAGAGCTGCTAGCTCAGATCTTCTGTAAGAAGTGCACCAAGAAGGTCATAACCCCTACCACCCCATTCCCCAATACAAAAACTAACTGCCTGCTCCGACTGGTTGGACTGAGCAAGCAACATCCAACATTTCAAAGCATCTCCACCTCAATTTATCTGTATAGACAACTAGAAATGGTCTAATTTGATTTAGAAATCATTAAAACCAACCACTTCACAAAAAGTATATATATATATATATATATATATATATATATATATATATATATATAAATTTA
>JBAMHV010000012.1:19124387-19155536 GCA_037177535.1 Pseudomugil gertrudae
AATCATTAAAACCAACCACGCCACAAAAAGTATATATATATATATATATAGATATATATATATAGATATATATATATAAGTTTAAATTACAAAATAGTAAAAAAAAAGCCACTTTTAATAGTTTTTTTAATTGAATGTCATTATTGGTTTAATCCAGTCGTTAAGGTAGGTCTGATTAATTGGAAAATGATAGGTTTGCAAGGTAGTGCAGAGTCACCTGAAATGGATGTGTGCATGTGTCTAACAAACAAGGTTTGGAAACACAGCTTTAGAAGGGAGAAATAGGATATTTATGCACACAAGCAATGACTTCCACTCAGATCTAATGACTGATGAGAATGGCTGGATGAGTTTACCTCGAGTCATTCATCTTACCCAGCATCAAATATCAGCGAGATGAGTTTTACCACATGACAAACACTAAAAGGTAGTGTGGTAAAGTGTCAGTCGTAAATGGAGCAACTTGACTTCCTTGTGTTTATTTGATATTGCCTAGATTTTCTGTCCACTTGGCCTGCTTTATCTGGTAAACCTGACTCCACCGGGTGCTCAAGACGAGTGAAACAACCCATAAAAGCACATTTTGGAAATACTGTTTGGCCCAGCTATGTCTTTTTCACACATTCTGGTGCTAATAAGCTCTGACATACCCTAAAAAACCACCCTCTCAAAGAGTACATCTAGTGTGGAGCGGCCGTTTGGTGTTCAGGGGAAGCCTGTGGTTCTGGAGCCAGAGAAGGAGTCGTGCCCTGCCGTCCCACAGAGATGACAGGAAGATAAGAAAGAGAGGTGGCCTCTCCGCACAAAAACATCTCACCAGGAGTCAACCTAACCAGGGGCAGAGATTGAGGGCTCCAGGACCCATGTCAAAAGCTATCTTTAGTGGAAGAAAATACATAGAAAGAAAAATAGTCTTTTTTATTGAAATTAGAATGCCATGATCAATCTGACCGTTTGCCATCCAGAGACCTTCAAAGTAGGCTCCAAGTTGTTCTTGTGGCATCAGAAAATCCCTATCGAGTTTAAAGTACAACATGCCTCTGTGTGTCACAACTTTGGCTTTATGACATGACTTCTCCTAACCAACAGCCACAGAAAGAAAAAGTGGGGTGGAAGAAAAAAAAAACTAAGTACAAGCCGTAGATTCTTGGCAGACTCAGCCGCTGCAGTTATAACTTAGAAAACCGCTTATAGTTTGCAATATTTGAGAAGGCGAAGTGAAAAGGTAGCCATTTCTCCTAGACGATGCGTAATGAGGGAACTGTAGGGAAGGAGAAACAGCGAGCGGTTTCTGGAAGCAGCACTTACACAGGGATCAGCAGCATTAAAAGAGATTTACACCCCCTGCTCTTAAACAGTTTTCTTTTGCTGAATGGTTCCTCTTTTACAGATATTTCAAGGAAGTAATAAACTGCACTGACAAGCGTCCGAGTGGCTTTGAAACATCCCTCATGGGCAACAAAGCTCCATCATTTCTATCACAGTGCCTTGGATTTCTGTCATTATTTCTGTATAAGGCTGCCTGTTTCCTTTTGTTGATAGTATCTGGCTTCGCCTGGATGTGTATGACCAGCCGGTTGTTGTTTATATCAAAGAAATGTTTCGTTACTAGCTCTAATACATCAAGCATTATGTTCTCCCCAAGGGTAAGTCAGTTCAACATTTATCTCGTTGTGAGAGGTGCTTTTGCCGTGTGGTTTAGGTGTACAGACTGTTTTTCTTGAAGGTTAAGTTCTTTTGAAGCTGTCTGCATGGTCCAGAATGAGGCCCTGCACAGTGTAAGATGTCATACTCCCACTGTGCTGACCAACTTGCTCTGTGGGCCTTGATGTGCCCATAACATTTAATGGGACTTTGGCAAATACTAATGGAAACTCTTACTTTGCCTAGTAATCACATTTCATTCCGTTCTCTATGGTTGCTCTTTATTTTTTATTTTTTTTATTTATTTACCATAATTATTCCTTTGCGTCTTTGATATACTTAAGCATAAACTCATGGCTGAATGAGAGGAGTGGGAAAAAAAAACTGTAATATCTGCTAATTATTAAGATTAAGGTTTGGATAAATAAACCAGAACCAAACAGAACATTTGTCTTGAGTAAAAAATGGTTCCTCACATTCTGCTTCTCTGTGGATGTTTGTAGTCTCCTGTAGAGTGTCCCTTATGGGTCGGACTTGGTTTGACAAGATATTGCAGAGGAGAGGGGGAAGAGGAGGAGGGGGAGGAGCGAGGGGAGGTCATGCCGTGGCACATACATGTCTCAGTGTGGGATGAAGAAACATCTCAACCTCGCACAGGTTCAAGAAGAAACAGCCTGCTTTTGATTAGTTACTGTGATCCACGGTGATAAACAATTCCTGTGGTCTCCTGCTCACAGAGACATCACTGGCAGAGTGTTTGCGGGTGGTTTGTGTGTTTGTATGTATGCTCAGACATGCAGGATTTTTATGGCTGATAGTGTGCTGTTGTGTGTTTAAAACCCTTCAGAATTACGATCTAAGTAGTCTTTTTTTTTTTTTTTTAAAAAGCTGTGTCTGTATGTGAGAATATGAATGTTGGTAGTTGTGTGTTTTGTAATGTACTTGTAACATTCTTAAGGTCTTGAATATCTTTGATATAAAACATTAAAGATTGGAGTAAGTTCATTCACTATCACAAGATAATTGCACGTTTAATAGCAGAATAGATAAAAGACATGTGTGATATCCATTTATGCCAAATCTACAAGCTATAAGAGTCTAAAACCATAACCGGAGGGTAATGGAGGAGTTTTTAAACACATCCCTCACATAGCCTGCTGTCCTCCATGCCCTTGCTGGTAACTGGCAATTTTATCTGTTGTTGTACTTCCGCGCAGATGCCTGGCATTGAGCCTCTGGGTGATAAAAATGTCTTCAGGAGGTAACTGTTTATGGTGAAAATCCATAAGGTTACCAGGATCAAAGCTATGTTGAAAGGACATTAAGCAAAGACACAGGCATGATAAACAAAACAGTCACTTAGTCATACAATGGAATTTATGACAACTAGAAATCATGACAGGGTAAGGCAGATTTCTGTTAGGTCATTTTTTTTTAGTACAATGCAAGAAAGTCTCAAGGATCAAAAACACAGACTAGCTAAGTACAAGGAACAATGCCAGAGAACTGGAGCTTGTACACTACAGATACTTACAGTATGCAGTAGACATACAGTAGATGCTTATTCTTTTGCTCAGGACTAAAACAGAATGGATGAAAACTATTTTATGTTTTCATCTTTAGGTGAATGTCTTGGTATGTGGATGGAAATTCTCAAGAATCTCTGTCTGTATTTCCAAAAAGAGAGCCTCATGCGTGACTCAGTTTGAGCGTTTTCTGGCTCTTGTCGACAGGAAAAGTCTGATTGAGTTGAATGTTTTAGTTCTCTATGCTCATAAATGACCCCCATCCCCAGAATCCCCACAATAATCAGTCTTTATTACCAGATTGCACATGGGACAAGTATATGACTTAAACGCACATCCTACAGCACAGTGGAATTAGGCATTTTTTGTTTTTTATGTGTGTTTGTGTGTGTGTGGTGGTGGTGGTGGTGGTGGTGGGGGGGGGGGGGGTGTAGTTGTTTATGAGCAGATACTACTTTGTAAATTGGCATGTTTTGTTGATGCTTTCTGTAGAAGCTCCTAGCTTAGCAGTGTCTGTCAGGAACTTGAAGGAATGGAAGTGGTTTACCACCCCAGCCGGCACTCGCCCTGCCCAGTCATTTGCTTGCGGCTACAGCTTTAAGTGGGAATTATTGCGAGGGAGATAAGTATGGAGATAAGCCGGTCCTTGCCTCCAAGATGTATGAGGTGTCTGGACATGGCGAGAAGTGCACCTGACCTGGAAATGAATGGTGTGAAGGTGCAAGTGCAACACATGAACCTCCTTATTCATCAGGCCCATGTTCTGCAAGCGCAACCCCCCCAGATTATGACATAGATATTAGCACTCAATGACAGATTTTATCTAGTGTTTGAGTTGAATTGAAAAAGACTTTTCAGTGTGTTGTGGTAGTAAAGCTGTGCAAAAGAAATGGACAAGAAATGGCAAATCCTGCCTGTAATATCACCGATCAACATCAATATCTTTTTATCTCAACATATTACCATAAGAGACAAAACATAAGATTATAAAAAAAACTATGAATTATCGATAAGAAATTATTTGTGTGTTTAAATCACAAAACAGGGAAGTAGATTAGACACTATTTAATTCCTGTATAAACACTTAATTAAAATATGTAACAAATATGAACAAATTCTATGTAATTCTGAATTCAAATGCAAATTGTAAATATTTAACTTTTTAAAAATTTTGTAAATTGGGACATATTAAGTGCAAATGTCAATAAATACATAAACTAGTTAATTAATAAAAAACAAAGAAAACTTCTCTTTTTCCAGATAAAGAAAAAGTGACTAGTTTCTTCTTCTTTAAGGTGTGTGGGAGAAGCATTCCTCCTGCTTGGTATGTTAATTCTCAGCTCCAGGGGCAGGACCGGCCTTTGCTCTTTGAAGTTCCTTTTCATCAGGTGAACTTGTGGCCTCTCAGCATTTTTATTTATTAGACAATCACTTACATGTAAAAGATGATAAAGTTGACATGTTACAGGCAGTCGTCGCTTATGCACATTGAGCATAGTGCTTTGTTAAACACCCCAGCAAATTTGAGCTTTAAATTTAATGACACTTCACATGCCAGAGGAGCTTTCTCATTGGACGGCTGCCAAGAGAAGACAAACCAGATGACTGTGATCTTGCAGACATTGTCAGTGTAGCAAAGCACTTACTGGATGATTCTGTATTTACCCACCTTTATCAGTTTTCTGGTTTACAAATCCCTCCAATCCATTTGTTCCCTTTGTGCATGGCACATCTCTTCTGGTTACCTATGTGGAACATTTATTATCATTGGTCATGATTGGTCTTTTTCTTTTTTCGTAAACTCTCTACAAAGAATCATCTTCAGCAGCCAGTTAATGTCCAAAAAGGTCAGATGCTGTTATGATTGAAGTGAGTACTGATGGTTTGACCCAGCACACAAAGAGTTATAGGTGGTTGGTCAGCTTGTCAGTCAGGTTGGTTGGTTTTTTAATCATTTCATCTTTGCTGTGGGGCTCTCCCGAGACCCCTGCAACGTTTAGCAGTCTGCGGCTCTGGACCCCGGGGCTCGTCTAAGCCTTGCCTGTATCTGAGCTGCCATTATTAGCTCTGCTCTCCAGAGCATGCCGCTCATCTCTCCCCTGAGAGGGCTGCTGAGAAATGAAGCACGCTGGCTAGGCACGGCAGCAGAGGGCCAATAGCCCGACATGGAACAGTAATTACTCCATTGATATTCCTCACACAATAACACTGTCATCTCTCATTTGCATAACCTCGCTCGGCTCGCAACAGCAGATGAATGCATATGATCTTTTTAAGAGGCTGCAAGAGTTTATGGCTTAAGATTTGGGTTTTTTTTTCACCTCGTTTAGGTGCCAGTTTTATTTCAAACACTTTGTATAACCTGCTGGATTAAGATTAAGTTAGAAGAACAAAAGAGGAAACCACCTTTCTACTGTTCTGTGTATACAGAGCTTTCTGGCTCCGTCATCTCTGTGGTTTTAGAATGTATACAACAAAATGGTAAGGGAGATTGTTGTGCATCATGTTTGCAACAGTTTATGTGCACATGCAAGTCTGTCTTAGAGAATGAGAGTGTGTTGAAGGGGTGTGGTGTCAGTGAATGTCGTAGGGCCCTGTCTCAATCGTTGGTTAATAGCCATTGGTCATAGGCTGTCTTCCCTTTATTTCTTTTGCTCTCCTGCTCTATCCTCCCAGGTCTCCCACTGGAGCAGCACCCTCAGGCACCGCATCATTTATTGCTGTCAGGAGTCACAGTAGAGAGGAGGGGGGAAAAGAAGTGAGGTAGTTGGGGGTGCAGGAGGAGGGGAGGCAGGAGGAGAAGATGTGCAGCAGAGAGAAGCCAGTGGAGGCAATGGGGAGAGGCAGGCATGCTAGACTGTCAAATCTCAGCCGTTGAATATTTAATGGAGCCTGGAGTGTTTATTTAGTTAGCCTGTCGATTTTTACCGCTCTGTCAATAGCAGCTCCCGTGTAGCCTGCTGATGATCTTTAGTGTCTCTTCCCCCAGGAGAGGCCAGGCACTAAATGCAATTATAGATTTTCCTGCACCGCAATGTGTTTGATATTTTTACTGATCTAATTTGCAATCTGGTAGTTTATTGTTTGGCATTTTAGTGGCGCTCAAGTGGCGAGGCAAATTTGATTTCCCCTCATAATTCTTTATAACTTCATTAATGCTGTTAGCACATTGGCACAGATCTTAAATAAAGCCGGAGAATCATTCCATGCATGAATGCATTCCTCATTTTATTGTCTCCATGCCCCTATTCTTTTTACTGATTCTGGTTCTAATTAAAAATCATCCTAGTGGTGTACTGTCTTGGTGAAATATGAAATCATAATCAGATTTGAATGGTTCCCTTCATAGGGTCTTATGCATTCAGCCATTTGTCTCGGTCTGATGTGGGCAGAACAAAACAGAATCAAAACAACTTCTTTTCAGTGGCATGCAGCATCTTCAGAGACAAATGAGGATATTAGCCACAGAGCAACAAAAGTAACAGAGGCTAAATAATGTGGGTGATTGTCTCCAAGAGACAGTGTGGTTCCACGTGTTTCTGTACTGCCGTAGGATTTCCAACCCTATGACTGATGTGTTAGTTAGAGGGGGTAGCATTAGCCGTAATGCTGTTAGCATGTAGCTGTGTGAGTGATGTGCTAGTTAGATGCCCAGCAGTAAAGCTAATGGTGTTAGCGTGTTGAGCCTTCAGAGGGATGCAATCGGTTAGGCCGTGATGGATGAGTGTCGTGCTGCAGAGGCCTGCAAGCCTCCTCATTCGCCGGGCTGTCAGCTTCTTAAGTGGACGTGCACAATTAGCGCTGAAATCAGAGACTGCTTAATCTGATAGTAGGCTTAACATTCACTAGGAAAAATGGCTCATCTAGCTGCTGGTGAGTGAATGATGGCCACTATAAAAGCAAGACTCAAAGCAGTGTAAGAGAGAAGGTGCTGATAAACATCTTTCTCATTCTGAATTCCTGCAAATGTACTGAAAATGGTGCATCGCTCTGAAACTTGGTCTCGGCTGAGAAAACAGAGCCTGGAGAATTTAAAACACTTTGTCTTGGGACATAAATTCTTCTAATTTTCAGATTAAAAAAAAGTAAAAGAGCAGTCATTATGACAGTTCTGAGTGACAGACAGATGCTGGCATGTCTCATAGAAGGAAGAACATACATTCCACTTCAGGGGTAATGAACAGGGCACATGTAAAGCTTAAATGCTCTTAAGCATGCAACATATTCACATGTCACTGAGTTTCCAAAACAAACAAAGGAAATATCAAAGGCAAAGGTCTGACTCTACGATCTCCTGCAGATCAACAAAACCTGTTCTCACTTGGCCCGACACTTTGCTCAGACACATAACTGTCATTACCTGCCTGATTATCAGCTAGACTGTTACTGCTGTGATGAAAGCAACCACAAATTAACACTTTATGCATTTATCGTTCTGCCTTGATCTAATGTCCAAAATGACACCTTTAAAAGAAACCTATTAAGATTAGTTTATGTTTTACCTTTTTTTACTTTTCCTTTTTTTTTATTAAAACACCAACTGCTCCTGTTAAAGGCTGGTATAAAATGGACTTTTTAAAACAGTCCGCCTCGTGACTGAGGGCTGTCATCCAATTTCCTGCAACTTTTGTCCGTTTTCCTTTTGCATCAGTTGTAGGTTTTTGAAGAACACAGACCTTCTCTCCAAATTTTAATCACATGAGTGCACATGAGAGATGTTTGTGCTCCAAAATGTATGCAATTTATTGTCCTTATCAGCTGAGATGAAACGGGGAGCAAAGATGAGGAGGATCTCTCTCAGAGTAGGCAATGTCATTTTTCTGTAATAGTTTATGATTCATCCCCCCACCTTTGACTAAGTAATGAGGGATGACAATTAGAGCAAGCCCAGGGAGTAGGAATCAAAAGGCTGAGATTCCCCTTGGCAAAGTTAGGTCTGTCTGAGAGTGCTCCCAGTAAACAAGATCCAGATGTCGAGGTCTGTGCCGCCATAAGCTGCTTCTGCTGCTGCTCCTGCCACAGTCATAAACAGGGTCTTTCTGCCAGCAAGCAAGCCAGCCAATCTCTCAACCTCTAACATGTCAAACATGACAAGAGACTCTCCCGGCGAGAAACCCCACCCCTCTCCTGCAAAGTATAATTTCTTCACCCTGTGATTTATCTATACATTGGTTTGTGTTTCTATTCTCGCTTTGTCTTCCCTCATCCTTTTGTTTGTCTGTTCTCGCTGTGCATGTGGGGCTGAATGCTGGGGGCGAGAAAAAGGTACGAATATGAACAGTTAGTAGATGTAGAGTTTCAGACTTAAGCCAAATTAATTCCGACAATTTATTTTTTATTTAATTTGGCAACTTTTTGTTTGGACAATTCTGAACTCATAGGTGGTTTGATGCGTCTCTGGCTGGACAGGAGGAGGGAGCGGAGTGAAGGGATTGGGCGTTGTCACTCATCACCGCAGTTGAATCAATGGTCTGATGTGACAGAGAAAAGGCCAGCAGAGCGCTATTGATATGTTTAACAAATTAACCATGATGACGGCAGGTGTGATTGTGAGCGCAGCTCTGGGGTCAGCTCGTCATATGGTGGCTAACAGACACGATATTGCTGCGTGTCCTGATCTCTCCATTCCCTCACAATGGCATTAGGGGCACCCCAGGGAAATAAAGAGTCCCACTCCCCTATCCCCAGTGCTCTTCAAATTAACTCCCTAGAAGGTTAAGCTCCCTGATTCATAATTATTCAAGCCCACCACCGCAGCCACCAGAAGCCCTCTCCACATCCACTTCCCAGCCCCTCTCTTTCACTCTCCCTGCCACTTCTCCTGAGTGGCACTTGGCTTTTTGTGGAAAAAGCCCAGGAATTAGATTAACTAAGCCCTGACCTGTGAATGCGCAGCCAGATGACGGGAGCGGGATTGGACTTGATCTCTGCCTGTCTAGCTGTCTCTCTATTCAATCTAGCTGTCTGTCTCTCATATAGGGTGTTATTGCTTGTGAGCGTCCCTATGGATGAGACATTTTCAGTCGTAGCGATTCTGCGATTGCAAATATGGGCCTCAGAGGAGCAGCCGGTGTCAAGGGTACATCTTACTTGCATGGACACGATTTGAATGATGTGTGGTGCAATTGGCCTTCAGTTAAGCCTTTGTGGTCTTGTGAGAGGCTCTCCTCATTATATAAGTGCCAACACAGTGAACTACAAACCAGAGAAGGATAAAGTCAAAAGTGCGCTCAAACTCTGAAAGTTTGATATTTACTAGTTGATGGAACATTTTTATTATTATCCATATGAGGAACCTAAATGGTTAAAACCTATGCACTCTTCTACAGTAAAATGTTTTGCATGCATCGCTGTAATTCTTAAATATGAAACTTACTCTCACAATGATATAAAGGAAAACTCACCAGTAGTTTGATTGGAACCCCAGCTATCAAAGCCATACATTATCAGCCATGCATAGTTGTCACAATTCTCAATCAGTGTAGATCTTTCATGGATGGGGCTGCATGCCTCTGAAGTCAACTGGGCTCCTCAGGAGGAAGAGCTAATGTAATGAGGGACCACTCTAACTCCAGCCCGGGCTTCTTTCTCTACATTCACATAATTAATCTCCTGATTCCAACTCTCATCATGTCATGACAGATATGTTTGTGTTTGGTGCATAATGGTGAAGAGTTCTTGGTTTCTCACATGCATCTGTTTTGGAAAGCGGTTATAAAGCCCATTTCTTTGGAGGCCACAGAAGCTTACATACAAAACAACACTCCCTTTGGGCCCCATTAGTAGACAAAGAGAAACACACACATCTCAAGCAGGTACCCTAATAATATGTCGGCAATTTAGATAATGACTGGGAGTGAGATAAACTGAAGTGTGTATTACAGGTAATTGGATCTGCTGTGTGTTGGCTACCTAAGCATCTATGGTGTATTGTGTTTTGGTATTCAGCTTACAAGGGGCACTAAGAGATGGACTGTCAATGATAAGTACTGCAAGGCTTTCCACCATACAGAGCATTTATGGCTGAAAGAGGTATTTTGAATGCATACATCCAAACACATCTTGAGAGTTTGAAGCAGATCAGACTTTGGATATCCAGCTCTGGACTGTTTCAACATCATCATTTTTCCCAGCTCTTCCATTTAGTCATAGGATGACAAATACTGTACCCTTGGTTGTCTTTTTTTTCTTCCCTTTTGAGATGAAGCCTAGAAAAGTTGGAGCCATAATGAGAGTTGTCAAGCTCGTGAAGCAAAGTGCGGAGCGTAGCAGGCAGTAAGAGCAACACAAGGGTGCCTTTGGGGGCCTGGTGGGTTGGATCTGCTCGGCCTTTAAAGAGATTACCTTGGCAGTGTAAGGAGCTGGTCTTCCCAGAGGATCGAGGGAGAGATAGGCCAACCAGCCCATTACCAATACTGCAGGGGACCCTCACAAGCTTCATTAATAATCTGATGATGAATCACTACTTCAATTGGAGCTTTATAGCTATTGCTGATCCCTACTCCCATCTTCTCAACTCCATCTTTAATGGGCAGGTAGCTTGTTTTTATTTCTCACAATAATCATTTCTTTAATTGATTAAGTTTACTTATTTCATAAGGGGTAGTTTAGATAAATTGGGATAATGTGATGCTAATGTGATGGCTCTTTACAGAGGCATTCCCTTCAATCAAAATAGTTAATTTTGTCTTTGCTCAGATTTGTCCATAAAAGTCAAAGAAGTACAGGTTTTAAAATAAGACACGGGGTCAGATTTCTCCCACTCTTAATTAGATGAGGGATAGTCTAATTAAATCAAATTCATTATCCTCGGCTCCAGAAATCAAGAGGCTCTGTTGGAAATAAGGTTAGGCTTCCCCTCATCCATCATGGCTTAACTAACCAATTTACAGGCCAGCTTTTTGCATGAGGCATTATTACCTTGTCATAAACACTTACCTTACTATCCCCGAATCAAGCCGTGATATGCTAAGCTTTTATCACATTAGTTTGTGCTACTGTGTCAGGCTCTTTCTGCCTAAGACAAAGTAGGTCCCGAATAATTATATTAGCCTCATAAGGCAGAGACAGTGCAAACGACTGCTATTTAAATCGGGCTGATAATTCTGTATAATTAAGATATAGCACAGTTACCTGCATATAAGAGGGACTGAGGGGTTTTCTTTGCTGAAACAATGAAAAACAGCAAACAGCACCCTTTATAAGGATGCTTTTTAAAGAAAAATAATCATTTTAGACTAAGCTGTCTCTGTATTCTCAATTACTGGCTTCAGTCAGGTCCCCTGCTTTGAATGCACTTAAACTCCTAATATCGCTAACCATGCATTCAGCCATAGTCTTTCATTCCTGCAGCTGCAAGTCACTCCACATCTTTTGTCTAGGAAACATAAAAAGCCACCATTCTGATTATTCAGTCTAACTGATACATCAGAGCAGATGAGCCATTCATCATATGGCTTGCCTTTGATATTACTGATGCCAAAAATGATTACGTTTCTGGTTTAATAAACTGCCGCAGTACTGCTTCACAGTTGATATCTTGGCATATTTACATCTGATTAGCCCAGGTTTAGCATGTGAATTGTATCCTAGGATGTGAGAATGCAGTTGCCTAAAATTTACAACATCCCACCATAGGGCCACAAGCCCTTTAAATGTGGTTCAGTGATGGAGCCATATTCTGGAACACATGAGACCTGTCCCCTGATCTGTGTTGGAAAGTGAATTAGTAAGCTTCATTCTGAAGGTGGTGATAGAAATGGGCTGAGAGCAGTGATTTGTTGGCAGCGTATATTACAGCCCACGGTCAGGGAGGGAGGGATTAGAGAAACGTGTGTGTGAGGGGTAGGACAGGAGGCCTTATCACTCAGTGTTTACTCACAGTAAATTGAGTTGAAATAATAGTCTTTCTCTGAGGCCAAACAATGGAGCAGGCTGCAGGCTGAGAGCCCAGGCTGGTGCGGAGCTGGCCAGCGACACTTCAAAATGAAAGGCTGAGCCTGGGGCCATGGGGAGGAGGCACAGCGGGAGGTGGTGGTGGGGGGTTCTTTATGTGGACGGCTACACCAGTCGTGGAGCAGACACCCCTCTGACAGGCACCTGTGCAGCACAACGGAATAAGAAGCATGGAGCTGGGATGGAGGGGTGGAGGTGGGCGGTGGTGGAGTGATGAGGCCTCAGGGTTCTGTCATTAGGTTGGTGGTGGAAAGGAAGATGACTGCCCTGGGGACAGAGATGCGACGGGTCTCGATGGGACAGCGATCACGACCTCTCATTCCCCTGAGCCTGCACATGGACTGGTGGGACATGTCAGTCTGTTAACCCCCCTCCCCTGCTTTAACATGCTGTCATAACCTCTGGCTATGAGTGAGCTCCAGAAATATAACCTGCAAAGAGGCAGAGTATGCAAGCAAAGGGGAGGCACAGAGAGCATATCCATGTTGCGCGTGGACCCTCCTATGCCATTGTTTCTGCATGTGTGTGCTTCAGCTGCACCTCAGCACAGCCTCTTGCCCTTCATTTATCATTCTGCAACATAAAGTGCTGCCACAGCATTATAGAAACAGCTGCTTTTTCAGACAGCCACAGAGAATGGGCTGCTCCCCAGCACACAATGACACTCCAAGACCTAAAGAGAGTGTAAAATTGGTGGTTCAATACAAACCTTTTTCCTTGCTGAGAGGGCTGACTATGGGTGTCACTGTGGCAGAAGACATTGTCATCACATCTGAAGACAAATAAGAGTCCACACTGAACGAATCATGTGTACAAAGAGTAGCAGGGTTACCAATGAGACTAGCCTTGTTCACAGCTAAATATGCATAACTACAGCTGCCGTGCATCATAGCCTCTTGAGAATTCATATGAGACTATTTAACCAAGCCTTATATTCATGAATTATTCGAGTCAAGGCATCTCTATCTCTGTGCACTAAAGCACAATACAGTGTCAGTTTATTGAGTCCAGAGCCAAAGAGAAGAAAATAAACCGTGTCAGTGCTCTGTTAGGGGGTCATAATGCAGTCACTGAAGGGCTGTGGTTAAGGCCACTGAGCTGACTCGAGGTAAGTGCCGCGGGGCCATGCAGATACACTGTCAGTTGGTTTGTGGGGAGAGAGCAGACGTGCTGTGCCATGCTTCACCATTCCACTCCAAGCCTTAAAGGCTCCACGTGGAGAAAAGGGAATTTTGTCAAACCTGTTCTCTTCCAGCTGGAGCCCTCTGATTTTACACACCACCAGCCACATGACAGAGAAATCAAGTGTGTGTGCGGGTTTATGCTCATGTGAATGTGTGGGAAAGACAGAGGAGAGCAGAAAGAAAGAGAAGCAAGAGCATCAGACAACACTTTTGTCAGACCCCCTGGGGCAAAATGTGTGCTTGAATACTTGAAGACATGAGCAAAATAGTTTCTCAGTAACTTTAGCTGCAACAATGAAGAGAGAATTTCCCTTTCAAGATTAAGCACACGCAAACACTCATACACAATGCAGGTTGGAGCAAGTATAGACAATTCATTTATTGTTCTTTTAGAGTAAAACAACACTGGAACAGAACTATGTGTTTGAATACATATGGCTAAACACAGAAAAACCACACATTTTGCAAGTATAAACATGTCTTGCTTTTACTGGAGGAAAGGATACATACTTTCCAATTCTAAGTTTTTAATGAAAGGATTTTTCTTTAGAAATAATATTTTTGTTCTAAAAAGCTCCTATATGTAAAAGTACCCATTTTATAACAAAGAAAAATGACCTGTTAGTGCAATAGATATACAGTAGTTATAATGTAATTATGAGTTAAGTGTTATAACTGTTCAAAGTTATGTCAAACCAAGTTTTTCATTGTATATATTATAAATGTAATGTAATGTTCATGTCTTTATATAGCAGCTAGCACTTCTCTTTCAGCTTCATTATCATGACTAAGTAGTTTTAAATCTTTTTTAATTGGGGTAATTTATGTATGAATCATTTTATGTAAAATTGGTAGCACATTTTTTGCTTATCCTTAGGTAAATATTTCTTAATCTAACATTAATTCATCACTATTTATCTAGTCACTATCTGACTGACTGAGCCATGCCAGAAGCCCCTAAATCAAACCAATTGAAAGGAAAATATATATACATATATAAAAAAAGGATGATTTAGAATGACCTTTAAGCCTTCTGGAATTTGTAGGTGGTCTCAAGTAATGTAGCTGACAATCTTTAGTGAAACAGCAGGTTTTTGGTTTGCTCTGCAGTGTATGTGCACCCCTCTGTCTGTTTGACACATTCCAACACCGCACCCCCTTCAAGGCTCCTAACTACCAGTCAGTCGCCATGGTTACAACCATACATCCATGCCAGCTCTTCACACTCAAAGACATATTTGTTTGGCGAGTGTAGCTACGTTCCCGACAAAAAAAACACAGCTTTTTAGCATAACACCTGCTAATCTCAGGATTTAGCTCTTTGAAGAGGATTGCTGATCAGATATTCAAATAAATTATTTGAATGCTAAGCCGAATGTTAATCCCTGGTCCCCAGGTCTTAGAGCATCATGTCTTTTAATAACAGTGTTTATTTTTCATTTGGTTTCTTTTTTTTTTTCCATTTTCTCAGCACCCGCCCTACCCCCAGCACATTTGCTCTGCACTGTTTTGGTTCAAAGAATGGATCAAAGAATGAACTAATCGTAAGGGCATTGATGACTTCTATGCTAGATAATTCAGCCAATCTATGTCACCATCTAATTTCCTCTTTAATATCAACCAATTACAGTAAAAGACATGACACCACATGCAAAACCACCCTACCTCCCCTCCACCTGTCTTCTTTTAGTCTAGTGGGAATAATGATTGAAAAAAAGAAACACATGCAGGTGTTTATTTTACTGAATGAATGCAACATTATTAAATTTTTATAGCCTGCAAAATATATATGTAATAAATCACAAAACATTTCCTTGTGAAATCTATTGGTAATAAAAATATAATAAAGATTTATTCATTAGTACCTGAAATTTATTCTCTTAAAATCAATAAACTTTCTTAAGAGCAGCAACAGAAAATTAAGGATGGATGTTGTTACATACATTTCTCCCAGATAGGGCAGTAATGAACATTTATTCGTCTCATCTTTCCCTCTCATGCATCCTCAAAGCTGTATATTTGTCCTCTCTCCTCTGCATTTCTTGGCAGTTTTCCTAGATGTTATCTTGATAGCTGTGTATCTGCATGGCTGATAGAAACTACAGGAGATGAGTGGGTGGCTGATATGGTTGTTCTTTAAATTATGTCTAAGCTTTGAAAAATAAATGGCAAGAAAAAAACACAGATAATGAAATACAGACAATACCAAAACATCTACATCTGTGTAAAAACTGACTGCTTATTGACCTTTTAGAGCAGTTGACAAGACTTACTTTGCTATCAATATATACCTTTGCAGTGGGAGGACCTTTTCATGTTTGCTGTTCTTTTGATCGCTCCTATAGTGGAGTTAGTCCTTTTGTCTTAGTTAAGACATGAAGACAGAGAATCAAGGGCAGCGGGATCACAAACACATGAATCCGGATCTTGTGAACAACATCTAATTCCTGGTTACCTCACATTCTCTCCCTCCAAACTAATTTCGGGCTTAGAGTGAATCTCTGTTAAGTAAACAGCGTCCCCTCAATCAACAGTCCTCAGTCACAAAGATCTCCAGATCATCTCTGCCCATTAAAACCAGAGCAAACACTTTACTTCACATCAATATGCTAAAGATTGCAGAAAAAGAAAAGGGGGAAATACACAAGGGCTTTTTTTTCCATTTCTTTTCTTTTCTTTGCGTTATTTTAGACTTTCGCAGATTGTCTCTCTTTCTCTTATTCTACTTATTTAATCCAGTATCTCTCAGTCTTGGTAAACTCTTCAAGATGGACATTGCTTGGTTCAGAGTGGAAAAGGGTCAAGCTCCATTGGCCTCTGCACAGAGCTGTGGAATTTTTCATTAGTGCACAGCTGGGTCACAAGTGGCTCCAAAGCCGTCTTAATATTGTGTAGGCCCACAGATTAGGAGCGGAGAAAAGAAGCCAAAGCGTGATGCTCTCCACCAGACCCTGTCTTTGCATATTTGCAGACTTGTGCTTTAGAACACCTCATATTACTGTTTGTTTTATTTCTTAGACCCAGAACCTCTGGGTCAATAGTAATTATAAAGCTCTCCAATCCAAATGTTTTTTAACCATTCCAGCTCTGAATCTGTAAAATGAGTCTATTTATTTTTTTTACAATAAAGAAAGTAAAGTATCTTAGAGGTTGATTAAGCCTTTACTGCTTCATGATTTAATCTTGTCTTTTACTGGACATTGAATCATATTTGCTTTTATAGCTGCAAGAGTTTTACTGGCAGTATGACTTGTATCTTACTCCTGCATCATCCTTTTAAACAAAAAGTAAATCGTAATAATAAAGACAGTGCATGAGAGGTTGTAGTGAGCCATAGTGATGTTCTGAAGCATGTGAGAGCTGTTAGACTTAATTTTGTAGGCAATAATCACTCACAGGGGCTTGTTAGTGGCACGCTCTGCTTCACATCTTGCAGATCAACTTAGAAAGTGGGACAGAGTCATTCCAGCATTTATAACATGGGTGCAGATAAGTTTTAATGTACTTTAACTGGAGCTATAAAATGGGTTGCTTGGATTCATGTACTCATGTCCCATCTCCAGAGCGATGGCCTTTTACAAAGTGTTTTACTTACAAGAACGGTAAAGGGCAGCACACAGAACTTCATAACACTCTTGTAAGTCACAGTCTTATAATTCATTTGCTTAAGGATCAGCTCCACTTTGAGAGCAGGTAAATGGAAAAAATGCCATAAGATAGCAAAAATAGATATTTAAAAAAAAATTACAGTTATAATTTCATCACAGATGCTGTTGTGTAGACTGTGTGACTGTAGTGTTTGTTGAAGGCTTTAAAAACTGAGCCTAAATGTGATTTTGCACTAATTTTACATACCAGGAACAGCAGCTGTCCAAACAGCATCATGTGTGCTTGCCTGCTTACTCTTGTATTTAGATGTGTACTTAGCCTCCTCCGCTGGCCAATGCACTGTCCTTTTCAGTCCATGAGCTTTGTTCTACCTGTGTGGCTGGGGAGGATTATTTCCATGCTGTTTTCCTGTAGCGACTCATTAGTAAAGATGTGCAAAAGCAAAGCAGTGATGGTGCAAGGGACTTCTAAGCAGTCAGCTGCTGCTTTTGGAGCTTTGCTTTGTATGAACATCAAGTATTGATTCATTATGAGTGGTCTTATTTTTCAGATGATCCAAAATTAATTTGATTTGCCCTGAACAGCACATTTTTGCTGTACTATTGATGTATTAAATATGCAAAAATAAATAAGTCCACAATTAGAAAAAAAGGGGGCTTTTGCAGTGGGTTGGAATGCAAATCCCTGCTTAGCTGTATTTTAGGTGTTGAGTAATCTGTGAACCCTGGAATGAGATCATTTAAATTAAGGGTTAGGATTTCTTTTTGCAGCTGTGCAGTGTAGCATTCTGCATAGATCTGCTTGGGATGTCAGTCTGGCTGGGGACTCCGAGGAGCTGCACATTCCAGCACATAGGAGCTCACCATAGAAATAAAGTGTCCATATTTACAACCGACATGTGGGATAGACAATTCTGGAAACACTTCACTCCACACTGTTGCTGGCATCATCTTATAGATTTAGTATTGCTCCGATCAGCAGCTAAGTGTGTCCCCTCTGAGAGGCATGGCAGGTGCATATACACCCTCTTACGCATCCAACATATTTTTGCTATTATCTTTGCTATGCCAAGTCCAATCTGCATGTCTCATTCCTCCCCTGTGAGCTTGCAGGCAGCTGATGCTGTGCGTCAGTCCGGGGAATAAGCAGAACCCTATGGCCAGAGCTGCGTGATGAAGAAGGCACCTTTTGGCCATTAGTGGTGTACACATCTCCTGTTAATGTGTTTTACTTTTACCTGCTGGGAGTTTAATTAAAAAACAAAGAGCCTCAATTTAAAGGCCATTATTATGCTAATGTAGTAAGCAAGGGATGGTGATTAAGCAGCTTTTAGAGCTGACTGGAGTCGGCCCTTGGGAGCAGAAGGATGGCACTTTTTATTTAGCTTTATTACTCTCCATGAATCTATGCTCCAAAGAGAAATGCTGATACAAAGAAACAAGGTCAGCCTATGAGATTGCCCATACAAACAGCATCATCACTATTTTTTCTTTTTACTGTTTATTTTTCATTTTACTTATGTTTGTAGTTAGATTTCAAGAAAAACATTTAACTGCTTCTTCTTCTCATTGAAACCAGTTGTGTTGAAGCAGAACTCTTTTTGGATTCGGCTTTTATCAGCAGAGCCTCTGCAAGCAATCACACACCAGGATTAGTTAAATTCAGGTTGCTATTTTTGGGATCGTGAGGCCAACATCCAGCATCTGCTGCATGAAGAGGACAACAGGACCATACAGAACAAAGTAATTTTTGTGACACTGAAATAAAGTTAAAAAGATTTTTTTCCCTCCATGTGAAGCGTAACATCTGGGAATCAAATGTTTTCCACTACAGCTAAAGCTCTTGATACTGTTGCTAAAAGGCAATTTCCACCGAGGCGCATTACGTGAGGAGTTGAGGAGTAGTTGAGTGACAGTTTCTAAAATCCCTGCTGTGGCAGAGTTCTTTGTTGCTTTTCCAGATAACAAACACCAAACAAAAATTTGGAGGAGAGATAAAGATTTCATAAAATAATTATCAGATTAAAAAAAACACATTTTTTTAGAAATAAAAAACTAATAGACAAGTACCAAGTAAAATATTCACAAATGAGCTTAAAAGGTGGATCAGTTGTTGACAAGTATTCATTGTGGAAGTATCCACATCTTTAGATAAAAGTACTAAAGCAGAAACAGATATTCAAAGTATAACTAGCAGCTTTTAAATAAATATTGTAAAGTAAAACATACAGAGGACAGTCAAAGTTTTTTTAAATTCCAGAAACATAGTAGATCAGATTTGTAGTTTACATCTACAAAAATTTCCACTGATGTTTGTTGGTGGACTTTAACTTTGGGCAAAGCAGGCATTTGTTTGAGCATTTACAGTCTTTTTTTCTAAATAAAAGCAACCAGATCTCTGATGATTGCCATCTATTTAGCTAAAAAAAATCTAATCCTATAATTGTTTCTTTAAAAATCTATAAGTAGATGAATGAGTTTCCATTTCCTTTCCCCTAATACATGCTATTCTGCTAAACAGTGCATTTTAGGGTTTCTTTTTAGCTGCAATTTGTGAACAGTCAGTCCACCTCTTCATCCATCACCTGCTTTGCGGCATCATGTCTCACCTCTACATGATTGGCATGTCCATGGGTTTCCTCCCCAAACACAAGTGCCCATCTTCAAAGCAATGGCTTACAGCTGCTGCCTGGATAATCCTCATCCTCTGTCTTTGAAGGGATGTGGTGACATAATGGCCCTGACTATTCTTCCCTTAAATTGTTATGGTATTTCACAGTGTTGTTCAAAAGCAAAAGGGGAGTAGGTGAGACTGCTCCACGTGTTGCTAAATGTTGCATGATTATCGAGCGCCAGAAGCAGCCCCATTCTGCCTCAACCCCCTCCCCGTTATATTCTTCTGCCTTAGTATTTCAACCATCGATTATATACCTTTCTATTATCTCACCCTGTTCTCCTGATGCTGTTCACTGTGGCCAAAGCATTAAATGTAATGTCCGTGGCAGAGAAATCTTTGGCAGCCTGTGGTGGGAGCTTAAGATGTTGTCACACTCTATGTTGCCTATAATCTGTTAAAAAGAAGAGTGCACAGGTCTCCAAACTACCTGAAACAAGGGAGGAAGAAGAAGAGCTAATTTCCCTGCTGAAGAGTTCATCAGAAATATAACATTGTTAGCTTTTGTTGGCTTAATAATGCTTTTTCCCTGCGTTTGCTGTCACTTTACAAGCTGCAACAGTTTGATAGTCTATCACAGAAAGGGAGAGATGACTATGTGATATAAGAAAGAGCAGACAAGGGATTACAGATATGTGAACACAGGATTAAAAAAAAGGATGTAATGATTCCTCAGGGGATGGGCTATGTGCTGAGATGACCTTTTTTTTCCATTTATGAGTCCCATTCCAGGGAGGCAAGGGTAAATATTGACAGGTCTCTCAGCTTGAGATGTGGCCATTGATCCACACAGGAGGGTCTCATCACTTGATCTGTGCGCTCAGGTGTGGGAGGAGAAAAACCAAGAGCTGGGATGTGAGCAGTCATGCTGGTGGTCCCTTTTGTGGTGTCTTTTCTATACACACCAGCTCACCAGTGCAACACTGGGCATCATATTACAAGCAGCTGAGTGGCCAGAAAGTGGATTTGAGGTGGATACAAGTAATGGTTTCACTGGACTCAAGTGGAAGAAGAATTGGTAAATGATGACTTAACTCACTTAAAATCTGGTTTCTGTCGCACATTCGGCTTCTTTGAAATCCCTGTAGAGCTTTACAGAGTGGCGTGGTCTGTCCTTAGCTAAAGGTATCACAAACCTCTGTCCCATATGTTTTCTATATATAAAAGCATCATTTACATCATCCACTCAGTCTCCTGTTGGCATGCTGGCCTGGTGCTCAAACCACTAATCAGGTAATGTTGGGGAGGTTGAATGGCGTGCCTCCCCCCTGGTCAACCTTCACTGCTCACACAGTGGTGTTGTTTTAAAGAGCATTCTTTAGCAGCTGAACTTGGAAAGGTATTAAAGTGGGATTAGACTCCTCCACAATCCACTGCTTGTGTCTTTCAGGGAGTTTGTGTTCCCCCTCTCCCCACTGCCACCTCCCCACTCCTCCTCTGTTTGATTGTGGCTAGCCGCAGGAGTGGGACTGGCTGTGCCTTTCAAAGGAGAGGGGTAGGGTTAAATCCCTAGTCCACTGCTCCCTGCTAATTCTCCTTGTTCCTTAGAGAAGGATTTACTTCTGCTGCCAGCTTCTCAAAGGCCTTCTCTGCCCATCCGAAAAGTCGGCGTTGCCTTCCTGTGGAGGTGTGGTTGCCATAGAAGGGGCGTCATGCATGGCTATTCCATCTGAACCCCGCTGAGAATGGGGACCGGGGACTGAAAACAGGCTGAAAGTCCGGATTAGACCTGAGGACAAAGCAGGACAGGAAGATTCCAGAAGGGACGAATAGGAATTACAGCAGCAAAAATAATGCAAAGTGACAGAGAGGGGAAATAGAAAAATAATGGCTTACAAGATTAGACCTGGTGAGGAGAAAGAAGAAAGGAAAGACGGCTGAATGAGAATGTTTTCATCTAGATGAGAAGATTTGAGAAAGCGGTCGTAGGTGACTGCAGAGTCCTGGACGTATAAAAACCTCGCTAACAAGTCATTTCCTCCATTTTTTCCCTTTTATTCTGAGCTTAAGCCAGCAATCATTAGCTAAACATCAGAGTTAGAGCAGGGAACTTGTCTTGACATATTCATCACCTCTTTTCTATGATCCCCACTTGTAGCACATAAATCCTTCTAAAAACTAGAAACACGTCTGAATATTTTTTTCCTTTAGGAATGTAAGGTTTCTCAATTTTTTATTTTTGCCCTCCTTTAATTTGATTTGATAATTTGCTTTTTTTTCAATGGCCAAACTTGGATATTTGTGTAGAAGAGAGAGCCAGGTTGGCAGGCCACTTCAACAAGAACCCTTGTTTGAGAAACATCCCAAAATTTCTTTTTCAAGGGATTATCCTTGAAGTTTTTCCATAGTTCAATAATAATCTTCTTAACTTCTTGTAATAAATGAAAGATTAGAGGATTTTATAAACCCTGAAAGTGCCAACTCTGACATCCGGGTTGTTTTGCTGGCAAAAAAAAGGAAAAGCAGATGCTCTAACTGTCTTCTGCCGACAGATACAGGTTGTAAATTTCACTATAGTGGATGAATATCTAGAAACTAGTAAAATAGACAATAACTATGACTATTAATTGTTGTGATGTAATTAAGATGATATAAAGCAACGCTCTCCTGATTTTGATCTGATGAGCAATTATTTTAGGAAGCTGCCGAGACAGCAACAAAAAGCACACTTGTTTTCAGCGTGCATACAGCTGCTCATACACACGCACTCACACGTGTGAACACACACACAATATCAGCACTCAATCAGTACCTATAACAGCATTACCATAACAAAACCATCCTTTGGTTTGCCTCCTCTCATATTTACACATTATATTCATCACTATCGTTCATCCCTGTCTCGAACCAGCAGATGATGTCAATTGCTCCTTTGCTGCCTCCCTGCCTTGCACAATGAAATAGATGTTCACCACAAATAGATAGGCGGTTGCCAGCTGTCTTCCAGACCAGGGCAAACAAAGAGTCTGCTAATAAATCCAGCTTTACGGCTGGACAAGATCAACCACACTCCCTGCCTTCTTGCTCCATTTAATGTGGCTTCTTCCGAACAACAGAGGACGAATTAAATGCCTCTCAGTCACCAATAAAACAATGCAAACATCTTCGCTGAAAGGATATAAAAGAAGATGGAGGTGTTGTCAGGGAAATGGTGATAGAGATAGTGTTGCGCCATAGAGGCACGATATTAAGAGACTCAGATGAGATATGAACAGTAGCCAGCAATGAATCACAGTCTCTGATATGGTATCTGATGCATATAAAAAACACTTTGAATATGAAAGAAATGGGTAAATTGCCTTCAAAGGCCTGATTGGAATCATCAGGCTTGGTGATCCCCACACTAAAACACAGTCCAGCTTTTCTTTTCTTTAACCTTTGATTTGCAGTTGGGTTTGGGAACCCATGACTGAGCTCACTTTGGAATGGTGCAGAGATAGGCCAACCCTAAAAATTTTAACAGATGAGTTGTTGCCAAAGGAGTCACCGCTTTGGCTGCCCACAGGGTCAATGAGCCAACTTCAAAAACCCCTTGATGGGCAGCTAAAGCGTTACTGAACTGTGACCATTTACTATGACAAGGGAAAAAAGGAGCTAACAGTGGAAATAAACATGACTGCTTCTTTCTATAAGATTTTTTTTTCTTTATAGGTTGTTTGCAACCAAATGCAGTGGCTGCATGGAGAAGATCGCCCCCACCGAGTTTGTGATGCGTGCTCTCGAGTGTGTCTACCACCTGAATTGCTTTTGCTGCTGCGTGTGCGACCGCCAACTCAGGAAGGGCGACGAGTTTGTCCTAAAAGAGGGGCAGCTCCTTTGCAAGATTGACTACGAAAGGGAGAAAGACTTACTCAGCTCAGTCAGCCCAGATGACTCCGACTCAGGTGAGCCCTTGCACCCTCTCACACAGGAGTGAGAACAGCACTGTGGTGCGACCATCACATGACACTGAGGTGTTGTATTCTGTATGCCCTGTTCCATCACACCGGTAGCCAACACAGACATCCTTCGAGAAGATATAAATTGAATCTTAGTGGCTTTGTCATTGTATTGTCATTATCAAAAGAAACAAACAACTCCAGCTGCCAAATCCTTTGCTGAGATGTCTGAGATCTTCACAGTAAAAACTTCTAACATCTGCAGCTTTTCAGTGGCGGATTTTTGTTGCATTCATTCAAGCAAGAAGCGTAGGTTTGTTATACAGTAGGAAGTGGAAACAGGACCAGCCAAGCCACCCTGTCTTAATGGCAGTCCACGCATAGGCAGATTCTTGTGCTGGAAAGAATTAAATTACTGTATCATGGTGAGTGACAGAGGGATTTAGAGCCTTTCTGCAGAAAGCCTGCGCCTCCACTCTTATCAGCTCTAGTGTTCCTCCCCTATAGACTGCACACACAACGAGGCATTTCGCCAAGTCTCACTGTTCACTACCATCTGGCACACATTTAAACATGCACAAAAGCAGGGAATTTGTCAAATACATCTGTGCCTGTGTCAACTTTTGTCAACTTGTGGGAATATTTGCTCCATGTCCCTCTTGTTCGCCCGTGTCCCAGTGTGCTACTCAGGCACGTCTTTCTGTACATGTGTCCAAATTTCAAGATGGAGTCAATGTCAACATGAGCAGAGGTTAACCTCGGCACGTGGGAGACAAAACATAGTTTTTTGGCTCAGAGATGTAGATATAAGTACCAGATGACAGAAGACAGTGAGCCACCATGTATTAACCAATCCTGTCAAAGACTAGAATACAGTGCTGTACTCTCAGGTTCGGAAACATTGATTTATTTTCATATAGAATAACAATTTAGATTTTTTCCCATTTAGTGATTATGTATGTGGTCTTTATGGTAAGTGGTACTAAACTGCAGACCAAATTCACTCCTATGATATCAACCTAACAGGTATAACCCAAATCTGGAATATACCAAACTAGCGCCATGGTAATTTGTTACCATGGCTCTGTGGGTATTGGCTGCCTCTCCATTAGTTTTCCAGTCTTTTTAGTTATTTTTACCATTTAAAAAAACTTTTTCTTTCTACTCTTCTTGTGAATACAGACTGTGTTCTACATATTTTATTCAGTGGATATTTTTAACTTTAAATGCAACAACGAGTGAGTTCCTTGCATACTCATGAGAGGATCTGTGTGCACAAAGGCCGAACGGGGATACGACATGCCATCCCGATGGAGCTGAGGAAGAGATGTAGAGGCTGCAAGGCTGGGGCCGAGCTAAAAGCTCAACTAGTGGAGAATCGGAGATACCACAAACCATTAATTGCCTCCGTTATCATGGGAAATGTAAACTCGCTGTCGAAAAGATTGACGAGCTGTGCACACCGAACAACCAGCGGAACTACCGTGACAGCAGCTTGATTGTATTAATGGAGACATGGCTAAACCACCTTGCACCGGATGCTAACGTGGACCTGCTGGGATTCACTGAGAGAGCCGATAGATACACCAAAGCAGGTGGAAAAAGTTAAGGGGGAGGAATTATCATGTATGTCAACAACAGCTGGTGTAACCTGGGACATATCTCTGTACAGACAGTCTTGTGTTGCTGCTGCTAGCTGTTAGCTTGCAGCAGTACTACCTGCTGAGGGACCACTTTCAGTGGGTGCTGAGGGAGTTTAGTCATGTGATCACCATCTGTATTTGCATTTCTCCAAAAGTGGATGCAGCCACTGCAAGTGAGAAGGTCCACTCTGTCACAGCAAGGCTGCAGACACAGCCCCCCATTCAAGTTGTTTTATTATTGTTTATTTTGTAGTGAGAAACCTTTTTTTGTTTTTGTATAAACTGCTGGACACATAATTTCCCTGAGGGAGTCACCCCAAAGGGATCAATAAAGTCTGAGACTGAACAATGATTTCCTGCTGTTCACAGTAAACTTGTTTGAAACCTCAAATATGTTGTGTCATTATTTTGAGAATGAAAGAGAAGCAAAACCATTTTCTTACTATTACGTTACATGAGCCAATCTTACTTTTTTTCCAAGTCACATTTGGTTTAGCATTCTTATCAGAGATTGATTTAGTGTAAATCAGACTAAGCTGAGAGCAATAAATAACTAATGACACAGTGTCCGGTTCAGTGACAAATGGACATATTTCACTGAGCTCTCCACAGATTTCTGTAAGCCTAATCGTACATGTGGCTTTTTCCTTTTGTAATAAATTGATAAAAAAGGATCAGAAACACATGTGTCTCTTTTGATTAGGCCTTTGTGCTGTGTGAATCTACCAGTAAAGAGAGAAATGAAAATATATTTATCAGCAAACTGTCACCAACCAAAAGGGTGTAGTCAGTTCAAGCTTGTGCTGATGATACCAAAAACTGTCTTTTTTTCTGCAGAGAAAAGTGATGATGAGGAATTGGACATCAAGCCAGAGAAAGGCATAGGAAGCCAAGGGAAAGGGGATGATGGGAAGGATCCAAGGAGACCCAAAAGACCACGCACCATTCTTACCACTCAACAGAGACGAGCCTTCAAGGCTTCCTTTGAGGTGTCTTCCAAACCCTGCAGAAAGGTAAGGGGAAGCTTTATCAGCTACAATAAAACAGGGATTTGCCCCTTTTTATTTTCCTTGCTTTGAGGTAATGGAGATTTAGATGCTGACCACGAGCCCTACAGTAGTTTGACAAATAAAATTCTCAAATTAAAAAAATCTCCCCCGCCTCAGAGCTGCGCTTTGAAGTGGCAAGCAGTATTCTGTTCTGTGTTAACCGAGGCAGGCTGCTGTAACGCAGTCCGTCTGCGAACGTCACACTGGGATAAGAGAATTGCCTCCATAGCCTGGCCTCTAAAACAGGCGCTGCACTCAGTCCAATGCTTTGAAGAGCCAATACGCAAGAACTCCAGAAGGACCACTGCATTGATTCAGTGTACTCTGAAATCAAAGTAAATCCAAGAGGCCGTGTGCTGGTTCAAAAATGTGGCAGCAGGGGTGGAGTGTTTTTGTTTTCTTGTGTGAGACTGAACATATTTTGCCTGGATGTTTTCAGGTGAGAGAGACACTGGCGGCAGAGACAGGACTCAGTGTTCGAGTGGTCCAGGTGTGGTTTCAGAACCAGAGAGCTAAGGTGAGAGATACTAAGTAGGGCAAATTCTAACCTATATACAAAAAAATAAAATAAATAAAGTCCAGCGAATAAATCTCCTCAACTGTGTGTGTTAAACTTATCGCTGCATTCCTTTCGCAAATGCAAAGACCAAAGTGAGGAGTTGCAAATCTAGCTCACTCAAGCTTTAAATGTCTACACCCTCCTCTTTTCTGATGATTATCTTGTGAAAACCTTTGATTCTTGACAATGAAGTGCACTCTGATACAGATTTCATGCAGTTCATTCAAGGGTGAATAGCGAGGAGCATCCTTTTTAAATTAAAGACAGCATGTTAGGTTTGGGAGTTCCTCACAACTTTGATTCCTTGGTTTCAGATGAAGAAGTTGGCAAGAAGACAGCAGCAACAACAAGAACAACAGAATTCTCAAAGGCTCGGCCAAGGTATAACACTGTAAATGCCCAGCACACAGTGGAGGCTCATCCACTCACATACGGGAGCAGAGAATAGACATTTCAATCAACATAAGAATAACTGTATTGAACTATTCATTCTGTTCTGTGTACCGCTTTACTGTATGTCGTTAAGCACATCTGGGTGGTCTTTAGGCTTCCTTCCTATGTTGTAAGCATAATCAAGCCTGCAAAAAAAGTCAGTCTGACTTTGTCTTTTCAGTGACCACTGATTCAGAAGAGCTTCTCAATAAGTTGTCCTGCACTGTGATCACATTTGTGTTGCATTATTATGCTGCATAACGAATTACAAAGATGTCAGTGGGTAAAGAAGAGCTCTTCAGAAGTGCGCTGGAAATTCAGTTTCGAAAGCAAATAAAGCGAATGACAGACATTGTTTTGGAAAACCTTTGCAAAAGGAAGCATAGGGGGATGGGCTCCACGATGAAGCGGCAAAAGCTTTGTGTCCTTCCACTCAGTCAAGAGCAATGTTTGCGAAGGGAATTGTAGGAGAAGTGTCAGAGAGAATTACTGTAGGTTTCCATGGAAATAGTCACAGAAGGAGACAGACAAGCAATCCAGGTATTTGAATGATGTGAGGACTTTTCTCATAAGCAAAAATGCACAAACACACCCCCTTCTGTTGATGCTTCCTGTTGTTTTCCACTCACATACAATCTTCTGTGCCCTGCCTTGCAGAAGTGATGTCTAATCGCATGGAAGGGATGATGAACTCCTTCACACCGCTGGCTCCGCCGCAGCAGCAGCTGGTCTCCATGGATCAGAACGGTTACAGCACAGACCCATTCCAGCAAGGGCTCACCCCCCCACAGATGCCCGGGGATCATATGAACCCATATGGTGAGCATCCACCAACTCCCACCTCTTACCCATGTCCTCTAACAAACACATGCCTGTGCCTTGATCAACCTCATAGCTCCCGAGTGTGGGACATATGCTCACGCCGCAGCTCCCTGATTTAGGCCGCAGTCAGAGAGAAACGAGCAGCTTCTCCTCCCACATGAGATAACACAAATGTTCTCATAAGGTCTTGGGTTTTGAAGTAGGTTTTCAAATCTGTTTAATATGGTTTTTAACTCTTCGCCTCCGCTTAGAAGACATGCTGCGTTACTAATGATGTTTCCTAATGTTGGTAAAGACATGTGGTCTGTGTGGACAGCCGGAGATAAACTGCAGTCCAAAGAGAAGTTGAGAAGTATATGAGCTAATGAATCAGATGGAGAAAAACAACAAGTCTCTGATTCCTGTTTGATGCAACAAGAAAATTAAAATACAAACAAGAAAGGGGCAAAATCAGTCAATCAAGTGTTACATCACAGGATGTGACTGGAATAACACATTTCTTAGCAATGTCCTCAACAAGTCCCAGAGGGACCATTTCCTGAAGTTCATAACTTCCTTATAATTTGCTTCCATTTAGTTCTACTCAGTAGTAAGAAACTAAATCCCCCATCTCATCACTCTCCTTTGGTTTGGGGAACAGAACAATATTGGCAAGGCATTAAAAGATACGTCTCAAAACACTGTCCCCATTTTGTGCAACACTATCATTAAGATCCAGAGTGTAATAACGTTAACTATTCCCCCCAGAGAAATAACACATTGAGGTTTTATGAAAGGCGTAAACAGTTGCTATTAACCAGATCTTTTAGGAGGATGCCCCTTGTTTACATGCTCCCTCACAGACCACAATTGTCCCAGAGAGGGCTGCAAAAATTGAGGTTTGATGATATCTAACAAAACTGTTTTCACAATTGTGATGACACAATACAGCAATTTCTCAAAGTGACTATTTGTGATTATAATTTCCCAACCCTGCTATAAATCTCTAATCCAAGACTCCACTAATTTCATGGTTTAGCGCCGTGTATTTTTTATTGTTGTCGTTTTTTCTGACTCCTGTTCTTTTAAATCCCAACAACTATCTTTGTCTTCTTTCTTTTCCTAGGTAATGACTCTGCATTTCATGACATAGACAGTGACACCTCTTTAACTAGCCTCAGCGACTGCTTCATGGCATCATCAGAAGTCAACTCCATGCAGGCCCGCGTGGGAAACCCCATAGATCGTCTCTACTCCATGCAGAACTCTTACTTTGCATCATGAAAAAAACAAAACAAAAAAATTAAAAGCATCAGCACAGAATAAACTGCCGATCTCAACCTAAAGCGCGATGCCCAGGACTTACCACAATGGACAAAATGGAAGAAACACCCCTTGTAGTAGCTCCTCATGTGTGAAAGCCTACTCAAAGATAGTAAAAACCACTTGTTCTAGGAGAACGAAGAATCAAGGGGAAGATGACTTAAATATTGTTAGAAATGATTCTGTAGGATTGCTTATTTGTCACAGGAGATATTACACTTTTCTCTGTTCACTTAAAGAAAACAAGTAGATATTGATGCCACTGATTACACACTTAAACCAAATAACACAGTGAGTTTATACAGTGCATGATCAGTCGTGAACTAAAACTTTTTGTAAGCTCCCCACCCCCGGTAAAGATGTGGTGTTTGGACTGTTTCTTCTTCACACTACTTGGAATTCCATGTTCCCCATTAGCATTTTGATCCCTTGCCATAGGTTTAGATATCGTGCTAATAGTGAAAATAGGTGCAGCATGTCTGCAAGAGTGACTGTAAATTTGTGTATGTATGAAAGTTTGTGCTGAGAAAGAATTGTTTAGAGGTAAAACAAAGTGGAGAATTTGGTGGATAAGTAGGATGGATCAGTGAAGTGTAAATACTTTCCCCAGGCAAATTGGATGTGCATGTTAAAAATGGAAAGCATTCTATTTATTTAACTATAACAGGCTCTTGAAGGTACATATTAAAAGTGAAAAGCTTTATTTAAAAAGGAGAGCTTTTTTGTGGAGCAGTTAGTGAGTTTATGAGTATCAAAACTCATCCATATACTTCTTTTTAATATGAAGATTAACCCTTCGTTTTGTTTGTTTTTATTTTTGTTGTTTCTTTTCAGCCAAGCTGTAAATGAGTAAAGTTGCTATTTATTTTGTTCAGACCATAAACCTTTTGTTGTCATTGTCCAAATGTGCATTCTCAACATGTTAAAGTTGCTAATTGACCAAAGTTGACTGGTTGGATGAATAAACAATGTCTTTCTCCTGATAACATTAAATAAATACCATCAATGACCATTTTTATGGTAATATTTCCAGTCCTGTTGCATTTGCTTAAACAAAAGCATTTATTGAAGCTTTTCTTAACGTTCTGTCAACGTGGCTTTTAAATCAGTACATCATTTGAATGACTTTTCATTGTGTTTGGTACATCTGTGGCTTTAATAGAGTAAATTCTAACAATGCTGGTTATTTCTTGACATTTCTTTAGCACTAGTGTTCACTGGCACTACACTTGTGTTTTTAATGCTGTTGTAATCACCAACTGTTAGAATTACTGTTTTGGTCATGTTAGAATGCTAAAATCGTCTCAGTGTTGCAACCTTACTTTAGGAGATGACGAATAAGGAAGCATGTACCTGATTCTCTGCATAACAAGTTTATAGGGAAATGAGAACAGTGAAGCAGAAACATAATCCTGCAGAGAGTGTGAGGTCGGAGAAGTTCAGGTGACATACCAATGCAGCTGCACAACCAGAGAGCAAACCCCACCTATAACCTCGGGGTTTATCGGGCGGTTCCTTGGAAGTACCATCTGGGAGCTTCATCTGTCTGACAACTCATCAATGTGGCCAGGCAAGCTTCTACCCACTGTCTGTGCAGTCACCTGACTACTCTGACAAAAAAAAATACATCCGTGATTTTTGGTATTACTATGACTCAATATATTCTTAGTATCAAATCCATGAGAAGGTTTAATAATGCCAGCTGCTATAAACAAGCATATGAAAAAGTCCTGCTAAAATGACACCATTATGGGGTCCTTCTGAGTTGTATGTCAAGATAAATAAAACTAAATAGAGCAGATAGATAGATAGATAGATAGATAGATAGATAGATAGATAGATAGATAGATAGATAGATAGATAGATAGATAGA